>JANAVB010030814.1:8650763-8940335 GCA_029216955.1 Iris pallida
GGTCACAAGATGATCCTAGAACTCTACCTGCTCTAAGAAGAACTTACACTTCGACAGCTTCCCATAGAGTTATCCCTTTCGAGAGTCTCTAACATAATCCGCAGATGCTCCTCGTGCTCCTCCAGGGTCTTCGAGTAGCTCAAAATGTCATCTATGAAGACCACCATGAACTTATCAAGGAACTGATGCAATACCTTGTTCATCAAGTTCATGAATACCGCTAGGGCGTTGGTCAACCCAAATGGCATAACAGTGAACTCGTACTGGCTGTACCGAGTCCGAAAAAGCCATCTTTGGAATGTCCTTCCTCTTCACCTTCAGTTAATGGTAACTCGATCTCAAGTATTCTTTGAAAATACCTTCGCGTCGCTCAACTGATCGAACAAGTCATCAATCTTCGGCAAAGGATACTTGTTCTTGATAGTGAGGTTGTTAAGCACTATGTAGTCGATACACATGCGTACCATCCTATCCTTCTTCGGTACAAAAAGAACAGGAGCACCCCAAGATAAAGAACTAGATCTGATGAAACCCTTGTCCTGCAGCTCGTTGACTTGCTTCTTCAGCTCTGCCAACTCGCTGTTGTTGATCCTATAGACGTGCTGCGAGATAGGCTCGGCGCCCAGTACCAAGTCTATAGAGAACTTAACATCCCTGTTCGGTGGCATTCCCGATAACTTATCAGGAAAAACATCCAAGAATCCTGCTATCAATGGATGTGGCAACTCCTGGCCCTCCAACATAGCTCTACAGAAACTATCCCTCGGCTCAGCTCCTCCTTGGCGAACTCAAACTCTGGCTCTCCCGACGGTCTAAACAAAACTATGCCTCTTCTATAGTCTATACTAGCATGGTGCCTGCTCAACCAATCCATACCGTATACCATATCGTAGCTCGAAAGCGGTATTACAAGCTAACACGCACTCAAATCCTAGCCTCCCAGTATAACTCTCCGCCCCTTGCAAATATTATTGACCCGGATAATGCCTTTCCCGGTCATAATCTTGCAAGTCCTACCCAGAGGTTTAGCAATAATATTTTATCTAAGAGCAAAAGAGACATATACAAAACTGTGTGTAGCACCAGAATCAAGCAAAGCTAGTGCATAAAAGGAATCGAGAAGAACAGAAACTGCTACCACGTCTGCAATAGGCTCGGCCTCCTCGGCCATCAGTACGAACACTCTATCCTGGGTGCTCCCCTCTAATATTGGGAAAAATGATGCTGCTGGGTCGGAAGTAGCGAACCCCTCGGCTGAACAGCAGGTCCCGTTGGAGCTCTAGCAGGAGGTGCTCTAACCTGACCTCCCTGAGCTGGACGAGTAGGGCAATCCTTTAACTGGTGGTCGGATGCACCATAGAACAGATAAGCGCCCAACCTCTTCGTATAAACATCCCGGGTGTGCCCCAGCTTCCTACATAAGGCACACTGTGGAACCTACTTCTGTACCTGTTAAGGATACACACGTGCTGGTATATGGTGCTGCTGATGCTGATATTGATGTTGCTGGTGGAACGGCCTCTGCTGAATCTGAGGACGCTTGGCCGGTCCTGTACTGGAACCAGTACCCATAGCATTACTGCTCCTCTTGGTCCTAAGACCTAAGTCCTCCTCTATGATCTGAGCCTCGATTAGAATATCCTCAAATGTCGTCGTACGATGCCCACACGTATGGGATCTGACTCCGTAGTTCATGCCCCTCTTGAACTTGCGGGCCTTCTCACCAGCATCCTAAACCATATCCTTGGCGAACCAGCTAAGGCAAAAAAACTCAGCTGCGTACTTGTCACGACCCTCACCCTAGAGTAAGAGCATGAGACATGGGTACGTCTAGCCTACGCCGCAGTGTCGACGGTAGAACGTTGTCCTAGGTCAAACATCTAACAACATAAAGGTATATGCACATTATATACTCTCCGAATGGAGGTGACATAGCAGATACAGTCTCAATCACATCTAAGGTAGAGCATGAAAAGATAGATAGATAGATAACCAGAAATGGAAACACAGAGATACAATCCAGAAGTCTAAGTGTCTAAATAAATACATATCCCAAATAACATCTCAGAATCTCAATACAGTAATCCAGAAAAGATAATAAAGACATCCTAATCTAGGGGAGTGTCATCGACTGCTAGTGGGTCCAAGTCACAAGTGTTGTCTAAAGCTGCACCATGAGGGGTAGACACCAGAGCCTCATCATTTACTGTAAAATTTTCAACAGGTCCAGTCAGGACAGGAGCGAGTACAGTACATCTCAACAAAATCATAACAGGTTAGGAAATATAAATATGCTAGAGAGTAAGATACAGGAAACTAAAGAAATAACATGATGAAAAAGGAAGACTGTACATAAAGAGCTACCGTATATAGAGAACTAACAGTGACTAGTGATTCAGAGCACAAGATGCTTATGTAAACGGCACGATGTTGTACACGAGTATTCTACAGAGGTTTGTACACGAGTAATCTACTGGATTGATTACATAACCACTTCTACTCTCCCGCCCCAATCAATACACAAGGATCTAGCTAAGTTATGTTATTTTACACGAAGGCCATGTGAATACATGATTATACACGATTTTACACGTTTCGTACACGAATGTCACGAATACAAGGAGTACACGATGCTCACGATAAAGTACACGAACATGAATACCAGATGTATCCGCTAAGGGGATAACATCGCACGACAAGATCCATATAGTACTAATCCGTGTTACCAACGTGTCAGCATCATGTAAGGTAATCTAAAGCAGGAAATATAATCCTAAACAAGATATAAAATGATCAGAGAATGTACTTACCTGGTATCTGAATAGCTGTAGTAAATGTACTGTCCGAAATGAGGTACCTGACTCCTAGTTAGAGCAACACAAGTCAAGATGTATACAGGGGAGGATAATTGCAATCTACAATGCATCTGCATGCTTTCTAGGTCAAACTAGACTAAAGTCAACTCTTGGTCAACCATGGTCAACTTACACTAGTCAAACTAGGTCAACTAAACCATTCCGAGTCTAAACATAGACTAACAAGTCATTCTAGTCAATCTAGGCCTAACCAAGCCTACTAAACCTAAGCACACCAATACAAACAATGTCAGGGTATCACACACAAGTTTTATGTATAATATATAGACTAATGAAGATAAACAAGGCTATAATATGCCTATCATTCGCATCAACGTCACAACTTATATATATATATATATATATATATATATATATATATATATATATATATATATATATATATATATATATATATTTTATATATATATATATATATATATATATATATATATATGTCACATTCACATATATGAAATACCAAGACAGCTCTATAGGAAGCTCTATATAGGCACATACTTATATACATACATACATATATTTAGAGAATGGAAGAGGCCACACAAGTGAGGGTGTGTGTTGTGTCTAGTGACAGGTAAACAGTGTCAATAGGATAACAGTGAAGGGGGAGGGGTCAATGTAGTGTGTGTGCCCATAGGAAAAAAAATAGTGTGTGTATATGGATTTCAAGAAAAGGACAGTTGCTAACATGATGAAGGGATCAACATGGCCATTAACACCCAAACATTTATAAACCAATATATCCATCTCATAATCTGAAACTAACATCTACTAATATCTAACCAAGACACAAACTCTAACATAAAGACATTAGGATACTAACAATTCAAATATGATACTTGATAACTAACTCTGAAATCACAATAGCCCATTGCTATGTATGTGTCAAGTGTCCATAAAGTTTATATGTGTGTAAACAACACAAGAGGGAAAATCAGTGTATGTGGAATAATGAATGTGTGTAGATGTAGAGGGTGCATGGAAATCAGTCTCAGTGAACTCTTTAATGTATCAAGAAATAGGAAAAATCGAAACCAATCATCATTCTAGTTTACATTTCCGTTTCATCCATTTTCAGATTTGTATAAATATAACAATCAATTGAAAACAGGACTCAAGCCAAATTGAAATCAACATATGAACCCAATCTCAATTTTTTTGTTTGAAATGCCAATCTCAGTTAATAGTAATTCAGTTCACATATTTGAATAAGAAGGGAACTCTTAGGTTCAGTTTATGGTGTGCACAGGTTCTCCTGTGTGTGTGTTTAAGTGTCAGTCCATGTAATATGTGTGTACAAAAGGAAATCTCAGTTAACATTTGTATGGGAAATCTCAGATTTGAGATTCAGTTCAAAGTAAATTTGAAAACCTAAAATACCACTTAACATAAACCGATATAAAACCCACACACGCCATTATCAGATTTGAGTTTTTAACAGTGAACACAAATAGTGCATAGATTCTCAGGGTTCCAGTCATCCCGGTTTCCATAATTTCAGGTTTGTGTGTATATGTGATATGGTACCTGTGTGTGATCATAGATTGTGTGAGTGTGAACATGAATTGATTTCCTATGTATTGTGTCATAGGTATAGGAATGTGTGTTATAGACCTTACAGTGAAAGGGGATCAAGTGTTGTATGACAGGAATGGTTAGTGATGTGAATAGTATGGATAAACCATGGTAGTAGAGTGTCAAACTCAGGAATAGTGTGTGGGTATTCTCAGAAATTGAAGGCAGTGAAGGTGTTCTCAGGACTCCCAATCAGTCCATGTGTATCATTAATCAATGGATTTGAATGTGATGAAGTCTCAGGAATTTCAGTTAAACCTAACTCAGTTTTGTGCATAAATCTGGAAAAAGACAGTTTCATAACCCCACCAATCAAATTCGAAAACCTATCATCCAAATCCTACACAAATCCTAACTAACCTAAATGTAAACTATTAAACATGTATACAAACTAATATGGCAGTTTGAACATCACATATCAGTTGTAAAACAGGAATCAAAAATCAGGAATTGAAAATAGGGTTCTCAGAAAAAATATGGAATCAATGGCAGTTAACATATATCAGCGAATACATTCAGTCCTAACCATCCTAAACCATTTTGAGCCCAAAATTCGTACACCAAACATAAACTCAACATTAACAGTAATAATACATATGAATGTGAATTTATATGGCAGTTTAAAACATGGGAAAAATGGTTTGAATACATTCTAATTTCAGAAATTGAAATAGGAACACAGTGTATCAGTAAACAATGGAAAAATAAAATTTCGAAAGCCAAAACATGTTATTAATCTACAATGATTGTTGGTAAACCATAGTGTAGGTGTGGACATTCATTTCAGTATGTGTCGTGTCCCCAAAGTGGGATACGACGTATCCAAGCATCGAAAATACATAGACACGAGTCTGTGCACGGACTGCCTCGTACAGCCGTGTCGATCGACCTAGGTCACGACACGAAGCACGTGAGGTCTTGTGCACGTGTCCAAAGGTAGATAAGGTCTCAGGCTAGAGGGTCGACACCCTGTATCGAGTCCTAGGCGTGTCAGTATCCGACGCGAATACCGTATCAGTAGGGAAAACATGTGTGCACAGTTCGTGTCCAAAATCAGTGCCATATAGGGTGATAGACATGTGTGTGTGTGTACAACTAACATGGTGTGTGTGTTATGTGCCATAGGCTAGATGTGTGGGTGAATGTGTCAATGTGACAGTTTAGTTTAGATAGGAATGTGATATAGGGAAGTGTCAATATGGATTAGCTAATCTCAGTAACAGTGTAATATAATGTGTGTGTGTGTGTGTATGTGATAGCTTGTGTAAGGTGACAGGAATCAATAGGGAAATGTGGGTAGGTTATAGCAGTTTTTAGGGAACAGTAGGTAAGTTTGTGTGTGTGTGTAAACATAATGTGTGTGTATATGCAGGAAATCAGTGAGCAATGAGTGTACTGTGAGTGTTCAAACTCAGGAAAATAGTGTTTTGTGTCAATAGCTATGAGTGTGTGTGTGATACATAGAAAACAATGTAATGTGGATAATGTGTGTAACAGTCACAGGTTGTGTGTGTAGTGATGAGTACAGGAATATGAATTCACTGAAATGTGTCTCAGTTTTGTAATGTGTAATGGAGAAACAAGGAAGAGTGTCTCAGAATACAGTAGATAGGTGTTCTCAATTAAATCAGTGCATTGTATGAGTGTGACTGAAACAGTGTATTAACTTAGGGAATTAGATAGGGTTGTGTCAAGTGATTCTCAGCTTTTAGTGTACATGTAACAGTGAAATCAATGCAATATTGATAGGTTGGTAGTGTATAATACAGTCCAGTGGTGTCTCAGGCATGTGGGTGCATACAGGAAAAATTGAATGTGTGAATGACAGTGGATAGGTTAGTGTAGGGTGCACAAACACTCAGTTTAATGTGTCTCAGGATTTAAGCATAGTGTTCAAGTGACAGTTTGGTTTACAGTTAGTTAACAGTGTATAGATTCAAAATCCATTCGAAAACCCAACTACTAACACCAATCACAAACCCAACATTTAAGCAATCATACATGTGTAAATGAATTAACATGGTAATTAAATCATGGAAAATGGTTGAGAATACATTTAAATTTTAGAAACTCAAAACAGTGAACATGAGTATCAGAACAAGGGAAAAACCCAAATCGAAGACTAAAAACAACTAATACTCCAACTAAAGGTTGGTAAACAAGGACAAACATGTGCACGTGTCTTATATAGTGTCTGTATCCAACCAAGTGGACACAACCGTGTCCACGACACCA
This sequence comes from Iris pallida, assembly GCA_029216955.1. NCBI lineage: Eukaryota > Viridiplantae > Streptophyta > Magnoliopsida > Asparagales > Iridaceae > Iris > Iris pallida. Next base: position 8,657,450 of record JANAVB010030814.1, read on the forward strand.
AAATCACCACACGAGCACACACGCAGTGCACAGCCTCGTGCACACGTGTCTAGCACCCGACACAGGCCACGTGGAGACACGTGGTCGTGCACACGTGTAGCCTACACGTAGGGCTACACGGTCGACACCCAGCACAGTGTCCAAAAGGTGTATCGTGTCCAGCCACGTATCAGTAGCCAAAAACACGTGTGCCTGCCTGTACGTGCGACCAGTACGGGTCGAATTCCGAGTCCGACACAATGCGACTCGACTCGAGGCTTGGGGCTGACATGTCAGTCAGTGCCCCCTCCATGACGCCAAAAATCAGTCCACCACGTGTCCTGTACGAGCACTAGGCCCCGTGTAGCAGGACAGCACGTGCGGGTCAGTGCAGCGTGTTGTCCTCATTTGGATACGACACGACTCCAAATTCATAGATCAAGGACACAAATCTAAAGACAACCCTAGATCTAGAAATTCATTAAAAAACATTTTCAAAATCAGCACAATAGATTGGTTGTGGCATTTCAACAAACACCTAGACTAGGAATTTGATACGTGTCCGATACGGACACGAAACCTAATGCAAATGACACCAAAGCTTCACTACAGCTAGGGGACACCTAGATCTAGGCTACCATGCAATAAAAATAGAATTAAAATAGAATTAGAAGGGTTTACCTATAGGTTGCAAGGATCAAGAAAAAGCCCCAAATCAAACAGTTCCCGTTGCTAGCCAAATCCTCCAAATTGCTCTAAAAACTGAAATTACTCATGAACAACAAATAGAGGTTGTTTAGATCATATGCAAAAGATTTGGGTCAAAAAAGATTAAAAAGATTAATAGAAATTTAGAAAGTTGGGGATTACCTTTCCTTTCAAGAACTTGGTTGAGCACAAAAGAGGCAAGAACAAGGAAATGGGAGTTTAAATAGAGGAATTCCTAGGTGTGGCCGGCCATGTGTGGACTTGGTAGGGTTAGGGTTTCAAGTTATGGGCCATGGGCTAAGTTCATAAGTCATGGAATTAAAAATCACAAGTCATAAGTCATGATCCTATTCTTAATCCTCCTATTTAAAAAACTAGATTCTAAGTGACTAAAATAGAGTTGACTTAAGTTAGACTAGGGTCACACCATTGCCTACTAAGTCACCATAGCTAGGGTTAGCTTCTAGGTCAGTCTACAAAGTCTCAAATTGACAAAGTCAAAAATAGAATCACCAATTCAATAAATTAAAATAAATTCAAAAATTTACCAAATGACCAAAATACCCTCAAGCTAAAATGTGGTAGTGACAAATCTATCCTCCTTAAAATAATTTTGTCCTCAAAATTAAAAGGCAAAACTAAACTGATGAGAAGGATAGACAATCATACCTCAAGGTCCAAAAAATAAGGGTATCGCTCGCGCATCTCATCCCGCTCCCAGGTAGACTCTCCTGGAGAATGATGCCTCCATACGACGCGAACGAAGGGTATCACCTGGTTTTAGTACCTTCCCTCGACGATCCAGAATCTCCATGCTGCTCTAGATAACTGAGAGTAGGTCCCACCTCAATCTTCGAATGGTCGAGTACATGGCTAGGATCAACCACATACCGTTTCAACTGGGATACATGGAATACGTTGTGGACACCCACTAGTGCAGTGGCAAGTCTAGCTTGTATGCCACGTCACTGACTCTTCCGTCGATCACGAAAGGTCCGATGAAGCGCGGGCTAAGCTTCCCACCTCCACCAAAAAGTATGGTACCACGAGTCGGAGATATCCTCAGAAAAACCATATTTCTAACCTAAACACAAACAAGGTCTCAAGTTACTAAATAATCAAACATGATCAAAAACACAATCAACCTACTTCTAATCCTATCTCCAGTCAAACTAAGTCAACATAGTCAATGGTCAACTACTGGTTAACAACTAGTCAACTTCTTAGGATTTCACCTATGCTAGCTACTAGGTGTTGGCAACTAGAATTTAGCAAAAAAAAACCCTATAATAGACTAACTCTTAACTTCCCAAATCCCATCAAGTTACCCCTAACTAATTACCTATAATCTAAGCACACAAATCCCAAGTACCACATATACATAAGCTCAAAAACAACAACCCATATATATCCTAAGTATATCATCTATATATATACATAAACTGATAATCAAAGGGTTAAAGTAGACTAACTTATAAGGGACTGAAACAAATGCTTGGAAATTAGGCTAAGGATGTATGGTCTGAAATATCAATATAGGCAAAGGGAATGATGCTAAGGAGACTGAATTTATAAGAAAAGAACAGGGCATTAGGGTCACTTGTAAAGTTAAAGTGAAAGAAAACCTACATGGTGACTAAAATATACCTTTAGATCAACCTGGCCTCTCCTCTTATCTGGACTGAACTAACTACATGCAGGACAGTGGTCTGAAAGAAGTGAACCAAACTGGTGTACAGGGAATGTAATAGGTAGTATTCTACAAATGAGTGCAGGCTACATACCAAATCAAAATACATTACATATAACAAGCTATGTATATATGCCTTACCCTCATCACCTCATCTCTACTCAAAGTCTAATAACACCAACTCCCTACCACATGCCTATCACTCCAAAGAAGGGGTCAGATACTGTCGGGTGTGTTGGGACATAACAGTGGTGTAGCATGGCTGCACATGAAGATACAGAACAATCACATGTAGGACAATGATATGTAGGACACATACATATGGAAAATGAACTAATGCTCAGGTAGAGGCTTTTGGAAGACTGAACCATCACTGAAAGGGAAAGGTTTGGACATGAATCTGGACAGATGGGCTAAACAGGTATCATCTGTATCTAATACAATGAAAGCGGGACAGAAAAAATGATCAAAAAGAACTCTTATCAACAACCCACATATATCCCCAATGTATTCAACTGTCCCAAGTGGACTGAACAACCATGCCCAAGAAAAAGTTTAAACTCCACGGTAGGATAGGTATACAGGTTAAAATAAAAGGTATTGCAAGGCTATCAAGTAAGGTAAAATGCTAAGAGATGCAGTAGGTCACCATGTACATAAGTAAGGATGAGTGCAGACCTCTAATAGTATGATACTAACTCTCTGATATGCAGAATATGGTAAGGGGTTGATGGTTATATTAGTGAGTCAATAATTGGGGTCTGAACAATGGTCCAGTGAAATCTATGATGCAATATGGTAGGTAATGAAATTGTGAGTGTAGTGAACAACTGTACAAGTCTGAACCAAGGGGACATGGTATCTAGTGAAGGGTCTGCATACTACCTATAAAGGTTGATCAAATATGACTGAACTCAACACAAAGAGAACTTAACTAAAATAGAAAACTGAACCAACTATAGGCTAAACAACATGTCTTAACCCATACAACAATGGCCTATAGATACCAACCAACCCATATCCCATATGCCAATATCATCTGTAATCTATCTATATATATATAGACCTCTCAGTCTTAGGTGGAACTAAATATATCAAGGACAGGCTCTGGTCATGGGTGCCTTACTGGAAAGGACAAGGAAGATAATAATAAATCATCAAGGTGCAGAGAGACTAAACACCCTCTATAAAAACTGGTAGGTATTATAAATAATATGAGAAACATCTACAATGGGTTATTATTCTAATACCAATGCTAACTATCATCTCTAGGGTACAGACACTCTACAATCATCATCTCATACACTAATATGAATAAGCTCTACAAAACTAAAATATTCCTATCTTTAAGTTATTTGATGATGGAATACAATTTATAAACAACCAAGGGTATGGTAGAGATGATATGTTTAAAAAACTTCTCAAGATACAATCTGATAATCATATGGTCTTTCCAAAATCATGTACCAGAGTCCTCGCCCTGCCAGTAAGTAAGGCTGCGATAAACATAGATTCCATAACTGGGGTTATGCCACCTCTATAATCATGTCGTCTGGAATCTCCTATGCCGACTAGTATAGATGCAAGAAATTCCAATCTCATAACCAAGAGACTAGTACTCCGAAGTCAGGTCTTAGTTTCCGCCATGCCAGCTAATATGGCTGCGATAAACTACAGGTTCCATCAAGTGGACGTTTTACCATCCCTGTTTCCCGTCAACATAGTTATCAGAAAATATCGTAACTCAGGCCATAAAATCATATTGATAGAAAAATCAAAGTCAACAACGTCCATCAATAATCAATTCAAAAATCAAGGAGTGAGAGCGAACAAAACAAGGGAAAGGATTTCAAATTGAAGTTTAAATAAGATTCTCAGGGGGTAGGTCCCAGGAATCTCATGGAATCCTAACTGTGATTGAGTACCTTCAAAAATATATCAATCCTACTACAGGCTGTAGTGATACTCTAGTTCGAATACTACACATTAACTCGACCTGCATGGGCCACTACTAAAAACGTCTCACGACCCGCACCCTAAAGTAAGGGCACGAGAAGTGGCTACGTCCAGCCTACGCGCAGTGTCGACGGGTAGAACGTTGTCCTAGGTCAATCATCTAACAATATAAGGTACCTGACAGTATATACACTCTGAATGGAGGTGACATAGCAGAATACAGTCTTAATCACATCTAAGGTAGAATACGATAAGATAGATAGATATAAACGGATCCACACAAGAGATACAATAGATAGAAGTCTAAGTGTCTATGATAACATCTCCAAACATCCAGATAAACAACTCCCAATATATATATACAATAATTATCAATGAGAAGATAAGGTAAGAGTCTAAGCTAGCCGTCAAACCATGGTGGCAAATCCTCTATGCAAGTGGGTCCAAGTCACAAGTGTTGTCTATAGCTGTACCAGAATAGGTAGACACCAGAGCCTCATCCTCATCCTTTGTAATATTGTCAACAGGTCCAGTCAGGACAAGAAGCACAAATATCTCATACATCATAACAGGTTAGAAAATATAAACATGCTAGAGAGTAAGATACATGAACTGTAAGAAGATATACAAGAAAATAAGAGAGATATTTGTAAACTGAAAATATATACATGATAAGTAAGAACTGTAAGGACGTGATTCAGAGCAAAGATGGTTATGTAAACGGCACGATGTTGCACACGAGTAATCTACAAAGGTTCACACGATTTAGATTGATCACGTAACCACTTCTACTCCCCGTCCCCAATTAATAACAAGGATCCAGTCAAGTTATGTTATTGCACACGAAGTATAGTTGTACATGATGATCATGTAAGCACATGAGAGTACACAATTTTACACGATTTGTACACGAATAATACGAACACAAGGAGTACACGATGCCCATGATAAGTATACGAACACGAAATACCCTATGTATCCGCTAAGGGGATAACATCGCATGAAAAGATCATATAGTACCAATCCGTGATAACAATGTGTCAGCATCAAGTAAAGTAATCTAAAGCAGGAAATATAATCCTAAACAAGTTATGAATGATCAGAGAATGTACTCGCCTGTATTCTAAATATCTGAAGAGAATATACTGTCCGAGGAGTGGTGTCTGGCTCCATAGAACAGTACAAGTCTCTACATGTCCAAAATAGTATAATAGACTGCTATAATGCATCTACATGATGTTTGGGGTCAATTTAGGCTAAAGTCAACCTTGGTCAACTCTAGTCAACTACACTAGTCAAGCTAGGTCAACTAGGTCAAGCCTAACCCAAACAAGTCTCACTAAGCCTAGCCAGCTATATAGTAAGCACACAACATCATAAGTCATACCAGTCTATCAACACGCAATCACTGGTGTATACATGCCATATACATAGGCTATCTCCTATGAATCACATAGGCTATGAGCCATAGGATATGCTATACTTATAGTCTATCAACCATTCCACACATATATATATATATAATATATTATATATATATAAATATATATATTATATATATAATTATATATAATATATATATAATACACTAAAATATAAATATCATACACATATAAACCACTTTATACATTCAAGAATATGAATATTGATATTACAATAGACCATATATACACTAATTTAATAAATCATACACATATAAACACTTTATTACATTCAAGAATATGAATATTATGTATATTACATATAGACCATACATATTGATCATTATATAGATATATATAATATATATATATATATATATATTAGAGATAGATAGATATATAATAGATATATATAATATATATAGATATATATAATATATATTATATATATATAGAGATACACAAGATATAGTTATACACACACACACACACACACACAACACACACACACACACATATATATAGATAATATATATATATATATATAGATATATTATAATATATATATATAATATATGATAGAGATAGATAGATATATATATATATATATATATTTTCAGACACACACACACACACACCACACACACACACACACACACATATATATATATATATATATATATATATATATATATATTAATATATATATATATAATATATATATATATATATCTAATCTATATATATATATAGATATCTATTAGAGATATATAGATCATAATCTATACACACACACACACCCACACACACACACACACACACACACACACACACATATATATATATATATATATATATATATATATATATATATATATTATATATATATTCACACACCACACATTATATATATTATATATATATTATATATATAATATATATATATAATATATATATTTATGTATATTATTATATATAGATATATTTTTATGTATTTATATATATATATATATTATATATAATATATATTTTTTTTTTTTCACACACACACACACACACACACATATATATAATATATATAATATATATATATATATATATATGCCATAGGCTAGATGTGTGGGTGAATGTGTCAATGTGACAGTTTAGTTTAGATAGGGAATGTGATATAGGGAAGTGTCAATATGGATTAGCTAATCTCAGTAACAGTGTAAAAAATGTGTGTGTGTGTATGTGATAGCTTGTGTAAGGTAACAGGAATCAATAGGAAAATGTGGGTAGGTTATAGCAGTTTCAGGAAACATTAGGTAAGTTTGTGTGTGTGTAAACATAATGTCTGTGTATATGCAGAAAATCAATGAGTAATGAGTGTACAATGTGAGTGTCAAATCAGGAAAACAGTGTGTGTGTCAATAGCTATGAGAGTGTGTGTGATACATAGAAAACAGTTTAATGTGGATAATGTGTGTAACAGTCACAGGTTTGTGTGAGTGTAGCATGATGAGTACAGGAATATGAATTCACTGAAATGTGTCTCAGTTTTGTAATGTGTGTAATGGAGAAACAGGGAAGAGTGTCTCAGAATACAGTAGATAGGTGTTCTCAATTAAATCAGTGCATTGTATGAGTATGATGAAATAGGTATTAACTTAGGGAATTAGATAGGGTTGTGTCAAGTGATTCTCAGCTTTAGTGTACATGTAACAGTGAAATCAATGCAATATGGATAGGTTGGTAGTGTATAATACAGTCCAGTAGTGTCTCAGGCATGTGGGTGTATACAGAAAAAATTGAATGTGTGAATGAAAGTGGATAGGTTAGTGTAGGGTGCACAAAAACTCATTTAATGTGTCTCAGGATTTAAGCATAGCATTCAAGTGACAGTTTGGTTTACAGTTAGCTAACAGTGTACAGATTCAAAATCCATTCAAAAATCCAACACCTGACACCAATCACAAACCCAACATTTAAGCAATCTAATACATGTGTAAATGAATTAACATGGTAATTAAATTATGGGAAAATGGTTGAGAATACATTTAAATTTTAGAAACTCAAAACAGTGAACACGAGTATCAGAACAATGGGGAAAACCTAAATCGAAGACTAAAACACAACTAATAATCCAACTAAAGGTTGGTAAACAAGGACACACATGTGCACGTGTCTCACATAGTGTCTGTGTCCAACCAAGTGGACACAACCGTGTCCACGACACCAAAATTACTACACGAGCACACACGCAGTGCACAGCCTCATGCACGTGTGCACACGTGTCTAGCACCCGACACAGGCCATGTGGAGATACGTGGTCGTGCATACGTGTAGCCTACACGTAGGGCTATACGGTCGACACCCTACACAATGTCCAAAAGGTGTATCGTGTCGTGTCCAGCCACGTATCAGTGGCCAAAAACACGTGTGCCTGCATATGCGTACAACCAGTACGGGTCGGATTTCGAGTCTGACACAACGCGACTCGACTTGTTGACACAAAGTCACAGTCAACCAAATATTGACTACGTTGACTAAATAATATCTGTATAAATTCAATACGACACACGATGTCTGCATTCAGTTCAGGACAGACAACAGCTCAGTTTCCGACTCTCAGTGTATTTTCGAGTCTATACTTTTACATTTTATTGAGTCTAGAAGTATGTACTCTGAGTTATGCTGAGCTCTTGGAACTTAGTCTATAAGCCTACCCAAAATCCCAAGCTCCACCAAAACAAAAATTGCCCACAAGTCCCACTTAGGACCACTCTGTGCTCTGGAGACAGAGTTCGGGCCGAACTCTGCCTCCACACAGAGTTCGGGCCGAACTCTGTCCCCTAGAAATCAGGAACCCTAATTTTAGGGTTAGCTGGTTGCTAGCTGTCCAACGGCCAAATTTTTGAATTTTCCTACCCGAATTCTGGCCGAATTCTGCCTCTAAAAACACTATAAATAGGGCATGAATTCTCTCATTTCAATTCACTCAATCTTCTCTTCTCTTCTCTCCTACAAGCTCAATAAGCCATACCCTTCCTATCTACTAGCCACAAGCCTCCTAAGTCTCGAGTGCTCAGCATCTCTCAGTTAGGATTCTTGTGCAAGAGTGAAGAAGTAGCTTGGACAATTCCAAGCAAATCGCCACTGCGATCCTCTGTTAGAAGTTGACGTGCTCTTCTGAAGAAAAGGCACGGGTTGTAAGCTACTATTTCACAAATAGTGGATTTAATCCTGAGCTAGAGTTCTCAGGCCTGGACTAGTCCTCCACGAGGGAAACCAGGTTAAAATCGTTGTGTGTGCGTATGCTCTTCTGCTCTTCATTTATTTTCTGCACTTTACTCTGATTTTTATTGTTGGTGAAAGAGTTATTTTTAAATTGGCTATTTTTCTATATAAACTCTATTCACCCCCCTCTAGTGTTGCCAAACTGTTCTTCAATTGGTATCAGAGCTCTGTTCTCTTTATAAGGACTAACATCCTAAGAGCTGATCCATGGCAACCACACAATCCTTGATTTCCAATCATGGTGAAGGTCAGTCCACTCATAGGCCTCCCCTATTTGATGGGACTAACTACACATATTGGAAAATAAGGATGAGCTTCTATTTTAAGTCTCTAGACTTTGACCTGTGGACTGTCGTCACTGACGGTTACAAAAAGCCCGCCAGAATAGTTATCGATGGTGACCTCATTGAGAAACCACACGACAAATATTCTGTCGAGGAGAAGAAACAGGCAAGTCTAGTTGCTAGGGCTATTAATGCTTTATTCTGTGCCATAGACAGGAATGAGTTCAACAGGGTCTCTACATGCACCACTGCTCATGAAGTATGGAGACTTCTAGAAGTGACGCATGAAGGAACCACACAGGTCAAGGAATCCAAAATAAGCCGTCTCACTCAAGAATACGAAGCCTTCAAGATGAAGCCAAGTGAGACGATCACTCAAATGATCACAAGATTCCTCGACATCATCAATCCTCTATCTTCGCTTGGAAAGCAGTACTCAAACCACGAGAAGATTCATAAGCTGCTCAGAGGGCTACCAAGGATTTGGAATCCTAAGGTGACAGCCATCATAGAAGGAAACGATCTCACAACAATGTCAATGGAGACCTTGATGGGTAAGCTTATGACTCACGAGCTTGACCTCAAGGACTTCGAAGAGCCTGCTCCGAAGACCAGGGAGATCGCACTCAAAGCTCATCAACGAAGAGCTAATCATGATGAGACCGAAGAAGATAACTCGGATGATGAAGACCAAGCTCTCATGGTTCGCAACTTCAGGAAATTCCTTCGCTTCAATCGAAGGAAGAAGGAATCTCAAGAAAACGATAAAGAGGAACCAACTTGTTATGGTTGCAAGAAAACTGGACATGTCCGAAAAGACTGCCCATTCCTGAAGAAGAGCAACCACTATGAGAAGCCATACAAAAGGAACTCATCAAAGAAATATGCCAACACAGGCATCTGGCATGAAAGTGAAGCGAGTGACTCTGAGGAAGAAAAGGACTCTCCTCAAGATACAGTAAATGTGTGCCTGATGGCAACTTCCAACAAGGTATCTAACGAAACTCTGGATGACTTCTCTTTTGATGAACTTGGCGATGCTTTCACTGATTTACTCGATGATCATAAAAAGGTCATCGGTAAATATAAACATGCCAAGGACAAAATCAAAAGTCTAGAAGATGAGATACAAAGAATTTCTTTACTTCTTGATAATGTTAGAAACACATCACCCACAAATGACACTGATGAAGTATCCAAGCTTAAATTAAGCTTACATGATGCTGAAGCACGTATTGAGCAACAAACTCAAGAAATCACTACTCTCAACACGTTGCTTGCTGAAGAAAAGAGTAGACACAAGATTTCCATGACTAAGATTTATGGCTTAAATATTAAGGTTGATGAACTGCAAGCTGTTTCTAAAGATTAGAAACCAAATTGGGTAAACAGGTTGTCCAACCTCAAACCCAATCACATGGGCACAATACCACTCATGCTAGTCAATCACGTCATTCTCATGCAGCACATAACCATGCATTTATATACACAAACTTTCACAAACCACGTGCACGTAAGAACAATTCTCACTCAGTACACACTCATCATGCACAAAGACACAATCAACATCACTCCACACATAAAAATCATCATGCCATGCCATATAGACAAAATCATCATGCAATGCCATATAGACAAGGTTCTCATATACCATATAGACAAAATCATCATGCCATGCCATCTAGACAATATCAGCATGTCACACATCATAGACAATACCATCATTCTATGCCTCATAGACACCATCAACATGCCACTTATTCCATGCATAATCATCTTCACCATGCTAACTCTTCACATCATGTCCATCCTCATCCTGTTGCTTATAGATATTATTCTCATGCTCCTAGTATAAATAAGAATGCTATCTGTACTTATTGTGGATTACATGGACACATCTCACCACAGTGCAGAGTTAGAAGACTTGTAGATAAAAGGATATATACTTGGTTCCTAAAGACTAACTTTTCAGGACCCTCAAGAACTCGGGTACCAAAGGTCACATCTACTCTTGATGTAGGTGGACCTTCCCTCCTCAACTGAAAGTAAGTGGATTCTCGATAGTGGATGCTCGCGACATATGACGGGAGACGCAAATCTTTTTACATCACTATCGATGAAGAGAGAAGGATACGTATCCTTCGGTAACAATCTCAAAGGGCACATATAGGTAATGGTATCATTGGTCATCCTCATTCTCCTGTAATAAAGGGTGTCTGCCTAGTGACCGAGTTAAAGCATAACCTGCTCAGCATTAGTCATCTTGCTGATCATGGATATGATATTAACTTTGGACAAAATAGTTGCTACATCTATGATAGGTCAACAGGAGACATTGCTTTTGAAGGGAAAAGAGAGGACAACATCTACATTTTCTATCTTTCTATAAATACTAACAATGCAGGTAGATGTCTATATGCCCACAAAGACGAACGGACTACTTTGGCACCAGCGTCTTGGTCATGCCAACATGGATGCTATATCCAGGCTTTCCACCAAGAAGCTAGTGAGAGGATTGCCTGACATCACGTTCAAAAAGGACACGGTATGTGCCGAATGTGAACTAAACAAGGCAACTAAATCCTCATTTCATTCTATCAACTCTGTAAGTACTACTAGACCCTTGCAACTACTTCATATGGATTTATTTGGTCCTAGTAGAATAGCTAGCCTTGGAGGCAAACTTTATGCATTTGTTATTGTTGATGATTTTTCGAGATTTACATGGGTTTTCTTTCTCGCTAATAAGAGCGATGCTATTTCTGCTTTCAAAATTTTTGTAAAGAAAGTTCAAAACGAAAAAGGCTACATGATTACTCGAATCTGAATTGATCATGGAGGCGAATTCGTAAATTATGATTTTGAAAGTTTTTGTAATGCAAATGGTTTTGATCATGAATTTTCTTGTCCTAGAACTCCTCAACAAAATGGTGTTGTGGAGCGGAAGAATAGGACTCTTGGCGATATGGCTAGAGTCATGTTGAATAAATTTTCTCTTCCGAAATATTTTTGGGCAGAGGCTGTAAGTACAGCATGCCACATTTTGAATAGGGTGCTTATTCGTCCCATTACGAAGAAAACACCCTATGAGCTTTGGTTTGGGAGAACCCCCAATGTTTCTTATTTTAAAGTTTTTGGCTGTAGATGTTTTATCCTTAACACCAAAGACAACTTAGGCAAATTTGATGCCAAAGCTGACGATTGTATCTTTCTTGGTTATGCCGCCAAGAGTAAGGGATATAGAGTTTTCAATAAACGCTCACTTATTGTGGAAGAGTCAACAAATGTGACTTTTGATGAAGACAACAGTACAGCAAGTACTCTTGATGATGACGTTGAGCCATCAACTTCTACTCCAATGAATACTTCAACCGAAACTAATTCTCTGGAGGGTTTGCCTAAGAAATTCTCTTTCAAACCTTCTTATCCAGAAAATTTAGTTATAGGAGAAGTTTCACGTGGAGTAACTACTAGATCATCACTAAGAGACTCCGTTGCTAGCACTGCCTTCATTTCACAAGTAGAGCCTAAAAACATTTCTGAAGCTTTTAATGATGAATTTTGGATTTCTGCTATGCAAGAAGAACTCAACCAATTCGAGAGAAGCCAAGTATGGGAACTCGTTCCTAGACCGGTTAATCACTCGATAATTGGTACTAAATGGGTTTTTAGAAACAAAGTAAATGAAGATGGTTCAGTCACACGTAACAAAGCCCGTCTAGTAGCTCAAGGATACAATCAAGAGGAAGGTATCGACTACGATGAGACATATGCTCCTGTTGCTAGACTAGAATCCATTCGGATGCTTTGTGCTTTTGCCAATCATCAGAACTTTAAATTATTTCAAATGGATGTTAAAAGTGCTTTCTTGAATGGCTTTATTAAGGAGAAAGTTTATGTCAAACAACCCCCTGGCTTTGAAAATCACAAATTTCTCGACCACGTGTTCAAGCTGAAGAAAGCGCTTTATGGCCTTAAACAAGCCCCCAGAGCTTGGTATGAAAGGCTAAGCAGTTTCTTGCTTGAGAAAGGTTTTTCAAAAGGGAAAATTGACACTACACTGTTTATTAAATCTTTTAAAGACACCATTCTATTAATTCAGATTTATGTTGATGATATTATTTTTGGGTCTACTGATGAAACTCTTTGTCAAGAATTTGCCAAGTGTATGAAGACGGAATTTGAGATGAGCTTGATGGGAGAGCTCAACTATTTTTTTTGGTCTGCAAGTAAAACAACTGGCTAATGGAACTTTCATCTGCCAATCAAAGTACACCAAGGACATGCTGAAGAAGTTCGATCTTGACAACATCAAACCAATCAGCACGCCAATGGCTACTTCAACCAAACTCGAACCAGATGAGAGTGGCAAACCTGTTGATCAACGTAAGTATCGAGGTATGATAGGCAGCTTACTTTATTTAACTGCTAGTCGTCCCGATATCATGTTCAGTGTTTGCCTATGTGCTAGATATCAAGCTAATCCTAAGGAATCACACATGACCGCGGTTAAGCGTATCTTTAGATACCTTAAGGGTACGGTTACAGTGGGCCTATGGTATCCCAAGTCAACATCATTTGATCTTATTGGTTACTCCGATGCTGACTTCGCTGGATGCAAGGTCGACCGTAAAAGTACGAGCGGCACGTGTCATTTATTAAGAAAAGCTTTAGTCTCCTGGTTTAGCAAGAAGCAGAACTCTGCGGCACGTGTCATTTTGTAGAGAACTGTTTGAAGTCACGGATATCGGAGTGTACCAACTCTCAGAAGATCTGTACTTCGATTAACCTGAGGAAAGGGTTTCCTTGTGATCTTCGTTTGAGCACAAACTTCACATTTCTCTACCTTATCCCCACATTTAGAGATAAGTCCTAGACTAGATATTCTATTTATTCGTTACAATGAACATGTCCTAGCCTATTATGCCACAACTCAAAAGTATAAGCAGAAGGAGTAATTGCATTAATTACATTGGACTGATTTACAAGCTGAATTTTGAACATTCCTTCGGTATAAAATGCTTTCCCGAATTATGTTATCTTAATGGACATCACCATCTAGCCAGCATTGATGTCCATTATGAAGCCTGCATTACAGAGTAGGCCTCCCGAGATCAGATTCTTTGCGATAGCAGGTACATGTTTCACACCTTGAAGCATCAGTGACTTCCCTGAAGTCAGCTTCAAAACCACCGTCCCGATCCCGAGCACTTCAGCTTGTGCCGGGTTTGTCACCATAACCACTTCAGAAGTTGGTGTATAGGTGGTAAACTACTCCTTGCTGGAGAAGACATAGCAGGTGGCCCCAGTATCTACCCACCAGTCAGAGTCAGCCCCTACCGCAGTGACCTGTGCAATTATTTTGTAACAACGTCAGTGATCAAAAAAACCTTGCTAGGCTCACCATGCTCTGATTGCTTGGTCTTAGCTTTGCATTTACTCTTGAAGTGGCCCTTCTTGCCACATTTGAAACAAGGCATCTGAGACTTTTTCTTCTTTTGCTTGAAGGAAGTTCCCTTAACTTTCAGATTGTTAGGGTCCTTCTTCTTGCTGTGGAAAGCCGTCTGCTTTCCTTTGGTTCCTTGGTATGAACCAAATTGGCGTTGGCCAATTGTTTGGACAGTGCATCCACCTTTAGTTGAGCCCCCATTTTGTCCTCAACGTAGATTTCATTCAGGAGATCTTCCATACTGATCTCCAACTTCTTCCTATGCATGTTTGCATAGAACTTGCTCCACCCAGTGGGGAGCTTAGAGACGATCCCTCCAACAATAAACTTGTTGGGGAGGGGCATCGCCTCGTATTCCAACTTTTGTCGCAGCTTCAGGAACTTCTTCACCTGCGACAACATTGGCTTCTCGTCTTCAAAGAACCACTTATGATATTTTTTAACTAAAAATAACTTGCTCCAGTTTTTATTGTCTTCGTACAGTTTTTCCAGAGACTCCGAAATCTCTCTGGCAATAGTCTTCTCTGAATATGATTCTACAAGGGAATCTTCTATAGCATTTAGGATCATAAGCCTACAAATGCTATTGTCCCTTCTTCATTTGGCATGGTTCTTAGTAGCCGCAGAAATTATGGCTGCAGATCCAGTTTCTGGAATAGTAGTTTCCTTCTTAAAAAGTATGTGATCAATATCAGAAAACTGAATATTGAAGCTAACTTCCTTTTCCATATTTCATAGTGCTCACCATTAAATTGTTCTAACTTTGTGAAGTTAGGATTGACTAGCGAAGCATGGAAGTTTTCCATCGGTGGAATCAAGCTTTGAGATTGTTAGTCCCGGCATAATTTTGATGGAAAACTGAGAAATAAACGATTGTAAAAATAATGTTTTGCAGCAACAGTTCAAAAAAGGTGCTAGACAGAATTTCTTGGAGGATTCTGGATAACGAAAATCTAAAAAGATTTTGTTACAGCAGCAATGAAAGTAGTGCTTCTAAAAAGAAGGTATTAATCGAATTGCTAATAGCAGCAGTGATGACAGGCGATGAAGTGGATGGAAGAACCGCCTGCTGGGGTGAATGATTACCATTGCTCAAAGCTTGATTCGCCTTACATGAACAGCTTCCAAGAACCAGCAAGTTCGACGGAGAACTTTGGAACACTCCGCTCTTCTGACTCCCCGGATGGCAGCTGGACGCCTGCGCTAAGTGGCACTGGTGCTCTACTTCTCTTCTCTCTCAAGCTATGTAGGAATTCATAAGGAATTGTGTTAAAAGTACTTGTGTTCTCTGTGTACTGATAGAGAGAGAGCAGAGAAGCTATATAGGCTGCACTATAACTGCCCAGTTAGCAAAATGTTCGGAACGTGGGAAAAAACTGCCCTAAACATTTTGCAACTGCTCAAATCGTGCACAGACATTATTTGAACCAGCTGGCGCACTATACGAGCCACTTGCACCATACGTGTACCACACGTATAGTGCCACCAACGCAACGTGCGCACCTACGCCACATGCACACCGTACAACCAGCACAACCTGTGCCACCTGTGCAACATGCGTAACATGCGACCAGCACAACGTGCGCACCCTGCGCCAACCGTCGCACCAACGCAGCGCCAAATGGCTGCACCATCTGGTTGTGCCAACTGGTGAGCCATCTAGTCGCACGATTGGGCAACGCGAGCTGGCACGCGAATGCTGCGTAAGCTGACATGCTAAGTGCAAAGTACGCCAACAAAATGTCACATTACGCCTCATGAGCCCATGAGCCCGAGTCTGAGTCCGAGTCTAAGCCCCTATGGGGCTTAACTCCAATGGAAAAAATTCTAAGAGCAAAAAGCATTAAGCTTACCATGGAGTCTTAGCATTATCTCCTAATAAAATCACCCACATAGTTCCCTCCTTAGGGTCACCACCCCATGTGCATATCCCAACAACACATACTAAGTATACATGTTGAGATACCTCATTATGCTTTTCCAATGTGGGACTTAACTTCACTAGGCATGTTAAGAGCAAGCTTTCTATATGTCAAGGAAAAGCTCCAACATTATGGTGGCATTATAGGTGCATGGAAATAGAGAAGGGTTTGTGCTCGATTGAGACTTAGGATGATCTCAAAAGGCAGATCAAGTCTCAGTTCTACCCAGAGAACATAGAGTTCACAACAAGGCGGAGCTTGCAGCAACTCAAGCACACTAGAATAGTCAAAGAGTATATTGTGGAGTTCATACATTTGATGATTACAATATCTAGCATAGATGAGGAGGGACTTCTTCCTTGATTGATTTCAAATGTAGGTGGGTCATGAATTATAGCGACAGAGGGTACACGACTTGAAAGCCATCGTGGCAGCAGCCAAGAGGCTCGTCGAGTAAGATGGAACAACAATGATGCCAAGGCCAAGCCAAAGACCACCAAAGAGAATGGTGTGTGGGGGAAGGAGAATAAGAGCTTTCCTAAGGAGGAAGCGTTCGAGGGAAGGAAGTACGAAAAGGCCCAACCCAAGCGAATAATTTTGTACTTTATATTTGGAAAAAATTATTATTCTCTCGATTGCCAGAACATGAGCAAACATATCATTGTCATCCGAAGCAAGGAGGTGGAGGATGACGAGTACGAAGTAGGAGCACACATGAGAGCATTGTGCTTACTCAATATCGTTGTCCAGGTCCGTTTTGTCGAAGACTTCGAGTAGGAAGATCATATACATTGACAAAAGGATCAATGGCATAAGCACATGGGCGTTGGTGGATACGGTAGATACTCATAACTTCATGAACGGGTACGGAGGTCCGTCGTTTGGGTCAAGCATTGAAAAAGATTCAAGTAAGATGAAGACGGTCAATTTGGAGGCATGCCCCGTACATGTGATAGCCAAGGGAGTTCGCGTAGAGGTGGAACATTTGTCGGGTGTTGCCAACTTTTCCTCTACATCATTGGACGACTTCAAGATGATACATGGCATGGATTTTCTAATCGCGACGAAGGCAGTTCCCATATCACACTTGGGAGTCATCAGCTTTATGGAGAAATATAAAGAATATGCCAAATCTGGTTAGTACTTAGGTGAATATTTGACATGAATTTTTAATATACTCAAATCCGGTTAGATTTTGACGTATAATTTTGGTATGATTTAAATATTAATATCAAAATAGTACCAAGATATTCATCTGGAGTCAAATCCAATCAGAATATTTTGTTTATTTAATTTAATTACTTTAATTTTTTGTTACAAGAATATTTTTTTGTGTGTCTAATACTTTTGTGTGATGTAAATTTATTTGGTAACTAAAAGAAAACCTTAAGTGATAAGAATAAAACTTTTCAGCTTGTAGCTAATACTTTTATGTGACATTAGTTTTTTATTTAACTAAAGGAAAACCTTAAGTGATAAAAAATTCACTTGTCACACAAAACTTGTCTTTGACATGAGTCAAAAGTTAAAATTTTATTTCAGTGGCAGCGTTGAGCGACGACCATTATAAATATAATCAATGAATGATTTAACTGTATGATGATAAACAATTATTGTTACAGAATTAAATTATGAGTGACAAAAAATTTTACTTGTCACAGATATATCTAATTGAGTGACAAGTTTTACACTTGTCAAAAAATAATTGTCAGGGAAACCCGAATTTCTTGTAGTGAGATGAAGGAGGACTTTGAGAAGGAACATCTTCCAAGCGAGACCAATGGTGTTGCAAAGAATGTCCCGATGAGTCGCTTCCATGGAGGGAGGTGGATCGTGCTACCAAGTTGGATACTAGTAAGGAGAAGCATGTCGTAGACTGCGAGAAGGCAGAGACGACAAAGATATGTGTATGAAAGTTGAGTGTCTCATACAAGGAGTTGCTCAAGGATAGTGGTGGACGTTCGGGTTGACAGAGTTGCAATAGGACTCTCATGCACGGAGGTGTGGAGAACTTTGTGCACCCACGAGATAAAGTAGATCAACGACCTAATAGCCCACTAAGCCTCTTTCTATGTCGATGAGGGTATATATCATAATGAAAGATGATAAAACGAACCATTTTACTTTCGATCTTAAGGAGAAGATGGACAAGTTCAGAAGGGACATCACGAAAAGGACAATGAAGGAACAACACGCAGAGGTGACCCTGGCCAAGGGCCGGTTAGGCGACGGCCTAGGGATAAAAAATTAAAGGGGCACCAAAATAGATGTATCTAGAATAGGACAATGATATACTATGGACCACTTTTACTCAAAAGAGTTGTGGTGTAGTGGTTATTAAGTTTGGCTTAGTCTATTTCTTGGTGGTAACAATTTTTTTGTTATATTTACTTTTATCTCAGTTACTTCTTTTGTTCACATTATGTATGTGGTCCCCTTTTGAGAGTTTATCGGGCCTCCATGAGCTACTAAGGGCCGGCCCTAACGACACACGATGACCATGTATACGAGAATGGAAGTCGTTCGAGGACCCCGACACCCGTCGATGATAACATCGATAGAACTGTAGACACTTACAAAAAAGAGAAGAATCATTATCTTTTGTTATTAGCGCAAGGCACTACAAATCGAGTACACCTGAGAGATCCTGCACTGAGAATCCCCGAGTACAAAAAGAATTCTGGGAAATAGGACGAAGGAGATCGAGCGGCAATTGCTCCTTTACTCCGTTGACACTCCGAATTATAAAAGTGGGAGAAAATCAGAAAATTGCTAACTCTCGGCTCACTAGAAAGAAGGGCGACAATTTGGCTCTGAAATGCTCTCTATTCTCGCCTTTTGAAGAGGCACATGCCCTCTATTTATAGTCGTTTTACACTGAAATGACTGTTATGCACACACAGGTAGAAAATATACTGATTTCACTATAGGCGCATAGTGTCCCTTTGGGCACATAGGACGTAGGCGCATAAAGACTGCTTGATCATGGGTAGATCGTGGCCGCATGCTTCAATCTACGACTGCTTGTGGAGACTGACGTGGCCGCATGCCTCGGCCCATGACTGATCGTGGGTGTTGACCGAGTTGTAGGGTTGTCTCTGCCTTGGGCGCATAGTGCTGGGAGAAGACTATACGCCCACACTTGGGCGCATGATTTAGTATATGAAGCAATTTTCTGCGGGCACATAGCCCCCTTTATCATGTGAATGCATAACAACTCCTTCCATATGGGTGCATAGTCCTTCATTTTCATACTTCTACAAGACCCCCTTCAAAGTTTTTGATACTCGAACGAGTTCAGAATACTTTGAAAGAAGCATATGAGACTTTCTATAGCTTTATGGGCGCATAACAGATCATCTTTTTGGGCGCATGACGGATCATCTTATTGGACGCATAAATGTTGCCAGGCTGTCAAATATGGCTATTGAGAAAAATCTGAATTGACAGATTTGTTGGAACAGAATTTGAAGAGGTCCACTCTCTGTGTGATGTCTATGCGTAGCCCACGTCAGCAGAATATGGGTGCATAATACCCAACCTTTGAATTTGTGTGGGTGCATAGCCATGTGGGCGCATAATTCCCTTCTTTGCCTATAAATAGGCCCGAGGAAGGAGAAATTTCATTCTCTCATCTTTTCCAAAATTTTCAAGAGTTTTTTCTTTTTCTCTTTCTCGTGAAATCATGTCTCCCAAGGCTGCTTCGGCTCCCAAGAGGTCCACGAAGGGTAAGGAGGCTACAGCGAGTGGTTCTCCTCCTTCGACAATGTCTTCACTGGTCCAAGACCCCATTTTGGGTGAGGCGATGTCATTAAAACAAAGTCTAGAACGTTAATTTGCGACACTCGGACTGATCTCTGCTTGGACGCATAGCTATCGATACGCGCCCAAAGCAACCTTCCTCCGTCTAGCATTTTTATGTGCCGACAGAGTCATGCGCACACATACTTATTGCTTTTGACTGCAACATGTTATGCACCCACATTAAAACTTTCTATGTTCAAGAAGGAATTCTATGCGCCCAAAGCCACTATGGGGGCATAACTCATAGGTGCATAGAAAGTTTTTCCAGGACTTAGTCATTTTTTGACTTTTTGTTATGTTTTTGCAGTTGACATGGTGTAACTGCCTGTTTTCAAAAATGAGGGTAATTTTAAACTTTTGTAAAATTGATTATTTAATAATAGGTTTAAATTATGTTATTGATTTATTAGTGATTTTGATTATTTTAATATCATTAAATTAGTGTCTTGTGATTTTGTTCTTTGACTGGTGTAACCTTAGAGCTGCTTAGCCTAGAGACTAACCATGACCATGGAGGCCTAACCCATGTGACTAGATTAGCTAATTATCATTTTTTAGTCTAAGGATATTTTGGTCATTTTGTGACTTTTGAATTATTTAGGATTTTGATTTATTGGTGAATTTTATATTATTTTATTAATATTTAAATTGATGTATTGTGATTTTGTCATTTCTCATATTCTAATATTTTTGTGAATATTTATGTATTAATATTGTATTTTAGGGTTTTATTTGATCGGGTTTGAGTTTTGTCTCATTTCGACTTGTGTTAGTGACCCGGGTCAGTTTTGGACCCAATTAGAACCGACCAACTTGTCGTGACCAAACTCAGATATTTATATTTGACTAATACCATTTGATTTTAGTGGGATTAGGAATTAGAATTAGATTTAGAACTTGGAATTTGGAGTTTTTAAGTTACCTTTTTGACCCCAACTCAAAACCACTCATCTCTTGGACTTGGAAGGTATTTTGGTAAATTGCCAAATGCCCCCAACCCTCTCAATGTGTCCCCACAGAAGCAAACACCCCCTCCCTTCTTCTTATTGCAAGAAAAACTCTCTCTCTTCCTTTCTCTCATTCTACAAGGATCCATTTCTTTCCCCTTTGGATTTTAGGCTCAAAAGTAAGTCAAATCTCTTCTAATTCTCTTCCATACTCTAGATCTCTCCCTAATCTTGGTGCTAACCCTTGTTTATCTCTTATTTGTGATTTTTTATCTAAGTAGAACCTAGCATGGAGGGGTTGGAAGCTTAGATTTGGCTCTTGACCTAAAAAGAACCAATTTTGGGGCTTTTCCTTGGGATTCCAACTCCCAAGAGGTAAACCCTAACTCTAACTCTTGTAATTGCTCCTAATTAATGTTAGTTGCATATTAGAGGATATTCGAGGCGTAGGACAATCCATTAGAAGAGGTTTGGAACCCATTGGACTCAATTCAGGACTTTCGGGCTAGGTTTAGTGCCAATTTTGGGGAAAATCCTAAATTGACATATTTGGGTGTTACCCCTAGCCTAATTAGACCTAATTATGTTAGTTTGGATGAGATGGGGCTAGGTACGTGTCCATATTTGGATACGTAGGGTCGTTTTGCGAGAAATCATAAAAATAGGCTTTTTCGGGATTTTCGGGTTCCAACACACGGGTGACTTTTTGCACCTAAAATCGGCAAGCTAGTACTTAGAATAGATTCTAATCATTATTTAAAACTCGTTGGTAGAGTTTGGGTCGAATCCAGATAGGTTTGGTGTCCGTATCACGCAGTATCGCGAATCAGACACCCCGGAGTCGCCAGAATGGCCATTTGGCCATTCGGGCCTCGTTTCTCGTTTTCGCTCGCGTGCGCGAGTTAGATTTATTGTGTGGGGCACGTGTCTAGGCCCTAGAGGGTAGAATTTCAAAGATTTGGGTATTCGGATAAGGTTTTGGGTCATTTAGGAGTATGTGTGTGTGTGTGTGTGTGTGTGTGTGTGTGTGTGTGTGTGTGGTGGTGGTCGTGGTGTTGTTCTTGTGGTAGTGCGTGGAGAGATGTGTACATTTATGTGTGTATATTCATGTGTGTGTGTCTATATATATATATATATATATATATATATATATATATATATATATTCATGTGTAAAAATATATATATATATATATTCATGTGTGTGTGTGTCTACCTATATATATGTACATGTGTGTGAGCGATAGATAGATAGATATAGAGGTATATTATATATATATAGAGAGGGAGGTAGAGGGGGGAACAAGGGGAGGCACAAAAGCAGCCAACTCCCCCCACAGCAGTTGCTAGCAGCCCCCAAATAGGGGACTGCACAGCAGCATATGATGCTGAAATTTCAGCAGTAACAGCAGTAAAACCCCCACTTTGAGCCCCATTTGACCCCCCCTCCAATACACCCCTAATTGACCCTCCTATATACCTCCCTATATCCACCATATTTTCTACTATACAACCCCTTGATTAGTGAGTGTTAAAGTGGTGTAGGTTGGTTAGAAAACTAGTAGTTAGAGTGGTAGAAAATAAGCTAAGCCACATGTTAGTAGGTAATGAAAATTTACTATTTTTAACTTTTAAGTGTCAAGATATCATGATACGGTATCGAGATACTAGAAAAAGATTGGAATACCATATTAGAGAGTGGAGGAATACTTAGATTGAAGGTAGAGAGGTCTAGAGTCGGAGTTAGAGACTAAGGTAAGGGTTTACCTTGGAAAGGGTAAGAGGGTATGTTAGGATAATACCTCTTTTATAACATGTGAGTTTAATACCTTAAGATATAATTGTAATTAGGATGTTATGGTTGGTAATGGTTAGGAATAGTGGACTTAGACTAGTTTTGACCTCGGTTGACCACAGTTGACTATTTTGACCAAAAGGCAACCGGAAGTCAACCGTAGCCTAGAAATGACTAGAACTTGACCGAAGTTGACCAGTTGACCCAAAGTCAACTATTAGTCAACGTTAGTCAAGTTTGACCTAGAGTTATCCTAGAGTTGACCAAGGGTTGACCATAGTTGACCAGTTGACCAAAAGTCAACTGTAAGTCAACCTTTGACTTAAATCGATCTAGTTTGATGTGTTTGACTTGCCTTGACCAAGTTTGACTTTGTTAGGCCTAGTATGACTTATATTGACTTTGTATAATCTAGATTGACTTTATATAATCTAAATTGACTTAGTTTGACCATGTTTGACTTAGATTGACCTAGTGTGACCTAGTTTGGCTTGGTGTGACTTAGTATGACTGAGTTTGACCTAGATTGCATAACATATACTAGAAATTATGCCATACACTCTTAAACCCTAATTAAACTCATGTATATCTCATCTTTAGGTCTGTAACTTCACTCTGAGCCAGATTACACAGTTGACATATTTCTATCGGATCTCAGGCGAGTACATTCTCTGATAATATTTCTGTTTTATGATATCGTCTATGTTTCTTGTATTTAGTATAGATATCCTTGTCCTCTTGACACATTGTTCATACGGATTGGTATTTCTCTGGATCCCGTCATGAGATGTTATTCCTCGCTTTCTTTGGTATATCTTGTGCAAGTCTTTCTTATTCCTTGTGCATTGTATAGACACGATTCCTGCGAAGGCTAGCTACCCTCTCAGAGAATCGTGCGTCATGATGTGTCATGGTTGGATCCACTATACTAGTCGGGGAACGGAGAGTATTGGTGTAGATATGTGGTCAAAGCCTATTGTGCGCCTTGTGCATCTATGTATTGTGAGTGTTGATCATACACCCCACGTATGGTTAGCCAGGCCCGTTACTATTGTGCAATGTCCCAAGCCGGCCATATATTATAGCTAGTGCTCACACACCTAGATAGATGATTCTTGATTCTTGTACATGTCATGATCAGTTTTACTTGCCTTTTTCTAGCTCTAGATTTACAGCTTACCTTGCCATGATACTCACATATACATTTCATGATTTCTTGTATATTCACTCTATTTAATGCTATATTTTCAATATGTCTAATTAGAACTGTTATTTGAGATTTGTGCTCGTTCCATCCTGACTGGATATATTGACAAAATTTTAGGAGTTGTTATGCCATTATTGGACTTCAGGATGTTGCTAGCTGGGGTGGTTCTCGGTATTCTTCACCGTGAGTTATCTCTCAGGAGTTCTAGGTCTGGTAGTTATTTAGTTTGTTATTATTTCCCTCTGTTTTATTCTTGTCTCATATGATCCTTGTAGATTCTAGTTGTTCTAGTGATATTGTTATTATTTCTTGTCTTATCTTCTTTAGTTTTCGTGATGTGACATGAGTATATTTCTAGTTATGGATCTTTAGATGTTGTAGTTAGTATAGGGTACTTGACAGCGCTCTACCGCCGATACTGCGGCGTAGGCTGGGCATGGCCCACGTATTCGTACCTGTATATCCGGGTGCAGGTTGTGACACATGGTTCCCGGTTCTTGGTGGGATTCCTCTCAGCTCTGCCCGCCAGGCTCTGGATTCAAGCCTCGTTACCGCCATGATCAGGAATGTTCAAGCTAAGATCAGCCAAAACCAGCCTTCAGTACGGATAATCGCTATGCTTGAACAGGACAAGACTTTCCTGAAGCAGATGATGAACAATAAGAAGTTCGTGCTTGGAGGGGCGCAGATCTTCAAGAGACCGTACTTTATGTTCGGTAACAGCCTGGAGTTTGAGAATGACGAGCCAAAACGTCTAAGGAACCCTCTGGTGGTCAGATTGAATGACCTGAGGATATGGTTGCCGACTATAGAACGCTAATACCCTCTGTCGATGTTTACTGATTTAGCTGTCCAAAGACAGATGAAATGGGATCTAACCCCTGAACTTCATGGAGTCGTCTTTGGCAAGATCCAATTTAACTCCGGTAACCGGAAGAAAGACACCTTCAAGTGTGTCAAGGGCTCCACATCCAATTCCATAAGGGGACTACTCCCTGGGGCTATAATAAATGACGTTCTGATTGATCTTTATCTTTATGCTGCCAAGACCCTCTCCAATCTGATGATATCAAAGAAGGAGTCGTATCCGAGAGGGAAGCTGCAGATGGCAGGTTGGAGATACCCCATCCCATTCTGGAGTGACCTTACTGAATGGGTGCTTTCAACCTATGAAGCCACCCTGAAGGCTGTCGGCCTTTTTCATGCCATTAGAGCCACTCAATATGGCATAAAGACAAATTGGCCTATGTTTGTCTCTTTGGCGGAGTTGTATAATCATCATACATGTACCTTCTTTACTCCGGGCGGGAAGATGGGTTTGGCTCTACATAAGATGCAAGCAATATCAAAGTTGTCCTGAGGAACGGAGCCGTACGAAGAATACGTTTCTTGTGACGAAGAGCTTTTAGACCTGGAGAAGGAAAACCCTGAGATGGTGGGAGTGTACAAAGAGTTACTCTGTCACTTCCTTATCTATCACAGGATTACAAAGAAGGGCAAGACCGAGGAGGCCATTCCCCATATGAGGTCTTGGACTAACTACGTCTTTATTATAAAAAAAAGATGGCCTGGCCTTCTTCTCAGCTCACAAGCCCTCAACAAAATCTGAGATAGAGCAACTGATGACAGATCATGGGGCAGCAGACAACGACGAGAGCGATGATCCAGAGGGAAAGTCCCTGATTTATCACTTCTTCCGGTAAGCTGAGTTCAAGTTGTCGGAGAAGACTGTGTTGGCCGCTTTTCTGATGATGTGGCTCCGCGACTGTGCAGTCCCTGGTAGTTCAGGGTATATCGAGAGGATGAGCCGGGGTATGATTCTTCCGGCTGTAAGGCTGGTGTTTGGATACTGGCTCGCCCTGCTTCCTGCAATGGTCTGTGCCATCCAACGAGATTTGTGGGAATTTACTACAAGCATGGTGACGTCTGATGGTAGAAGGGACTTTGCCAGGACTGAACTTCCCTTTCATTAATTGATGGAATGGTTGGTGCAGTACTGTCCCAGATTAATGAATGTCGGGCTGATGGCAGACTCTTTGGCGGGAGATGCCTTTCTTCGGAGGTTCAATGACGCAGACTGGGCCGTCGCCGAGGTGCCTGCTTGTAGTAGGGCTTTGA
Source organism: Iris pallida (assembly GCA_029216955.1). Taxonomy (NCBI): domain Eukaryota; kingdom Viridiplantae; phylum Streptophyta; class Magnoliopsida; order Asparagales; family Iridaceae; genus Iris; species Iris pallida. The sequence goes on from JANAVB010030814.1 coordinate 8,684,008, forward strand.
GCTTCCTACAGAATTATGAGTTCTTCAGAGTTTTCCCTCCATCTGGCAGTGGTCAAGTAGGCGATACTTTAGTAGATGAGGAAGCACTCACTACGAGCTTGACTCTTGGAGCATTCCGTTGGCTCTAGTCTATCAGACCTTCTCATCTGGTGCTCAGGGATAGGAACCACACTTTCCTGGAACCTTATCTGCCAAGTCATTTTGCAGGGCAGTTTGGGTATAGCCAGCTTCTTCTAGGCAACCTAGCCCTCATCTTCAGTCGATAGGAAGCCTGATTGATGGGGCACGTGCATGGGGCTACTACAACACCGATGCACAGGAGCAATTTTTACTTTGCAAGAAGATAAACCTGAAACTCACCTGCCCTTTGCTGCTGCAAAGTTTTATACTCAAGTCAATACCCTTAATCCTCGGTATGACCGCGAGCAGAGTTTAGTATCGGGGACTAGGCTTGCCCCCACTCTTGTCAATATAGGACAAGCTCGAGCAATGAGGGGCCATAGAAGGGAAGGTATCGCACCTGTAGCAGAGCCAGCTGCTACCACAGAGGGCAGCTCTTGAAGAGCCGGCTGCTACAGCACCGCAAAGGAAAGATATTGAAGAGGACACTTCTCTGCCTGACCTTCCTCAAAAATGAAAAGCTTCGACTAAACTGGCTCAACAATCGACTTTTAAAAGGAAGAAGAAACTTGTTGTCAGAGGTGTAAAGAAGGTCAAGGATGTGGATGCCGGCTCGCCTCCTCCAAGAAGATCTTTCCGGCAAACTCAAAGGAGTGAAACGGCATAACGGGTCGTTACTATCCCGTAGGTAGATCCCTTTTTGGATTCCGTAGTCGTTTTGGTAAAACCAATACTCGTGCAGTCTTCAAATAACGCTCTCTTACCCTTGTGTTTGTCCTTTGCACAGGACGTTGAAGTCGTGACCGAGGTAGGTGCCTCTTCGTTTGAAGAGGTAGACGTGACGATGGTGTCCCCCATTCGTCCTCAACCGATGGATGAAGCCAATCACTCTTATAATATCTCTTTAGAAGATATGTCTGAGCTTGGGGCTCTAATAAAGGAGTTGGACGAGAGTCAAGTCCAATCAGCTCACCCTCCCGTGGGTACGTTATTCTTGCACCTTACTTCGGATGAGATTTTTCGACTTCAATTTTGCGAACTTGTCGTGAGGCTGACTTCTATCGTGTATTCCTTTGTAGACGAAAAGAGGGAACAAAGTACAAAGGCTACCCCAGACACTAGGGCAAGACAAGAAGTTGCCCCCGGTTCTTCCGGGGTAGTCGGTGCAGAAGGTTTTGTCAGTAAACCAGCATCAGTTGCTGAAGAAGTAGTTGAACGGCGCATTGAGATGACCGCTATTGAATCCGTTCCGGGTCCAGTTGGGGCCCTTATTTCTGAACTATTTTTTGGTGAGTCGGTATCGGTAGCTGAAGAAGTTAATCAGCGCACCGAGGCGGCTGTTATCGAATCTGCTCCAGGTCTAACTGGGGCCGTAGAAGACAAGAAACCTGCATCTGTTTCGGCTGAAGTTGACATTGAGTGACCTGGGTCTGCTCTTGTTTCTCTAGCTCAAGTTGACATTGAGCAGGCAGGAGATATGAAATTATAACTCTTTAAGTTTTTCTTTCCGCTACTGATATGTATACTGCTTTATTATCATGTTCGACTTCTTCCCAAGTATCTCTTCCTGGGGCAGAAGATCCCCATCAAGCTCCTTCTCTAACGACTTCCTCTAAAGGTGTTGAAATAGCTCAGGAAGTCATAAAAGCTTTCTACTCTATTCTAAAAGTGAAGCTTCCTGGAGTCTTAAACTGGAATGCCGCCTTCGGACCTATAAAGGCTATTGCTGATTGCCAGGTGGAGGTCCTTGAAAGTATTGATGGTTACGAGGAGCAGACAAATGCTTTAAGGAAAGTCCTAGCTGACTTAGAAGACCGAGTAGCCAGATTCCGTGAAGCCAGTCGACGAAGCCCAACCTCGATGTTTCTTGAAGAAGACGCGGCTTTGGTTGTGGCTATTAAAGAGGAGGAGGCTACTTTCCAAGCGAGAAAGGAAGCCCTGGCTAAAGAGATTAGTGAGCTGGCTGATCAATATGAATAGTTCAATGTTGCAAGCCAAGCTCGTATTTCTTCAAAAAGTAAGCTGGCCGCCCAGATCACCGAAAAGTACAATCAGATTGCGTGGCTTCATAAGAAGACTACCCAGCTAGAGACCAACTTAAGAGCGATTTTGTCTGAACAGGAGGACTATACAGCTCAGGCTGTTGTGACTATCACAACTTCAGACCAATTGAAAGAACAGCTGGTAAAGTTAGAGGGGGAGCACGCAAAACATATCCCCTTCAAGGATGAAGCTACTCGACAGGAAGAAGTGCGTCGTCGCGCCACTGTTAAGTCTCAGACTGAGATTACGGCTTTAAGGGATAGCATATCAATCGGTTGTGTATCCCTTAGGTCTTCCTTTGTAATTGGCTCATTTAGCCATAAAACTCTTGTATCCTGCTTTCTTGGGAACAATTCAATGAAGAATTTTTTGGCTTTCTAAACTCATGAATGTGGTTTGTGAAATATCAGAACTAGAGGTATTATGGACTTAGTAGAGATATTTTTGGTAGGTATTCCGCTGGGGAATTGGATGTGGACTCATTACCCGTTTTATATTCAAGGTTCTTGAATATAGATAATAAGTTGAAAGAAGCTGCTAATAGAGGTAATATGGATGTAATAGCAGAGAATGTTTTATATCTCGACCAGAGGTAATATGGACGTGGACGGGTATATAACATTTAAGTAGGAGTCAGTAAATAATTCAGAGGTAATATAGACGTAATTATTTCTGATAAGTGTTTTGCTCAGAGGTTATATGGACGTGGCAAAACATTTCTTAATTATCCCACTGGGGAATAATTATCGAAAAATAGTTCAGAGGTAATATGGACGTGACCGTTTTCATAAGATCGAGTTTGGACAGAGTTGAAACGAAGATAATTTTTAGAGGACCCATTATCCATGGCGTATTCAAGACTCTTGAAATATGGATAATAGTTAGACGATTCTCTGAATCACATAAACATCAAACTGTACATTTATATGATTAAAGTAGGGTATCTATGAACGCTGAAGGTTACACATGATATTTCTTCAGGAACTTGCCGTTGATTGTCATCATAAGCAAGTCACCATTAGGGTTGTGTTTGCCATTAAAATCTTTTGATGTAATTTCAATACAAACAGAATAATGTTATAATGTAGGACTTAGATGTAGTCGTAGGAGTACACTTTTGTTTATCTGGGTCCCTTGTGCCGATGGAGCGAGTGGTAATGCATTGACTCCGTTGACGATCTGACGACGGTTTTCGGTTCTCTGAAGGTCTGAGTCGCTCTGGGTGCTGGAGCTTGCGGAGAAGAAGAAAACGTTGAGTGTCTGTATCTGTCTCTCTCTATTTGTTGTTAATGGTTGTACGATGTGTGTATGTAAGAAGGAAGTGATCCCTCTATTTATAGCTTTGCAGGCTGGCTGCTCATGTGCGTATGCAGGATACGCCTGTACGCGGGGATGCCACGTGGTGGTTGCTGATGGAGGCGCATGGATGATGCGCTCTGATTGAGGAGTTGAATCCTTCTTATTGCTGTCGTGGGCTGCGACAAAGCTGACACGTAACAATGGAGAGGATCTTTCAGTTGCTGAGATCTTGGGTGATTAGCACCCCTTCATAGGCTGAATCAAGTCAAAGGACGCGTATCGTAGGTCCATGGCTCGAAGATCTCGAATTTGGTGGGGAGTGATCTGATAGGATGCGCCTGGGATTTGGCGCATAAGGAGGCTTTGGATCGTAACCTTTAGGAGTCACGAACCAGTCGGGGCGCATGGCTTTTGAGGCGCAGGCGGGGCTTCAGTAGTGACTTTACTTCTTTCTTTAGGGATCAAAAAAAAGTCTGAGGCGCATGTCTTTTGAGGCGCATGCAGAGATTTAGGCGCATGGCTGCGGAGGACGTGTTGCTAACTCTGTCAGACTTCAGCATTTAATGTTCTTGACAGGTGATGGGCTGTTGAGTGGGCACATCGATCGGCGTTCTACCAGGCGCATGGGGACGCATGGGGGCGCATCCTTATGAGGCGCTTGGAGCTGGGCACGTCAGTATGATGTGCGGTCTGGCCGACGCATTCGCTTTGCATGACACGTCTTTATGGGCTCGACTGTTACATTCTTCGAGTGCTTTAAATAGCCGACTTTGACTTGGCTGAATTCGAAGCGTTAGGTTCATCACCATTCAATGCAAATTTATTGCACAGGATTCGGAGAGCCAACCACTTGGCGCATGGGTTTGATTTGCCCGGCCTATAAATAGTGGCATGGAGAGGGCTTGCTTCTCGTTCTCTCACGTCATCCCAAAATAAACTTGTTTGCTCGAGGACATTCTGTTGATGAGATGCTCCCGAGGGTGAAGATGCGACGTATTATATTCATTGATGCACTTGAAGGTGACTGTTACATCCAAAAGTCGGAGTCGAGGGCTTCTGAGGCAGGCGAAAGGTGCCTGTTGCATCCAAAGATCAGGATGCTCGAGCCTCGTCTCCGTTATGCTGGAAGAGTCATAGGTCGGAATTGCGGTGCCCCGGCTTTGGAGGCTCTTTCCTCTGTCGGAGTGGGTGTTGCCCATTCTGGTTGGGTTGAAAGCTGGTCCTTTAGCCGCGGGTTGATTACGGTGCTCTCCTCTCCCTTGGTTTGGGGAGCTCTTCCTCCAGCTAGAGGGTTGATTGCCACCCTCATTCTGCTCAATAAATGCTTCATTAGTCAAAGCATTTGATGGTGCATATGCTGAGACTTCACGATGCGCCTGGCTGAAGGACGGCGCATAACTGAGCTGCTGAAGGAATGCACATAACTGAGCCGCTGAAGGGATGCACATAACTGAGCTGCTGAAGGGATTCGCCTGGCTGAGAGCGCATGGCGAGATGCGCCTGTTTGAGAGCGCATGGCAAGATGCGCCTTTTTGAGAGCGCATGGCGAGATGCGCCTGTTTGAGAGCGCATGGCGAGATACGCCTGTTTGAGAGTGCATGGTGGTTGCTGCGCCTAGCTGTAGACTTAGGGTCTTTTCTTTGTAGAAATTCTCCTTTGTACAGCTCTTTTTAAGACATGTAATAGACTTTTATATGAAATAAAAATCCTCTTTTAATGTCTATACTTTTGCTTTGCTGTGCCAAGTACTTCCTCTGAGCTCCCTGGCGCATGTGATGTTTAGGCGCATATGATTTCTGGTCCTGAAATTCCATGCTTCTACAGGTTGGTTAGTCGATACGCACCGTTAGAATACACCGATTCTATAATGAAAGGACCTTCCCATTTGGGCTTGAATTTTCCTTTTATCTTGTGCATCATGACCATTGGTCTTCTCACTGCTAAGACCAGATCACTAACTTGAAAGAATCTTTCCTTCACCTTCTTATTAAAGGCTCTATAAATACGTTCTTGGTATAGCTCAATACGCTGTTGAGCTAATAAGCGTTTTTTATTTAGCACTTCCAACTCTTGTAGTCGTAGACGGTAACTTTCTTCGGCAGTCAACTCACTAGCTAAGGCTACTCGAAGAGAGGAAATCTGGATTTCTAGGGGAAGAACTGCTTCACTTCCATAAACCAGAGAGAATAGCGTACTACATATTGGAGTTCGAACCGTTGTGCGGTAGGTCCAGAGACATTCGCCGAGCTTCTCATTCCAATCGTGCTTGTTTGAAGACACGAATTTTTTGAGAAGTTTGATGATAGTATTATTGAAAGCTTCTGCTAATCCATTAGCTGCTGGATTATAAGTGGTAGAGGCTACTTTATAGATTCGATTCTTATCACAGAACCGATAGAATGCATGGCTCCCAAATTGTGGACCATTATCATAGATGATCCTGCGAGGTAGACCGAAACGGTAGATGACGTGATGTTTGACGAAACTGATCATGTTTGATGTCTTTACTTCGATAAACGGTATAGCTTCTGTCCATTTAGAGAAGTAATCGGTTATAGCCAGGATAAACCGATGTCCTCTGGAGGTTGGCGGGCTAATTAGGCCGATGACGTCCATACCCCAGGCTTCAAAAGGCCAAGATGCCACCATCGGGTGTGGAAACTCCGAAGGTGGATGAATAAAATCAGTGTGGAATTGACAAGCCCTACACTTCTTTGCATATTCAACAGCATCTTCTATCATCGTGGGCCAATAATAACCCATTCGTCTGAGGCGATCTTGTAATTGGGGGCCTGGTTGGTGTGCACCATAAATTCCGTCATGAGCCTCACGTAGTGCATGTTTGGCTTCTATGTCTGATAAATATTGTAAAAGTAATCCATCGTAAGAACGTCGATACAGCATTTTGGTAGCTATATCATAGTAAAATCTGAGGGATCGTCGTTAGATAGACACTGCTTCCTTCGATTCATCAGGGAGGATTTCGTAGATAGCGTAGTCTATAAAGGAAATCTCCAGTCTTTGATGTCGACGTTCATCTCTGCTGCATAGCTGTGATGGATATACAAGACAACTTTCGCACAGAATAACTCTCGACTAGACACTGTGATCGAATGCTGAGTATTGACAGAAACGGTCAAGGAAGCAGCCAGACCGGCTAAAGTATCTGCTTCTATATTCTGTAATCGAGGTACGTGCTCGATGAAAAATCCAGTGAAGGTAGAAGCCAACTCGATCGTCTCTTTGTGATATGGGATGAGATCTTCATGACGAACTTCATAATCCCCTCGAACCTGACTAACTATTAGCTTAGAATCGCCATAAGCTTCAAAATAGTCAACTCCCAGTTGTTTTGCCAGTTGAAGGCCAATCAGTAGGGCGTTATATTCGGCCATATTGTTGGTGCAAGGCTCCACGAGAGAATACGTACGGTGTATAACCAGATGATCGGGTGAAACAAGCACGATCCCTACTCCGGCCATAATATTTTATTTAGGTCTTGTTCTTGACGCACCGTCAAAGAATATTCACCAAATGGGGATTTCCTCAGTTGCAGTGTTAGACTCAACTACTTCATCTGGGATTTAATCATAGAGTTTGGAAGATTCTGGCACTGGATGAGCTACTAAGAAGTCAGCTAGTGCTTGGCCTTTTACTGCTTTCTGAGAAACGAACAGCATATCGTATGGAGTCAACAGTATTGCCATGTAGCTAAACGGGAATTAAGAGAACCCGGTTTAGTCATAAGTATTCTAAGAGGATTGACTCTAGATATTATATGGATAGTATGTCCAGACACATAGTGACATGTCATCTGGATAGCAAATATCAGTGCAAGATATTCCTTTTCCACAGGTGTGTATCTGTGTTCGGCACCAACCATCGTGCGGCTGAGGTAATAGATTGCATGTTCATGACCGCCTTCATTCTTTTGAGCTAATAGGGCACCAAGAGAATGATCTGTAGGACCGATTGTAGGAACGAGTTGTAAAGCGTAATACTCTAGAGGGGGGTGAATAGAGTAGGCAGCAGAAATTAACTAATTAAAAAAGTTAGTAACAAGATCACAGAATATATATATCACAGATATGTAAATGAAAAGTAGAGAGCAAACGTAAACACAAGGATGTATACTGGTTTTTCCTCTGTTGAGGACTAGTCCAGTCGGAAGAACTCTAGCTTCCAGTTGAATCTACTATGGAAAATCACCACAAGTTTTCATCCGAAGTTCTTGCAACTTCTACAACGCGAGCTTTGATCCGAAGTACTCGACCAACTTCAATTGTGAAGTGTGTAACTTCAATCAAGCCTCCGATTACAACCACTCTGAAACTTCTAGACCGTACCGCACTGGCAAATCGACTAGAGGATTGTAACTGGCTTGGGATTTGAAAATAAAAGCTCAAAACACTTTGGAAGAAGTAGTAGGCTTATAGAGAAGAGACATGAAAGTGAATGAGTGTATTGAAATGATCGAAATCCTTCTCTATTTATAGTTTTTCCAAAGGCAGAATTCTGACAGAATTTGGGCAGAATTCGGGCAGAACTCTATGAGAAAATCTCGGTGGGATCCGTAACTGCAGGGAGACCAAGTTCAAAAAGCAACGTTCACTAACCGAATTCTGGCCGAACTCTGGCCGAATTCGGGCCGAACTCTGGCCGAATTCTCCTGGAGTTCTGTTGGAGTTCTGTCAGGGTTTTTGCAAATTGGTTTCGGGCTTTTTGAAAAGTCAGGCAATTAGGAAGTAGATTGGGCTTTTGTAAATGGGCTTGTTTTCAAAATGAAAGGGTATTTTGAAAACGTTTCTTGGGTAGCCTATTTGCCAGTACGATGTAGTGTACATCGTATTCCTAGACTCAATAAATATGAAAAATACATTGAAGAAATAGGAAAACTAAGAGCCCTTTGATGACGCCTATCTTCAAATATTTAAGCAAACTTGAAGACGCCTTTTTCACTTGACGGCGGTCGTCCAAAGATAAACAGATCTGGAAATCTGAATACCTTTCGGGGGCTTCGCCCCCGAACACCTGACGGGGGGCGCTGTCCCCTCGACCCCTGTCCGCTGACCGGGCAGCGGAACCCCCGATGCGAGGCCCCGGATAGGTCGTTAGGCGGTTCAGAGAAATCTTCTTGTATAACGTCGTCTTTGGCCCATCAATAATTCTTCATTGCGTATGTCCTGGTTTGGATCATGTTTGATCATGCTTACAGCATGTCTACAAATACATGTTAGAAGAACAAAGCAGTATAATACTTCTATAGCAATATGATATAGAACATTTAGAGCAATGCTAATATTAGGACAATGCTAAGTTTAAGTAGTAACATAATAGTGATTACATGAATATTAGTGATGGCAATATGTTAAACTTAATTGATTAGCCATATTCAAAAACATGATATAATCATTGGGCTAACAATCTCTCCCTTTTTGATTATGGCAAATCCTTTAAGTTTAATATATATACAATAGATGCATGTATCACTAATAAACACATAATACTAGAATATTGTATGCTGACTTAAACTTATTTCTCACTTAAACTTATTTCTCCCCCTTTGACATGATCAAAAATAAGCTCCCCTGTAATTAGATCTTAAATGAACTCAAGCAAAAGTAAAAGAGGAAAAGCAAAAATAATCATGAACAAGGATTAGGAGAACAGTGTAATGACAAGTTTTAGAAAATTGCATAACTAAAGAGTAAAAACTTTGTCAACACAGAAATCAATCAATAAATCAATCAATAACACAATAAATTGTTTACCAACTAGAAATCCAAAAAAGAAATATGTTTTGAATGTCATTTGACAAAAAAAAATCTATCAATATAGTAGGAATCAATCATTGGTCATAAAGAAATCATGAGGAATAGAAATTCGTAGATCTAGTATATATATAAAAATCAAAAATATAATGAGACTTTTAACAATGGTCACAAAAAAAATATGATTCATAATTTGCCCATACAAATTAGTAATCAATTCCATAAAGAGTATAATCATCGAAAAGAGATCAAAATAAGTATACTAGAATCTATGCAAAAATTTATACCAAAGTTCATGCATTTGAATTCAATTACCTTAGCATGATATATATCCATTAGATAAACATGAAGGTAATGAAGACAAAATACTTGAGAAGAAGAAATTCAGTCGACTTGAATGCTCCCCCGCAAAGTATGATCAGTCTAAATATAGATAATCATGAACTTTGAGATAAAATCTAAATTAGAAATGCCAAATCAGTTTAAACTCAAAAAGATTATCAATAAATTAAATTAATTTTGGCAGGATAACTTTTAGAAATTCGAATGAGAGAATTAAAAATAAATAATAAAAATCATATATTCTCTCATCTAATACAAATCCAAATATCATGAACAACTCAACAAGATATTTTAAGTAAAAGAATATATGTCCATGATGAACTAGGTATACCACATATTAAGGACATAAAAGAATTGAAACAATTAATTTGCTCCCCTTAAAATATGCGTATATAGTTCAAAAATAATTTATATAAAAAAAATTATCACAAGATCTAAGGGATATCCAAGATATGCATCTTTTCTTTCCTTTAATCAAATGCATATAAAGTTCTAAACTTAAAACAAATATCATCTTTAGGCAAGAAAAGAATTATCCAATGAATAACTGCTTAAAGATGAACAAACAAAATATATATCCAATAAAAAATATAACACAAATCATTTCATATAAGTAAAAGAATCCATAAATCACAAAAAAATAATTTATTACAAAAAAAAATTGTCTTAGTAAATGTTCGAATGCGTCCATTTAGTCCTCAGGACTTAAAGCTGGCGATTCGAATCACGAAAACAATTTCAACAAAAGAATCCGTAAATCATAAATAAATCCATTTGAACAAATAAACTTAACTCGATAAATGTCCAAAGAAAAATGTATTCTAGATATATGGCATGTCAAGGGGATAATTGACTTGAAACAATTAACTGCTCTACCTTTACATGGCTATATCCAAAAATAATAATATAAAAAAAATTAAAATAAAATTCAGAGACATATTTTCGAAAGTAGAAAACTAATTCAAAAATATTAGGTCTTCTTATAAAAGTTATTTCTTCCCTTTTAAAGCTTAGCACGGTGTTCACTGACAACCGTAGGGTTAAAGAAAAGAAAAGCTTTGAGAGAGATTCAATTTGCATGACTTCTCCCCGCAAAGAATTATTGTTATAGACAGTAAGTAACTTGAATAAGAAGATAATAAAATAAAGCTCAAAATCATTAATATTACGAATATTACACAAGCTAAACATGAAATCACAATAGCATAATATTCAATGATTAGTCATGAATACGAAAAACAATCATCTTTAGACAAAAGAAGAAATATCCATTAAATGAACATTTAAAAATAAAACAATCAAAGATATTTCAAATTAGCTTGTTGAATAATCGTATACGTCAAAAGATGACATAAATTGATCTATGCTATAGAATCTCACAATCGACAAGATAGATCAACATATGCTACCTTTTGTGAAAATAAATCATTAAATAATATTATTCATCAAATCTAAAATTCAAAATCCATCAGATAATAATTGTAACTAGATCTCAATAAATCTTTAGTTTAAAAAGCGTCGATCAATCTTGGGTTAGCTGTAGAGGTACTGTCCCAGCTAACGGAGGTTCACCGAGGAACACTTAAGTACCGCTTCGCTTCGACCGTAGTCGTGGTGACAGACAGACCTTTTGTAGGCTTGTACCCAAAATAAATCTCTTCTTTAATAACCGAGGATTTAAGAAGAATTAGTGCAATATGAAATCAATTATATTCTATGGACTTAAAAAAAATTTTAGAACAATGTAGCATACGGTATAAGATGTATCAATTATATTTATTCATATGTGCTACAAAATTATTGGGTAACAATAAAATATAAAATATTTGTAAATCAAAATGTAGAACCTAGATACGTTGATGTATTCTGGAACCTAGAGGACTGGGTTCAGTACCTTGGATCCAGAACTAGACGATAGTTGCAAGTACACCTTAATAAATCTTAAGTCTATAAAGTATTGATCACTTCGGGTTAGCTGTAGGGGCCGGTTCCCAGCTAGCGGTAGTACGAAGACTAGTGCACCGTATCGCTTCAGGATATTTACACCTGTATGACAGAAGGACCCTTTCGACTTGTTCCCAAAATGATCTCTACTTAAGAACTTAGATTCAAAGGAATATATGCAGTATCATCGAACATCGTCGAAATCCAGAATCCATAAAAGTAAATACCCAAGGAATGGTTTATCAAGATCAAGATATTTAAAAATATCACGTACCCAAAATGACAACCAAAAAGCCAAGAAAAATATACATCATTAAAAGAAGCTTTGAGGAAGAAGCTGATAAAGATAAGAACATAAATTTGTCCAAAGAAATCAATAGCTTAGGTATGAGATAAGCACAAGTTTGAAACTACTTTTTAAAATAATATAATATAGAACTTGAACTTAACTCATATATTCCATAAAGATATTTATACAAAAATATAAGAAACATATCAGCAATATATAAATGAAAATGAATTATGTATGTATCCTTAATAAGCATTAAAAATATCACAAGATCAAAAACATGCATAAATAAACTTTATCAGACAAAGATGTAATTGATTCATAAGAAGTTAATCAAAATAATTAAAATATGAGAATCAATAGTAAAGTATATTATGCAAGCACAAGGTTAACATAAAAATATATGTATATACTTTTCAAGTAAATAGCAGACTTGTGCTAAACATACATACTCACAAAATATTGATCAAAGTAAATACAACATGTAAAGACAAATCGATAAAAAGTGACCATTGAAAATGTTAAAGGCGAAGAGTCAAAAGCATAAACCAAAAACAAAAGCTCCTATAGACTAGAGTGATATGCATGCTTCAAGGATAAAACTAAAATAAAGAGCATACATAGACAAATGTGTCACACTAATAAAATACTATATAGTGTGAACTAAACATTTAAGCTAAACAGCTAGTCAAGCTAGGATATGTCTCACATTGATTCAAACAATAAACAATTTAAAAGACATCAATGAGATCTAATAGAAAAAAATTAATAAGAACATGCTAAATATTAAAAACTATTTAGAAAGCATGTTACCGAAGTGGTTCTAGTGACCACACTTATGTTGGTGCAATTGCTTGGAAGATGACCTTTGTAGCTTTGCAATCACCAACATGTTCCATGGTTCTATTTGATATGAGAAGCTTCACCTGCAATATTAGGTGAAGACTTTGGTATCCAATACTTGGATCCACATTTGTTAGCTTCGGGAACCCATTTGCATAAGTTCATATCAACAAGTTTTCTAATCTGACAATGATTAGAAACATGTCCATTCAAATCACAATAATGACAGAAAGAATTAATATTAGTACTATATGCAGCAGTATGAGAACGTGCAGTAGTGTGATATGATGTGCGTGGATACTTGTAATAGAAAGCATGGTTATGTGAAGCTTTAGCTTTGCTTGCTTCCTTAGTAAAAGATCTAACGTGTGTGACTTTGTGATGTGCTAAGTGGCTTGTGTTAGACTGAGTCATAGGTTGTACTACCTGCTTTCCCAGTCTAATCTCTAACTTTTTAGAGTTAGCACAGATCTCATCATACTTAGCAGAAAGAGCATCAAATCTACATGAAGCAATAGAATACTTCTTCTTTTCTGATTCTAATTCCTCCTTAAGTTTAGCATTTTCTTGAGTGCTTTTCTCAATGCATTCAAGCGCCTCATGCAATCTAAACTCAAGTGTGGATATCTCAATAGAATTATCAAAAGTAGAAGTATCTCTAGCATCATTCAATAAGCAAGTAAGCTTTTTAATCTCACGCTTATAGGATAGAATATCCTTTCTAGCTTGCTTATATTTATCTAATACTTTCTTGTGTTCTTCTAACAGATCACTGAAAGCATCAGATAAATTATCATAAGAAAATTCACTCTCTTCAGAAAAAGAATTATTTTGTACCTCGTTAGATAATGCCATTGTGCATAAATTTGCAACTTGATAAGTTTTTTCTTCTTCTTCTTCTTCTTCTTCTTCTTCTTCTTTTTCTTCTTCTTCAGACTCTCTTGCTTCGCTTTCACACCATATGTCCTGATGATCTTCTTCATTTGATTGTTCGTAGTGACTCTCCTTTCTTGTAGTAGTACAATCTTCTTGGATGTGGTCTATCTTCTTGTAATTGTCACATACAAGCTCTTCTTCGTATAAGGGATTATGCTGTACCTTAAATCATAATTTCGTCATGTACATATTTGTATCATTATGAAGACTATCCTTCTCTCTGGAGTTGCTAGCTTTGCTTTCATACCTGCACTCATAAGTAGCTTCAAGAACTTTCCAAATTTTATGAGATGTTGTGCAAGTAGAAATAAGATTGAATATATTTGTGTCTACAGCACAATAAAACATATGTATAGCTTTTGCATCAAGGCTAGCTAACTTCTTCTCTTCATCCGTGTAACTATAATAAGGCTTATTGATTATAGAGGATGTAAGAATAGAAGTGATAGTAGGCTTTTGTAGCCGGTGACAACAATTGACCATAAGTCAAAATCTAGAGACTTCAAGTAGAAGCTCATCCGTGTCTTCCAATAGATATAGTTTGTTCCATCAAATAGTGGGAGTCTATTTGAGGATTGCTCTTCAGTTGTGAAGTACATACTTGCTATATGTGATACAGTGATCTATGTAATAGCAGTTATATAATAACAATATTACCTAGCTTTACCTGTATAACCCGCTTTGATAATGAGGATCTGCTCCAAGGATGTTAAGCCAAATAATAAAGTCCTTGCTAGGATACCAATTGAAGGAGCAATTGGTATAAGCAATAATATCTCTATAAGGAGCACCTGCAATAATATCTCTAGAAGGAGCACCTTTTCTGATAGCTCTATAGAGCGCACCTCTGGTTGCAGTACCCGCTCTGATACCAATTGTAGGAATAATTGGGATCAGAATATATTACCTCTAGTTGCAGTACCGGCTCTGATACCAATTGTAGGAGCAATTGGTATGAGCAGCAATATATATATACCAAGCACCCGCTCTGATACCAATTATAGGAGCAATTGGTATGAGCAGCAATATATATATATATACCAAGCACCCGCTCTGATACCAATTGTAGGACCGATTGAAGGAACGAGTTGTAAAGCGTAATACTCTAGAGGGGGTGAATAGAGTAGGCAGCGAAAATTAACTAATTAAAAAAGTTAGTAACAAGATTACAGAATATATATATCACAGATATGTAAATAAAAAGTAGAGAGTAGAGAGCAAACGCAAACACAAGGATGTATACTGGTTTCCCTCTGTTGAGGACTAGTCCAGTCGGAAGAACTCTAGCTTCCAGTTGAATCCACTATGGAAAATCACCACATGTTTTCATCCGAAGTTCTTGCAACTTCTACAACGTGAGCTTTGATCCGAAGTACTCGACCAACTTCAATTGTGAAGTGTGTAACTTCAATCAAGCCTCTGATTACAACCACTCTGAAACTTCTAGACCGTATCACACTGGCAAATCGACTAGAGGATTGTAACTGGCTTGGGATTTGAAAATAAAAGCTCAGAACACTTTGGAAGAAGTAGTAGGCTTATAGAGAAGAGATATGAAAGTGAATGAGTGTCTTGAAATGATCGAAATCCTTCTCTATTTATAGTTTTTCCAAAGGCAGAATTCTGACAGAATTCGGGCAGAACTCTATGAGAAAATCTCGGTGGGATCCGTAACTGCAGGGAGACCAAGTTCAAAAAGCAACGTTCACTAACCGAACTCTGGCCGAATTCGGGCCGAATTCTAGCCGAATTCTCCTGGAGTTCTGTTGGAGTTCTGTCAGGGTTTTTGCAAATTGGTTTCGGGCTTTTTGAAAAGTCAGGCAGTTAGGAAGTAGATTGGGCTTTTGTAAGTGGGCTTGTTTTCAAAATAAAAGGGTATTTTGAAAACGTTTCTTGGGTAGCCTATTTGCCAGTACGATGCAGTGTACATCATATTCCTAGACTCAATAAATATGAAAAATACATTAAAGAAATAGGAAAACCAAGAGCCCTTTGATGACGCCTTTTTTCAAATATTTAAGCAAACTTGAAGACGCCTTTTTCACTTGACGGCGGTCGTCCAAAGATTAACAGATCTGAAAATCTGAATACCTTTCGGGGGCTTCGCCCCCGAACCCCTGGCAGGGGGTGCTGCCCCCTCGACCCCTTTTCGCTGACCGGGCAGCGGAACCCCCGATGCGAGGCCCCGGATAGGTCGTTAGGCGGTTCAGAGAAATCTTCTTGTATAACGCCGTCTTTGGCCCATCAATAATTCTTCATTGCATATGTCCTGGTTTGGATCATGTTTGATCATGCTTACAGCATGTCTACAAATACATGTTAGAAGAACAAAGCAGTATAATACTTCTATAGCAATATGATATAGAACATTTAGTGCAATGCTAATATTAGGACAATGCTAAGTTTAAGTAGTAACATAATAGTGATTACATGAATATTAGTGATGGCAATATGTTAAACTTAATTGATTAGCCATATCCAAAAACATGATATAATCATTGGGCTAACATGATCTATAGTACAAACATATAACAAGAAAGGCTTTCCGACTATCGGAGCCACCAACACTGGGGGGCTTGTGAGATACTTCTTGATGTCATCAAATATGTGCTGACATTGTTCAGTCCAGACGAAAGATACTCCTTTCTTCGTGAGCTGAGTAAATGGTTGACACCTTCCAGAGGATAGCTTTAACCTTCTCCAGGTCAAGATGTACACCCTTTAAAGTGATAACAAAACCAAGCCACTTGCCGCTGGAGAATTCCAGAAAAGACTTGGTTGGATTCATCTTGAGTTGGTGTGTACGCATCAGTTCGAACACCGTTCTCAAATCTTGGAGGCGGTTGCCCTTGAGACGACTTTTAACTGCAATATCGACTATATAGCATTCTACTGTTTTGCGTAAATAATCGCAAAAAATTGTGTTCATAGCTCGTTGGTATGTCGCACCCGCATTTTTTAATCTGAAGGACATCATCGTATAGCAGTATACCCTCAACGGTGTTCGAAAAGATGTGTATTTCTCATCATCGGGGAACATCGTGATCTGGTTGTAGCCTGAGAACCCATCCATGAAGGACATTCGTTCAAAGCCACAAGTATTGTCGATCATTACGTCGGTGATCGTAGAGAAAACTCATCTTTTGGACATGTAGAGTTCAAATTACGGTAATCAATACAGACTCAAACTTTACCGTTCTTTTTCATGACTGGAACAATTTTAGCGACCCAGTCAGGGTGTTGTTCTTTACGAATGAAACCACTTGAAATAAGATTTTTGACTTCACTTTCGATGGCCTCCATGATATCTGGTCGGAACCGACGTTACTGCTGCTTCACTAGCTTAGCTTTAGACAAGATATTTAGGCGGTGCATAGCAACTTTAGGGTCTAAGTCTGGCATATCTTCATAGCTCCATGCAAAGACGTTGATATATTCTCTTATAAGCTGTATAAGAGATTGTCATTCTTCACCAGACAGACTTTTGCTAATAAAGATTGGTTTAGGAGATAATTCATCGCCTAAATTAACTTGGACGACTTCGTCTTCAGTAGGTGGTTCACGTTGTTCGAAATGTAACTTTCATCTGGTGTCCATCTTTTGAGCCCTTTGTTCGAGCTCGATTGATTGGACATCTTCTGCAATTTGGTCAACTGACACCATGTTGACGGATAGAGTTGCTTTGAACATGTCTCCAATGCTGGAGTCTGAATCCCAGAGGCAAAAATCAGAAGAATGAGAACAATGATCAACTTCAACATCTGATCCTTCAGGAGTTGTTGGAGGAGTAACATAACCCAAACCAACACCGTTTTGCTGATAAAGTTCTCGGGTTTACCGGTTGGAGCAAAGTGGCATATTAGCAATCGTCGTCCTTTACCGTGGTTTAGTCCCTAGTCTCTTTTTATATCATATCCCATGTTCTGGATGATATTCTTTGCCTGCCAACTATATCGGTAAAGCTGTATTGTACCTGAATCATAGTCATCTTCGGCATTGTAATTGGGAGTAGTAAAGTCCTGAACGAACTTTATTTCGCCAATTATTCGACCAAAGATGATTAGTTCTTCACCCTTCTTTCTCGCTGGAATGATGAAGTAGTGGATATCCTCTGGCCAGACTGTTTCCCACAGACGGGATGTCGTGACCGGCATACAGAGATTTGGTCTTATGCCATGCTCTAAGGCATACAATGTATCTACGTACTGGTTTACAGACTGGTAGACATCAGAGTAATTCAAAGATAAACCTTTACTCAAAAAATATACAATTTTTTCTTCGGGGATAACATCATCCACTGAAGGTATATTATTTTGAGTATTGATATACTCATTAAGGGCATCATCATCCAGGACAGGAGTCACAGACTTGGTCAAGTTCACTACATAGGATAATTCATCAGGATTGGGAGGATAGGCTTCAGCAGGTTTCACCCGAGTTATTTTGCGGAGAGTGATGGTCAATGGTGTGGCAACATCAGGACGCTTCTTTTTGACCCAGATTGTGAGAGGCTTTGAAGTACTTTTGGAGTAGTACGTCCTTTGACTCGGATAACCAGGGGACCGTCACTGGCGGATAAATTAACTTTAGCTTCATCGTCAGCTTCGTTGCCGTAGGCTAAGATTGATAGAGTATCGAATCTTGTAACGCCCCAGTCCCAAAATACGTAGGACTAGGAACGTAGACATGCCAGCTGTATTCATACGAAGTATACTCCAATATATGGAAGCCTCGTATAAATACATAAGCTGTAAAATGTAGTAGAACCATAACTAATCTCATCCACAAAGAATAAATGAATAAAAGATCATATAATGAGAATAAATTTGTCTTGATACAATATGTTGGGCGGAGACAAATCCACTACCAACAAAATAAGAAAAAGTACATAGAAAATGAAATGAGTGGCGAGCGAAACGAAGACGATCCAAATGCAATCGTCCTCGAAGAAATAGCAAAGATCACGGCTAGAGCTAAAGCACCTGCGAAAGACAATAGCACACACCTGGCAAGACAACCAGGTCCTCAGAGGGACGTAACAAGACACATAATAGTATGCCATATAAACTGAATAAATATTGCTCAATAAATAAGTAAATCGAATTTATAACATGGTCCAATACGCACCTACTGAACGAGCGTACCATCCCCCCAACCAAACAAGGACAGGAGATGGTAAACTAATTCACGGCGACGTATCTTTCCATGCTAAGAATCCGATATGGTATCCGGACCCCAACAAGGTTCAATACCTTCTCATCAAAGTAGTAAGTCACACCTACAACCAAACAAGGACAAGATGTGGCGAACTAATCTACGACAAGTTATTGTTCCAAGTCACGGTCAGATACAAGTACCCAAACCAAAAGTACTCGTACCTAACGGATAGGGTAACCTACCGTTCTAAGTGAAATGTTGTTAAGAATAACCCTTCCTACGCATGGGCCCTGGCTAAATAGGATCGGCGTAGTCTCCCTTGGGCACCAGAGGCCCCATCAGGAAGAGCATGACGTTCCGCAGAATCATCAGTGGCCGTCAGTAATCATGGGTCATCAACCCCGTATCTCCAGCGGAGAGTCCGGGTCATAAGGGAAGTGCATCGAAGCCCATACGCTAAGGAATTGTCCTCCCCGCCCAATGCCTACTGTGTTGTATCCACAATACAAACCACTATAACCGCTAAGTCAAACTAGCATGCAACCTCTATTAGCGGTTATTCCTATCGCACGGCTTGTATGTACTGGTGGCCAGCCAATCACGCACTTCCGTGTTCTACATACGACACACAACTTCGTGTTTACAACGTGTCAAGGCCAATGAATGCGACACACAAGGTGGTCCCTTAAATCTAGGTTTAATTTGTAAGAAAATAATACACAGCAGGAAATATAAATGAATAGTTATGCCATGTATCACAGTTTATTTTGCATAAAGAAAATAAGTAATGCATGAAATATGAGCTAAAATAATTAAACAGCTAATGGCAAGGTGTCTTGCCTGGTAGTACGCCTGGGGTGCTGCGATGATCAAGGTAGCACGATCTGCAACTTTGGTGCAACAACTGTACAAGGGAACCTCTGATGGCGGTACGGAATGTGTCATTGAGTTCGGGAGGGTCAATTTAGTTAGGGTAGGCATAAGATAGTCTAGATTGGTGCTCGAATATGAAAGAGGGGGTTGAGTCACGGTAGGAAGAACAAAGGAAATTTTGACGAATATATGATTTTTGAAAACTAGTTTATAATACTTGAAATATAATTTATTAATCAAAATGTGCTTTTAAATAAATATACGAAAAATCAAAGTCGTTTCAAAGCAAAATTGTAAGTTTTGTCAAATAATACTTTAGGCTAGAACCTAACAAAATATTTTTGGCGAAAATAATATTAGAAAAAATCATTTAGGATTAAGAACCATATCTCGTAAAAATAACGTTTTATTAATAAACTATACTTTTAAAATACCAAAAATAATATAGCATATACAATTAGTGCTTTTAATCAAATGTTGAAAATAGTTATTTATAGTTACAATAATAACAATATGAATAGTAATATTACTAATAATAATAATTCCTAATCAAATATAAATACCCTTAATTAAATAATCTACATAAATCATTAGTTTGAAATTAAAAGATAATAATAATAATAATAAAGATAAGAATAATAATGATAATAATAATAATAATAACAATAATAACAATATTGATAATTATAAGATAATAATAATAAGGAGATAATAATCATAATAAAAATAATAATTAATAATAAGAATAATAATAATAATAAAATAATAATAATAATAATAATAAAATGACAATGATAATAATAACTATAATAATTACAATAATAATTAAAATAAAAAAACTTATCAGAACAGTGGTTCTCCTCTTTTGAGGAGACCACAAAACGTGTAACAGTAAAAAAAATAAAAAAAAAACAAACCCAACTTTGACTCTCTTCTCAGAGAGAGCTCAGTAAAAATCAAGGAAAGGAAGGGGGACTCAAAATACCAAATAACAAAATAAACTTAAACCACCAGCTACTCTTCCCGATTAAAGAGAGATAGATGGAGTGTACAGTGAGGAGAAAAAAGAGAGGGGTTTGGAATGGAGGAGGTGGCTCGGCGGAGCTCCCCGCTCCGGCGGCGCGAGAGAGTCGGGCTCCGGTCGGAGGGGGTTAGGCGAGGCGGTCAGGAGCTTGCCGGAGGGGAGCGATTTGGAGAGGGGGTCTCGGCGGTGGGTCACGGTGCTAGGGCGGCGGAGCGGACAGCTAGGGCACGGGTGCTCGCGGCTAAGGGGAGGCTGGAGGCGGGCGGCGCCGGAGAGGAGTTCGGAGTGGGAGCGTGTGGCGGAGCGGCGGAGAGGTGTAGGCGGACAGGCGTCGACGACTGGTCGAACTTGGTCGAGGGATTTTAACGGCGGTGGAGGCTTTGGGGGGTCGACGGGACTCGTAGGAGGAGGAGGCGGTGACTAGGAGGAGCGGTTGCGGTCGGGAGGCGTAGATGGGGGTTTCTGGCCGGAAGAGGCGGGCAGGGGCGGCGCGCGGAGGCGCTCACTCACCGGAGAGGGAGGCGGTCAGGTCTGTGGACGGCTGATCGGGACGGGGATGGTCGCCGGAGCATGGCCGGGTCAGGTGAGAGTCTCGGGTTTTAATTTCCTGTTTCTTTTTCCTTTTCGGATGGTGGTGGCGGGTGTTGGCCGTGCGGCGGTGGTTTGGGTGGCTGAAGTCGACAAGAGTTGGGGCCGGTGGTTTTGACGGGGTCCGGTGGGGTGGTAGTGAAGATGCTGATGGCGAGGAAGGAGAAGTCGAGGGGTCGGCCGGGGTTTGGCTGTGGCGGTGGTGTTTCCAATGGTGATGGTGGTTACAGCTGGGTGTCGTGGGGGTCGAGGTGAAGGTCGGGTACGGGATGGAGATACCGCCGGGACGACGCTACTCCGGTGGTGGAGCGGGTGAGAACGGGGCTGTTGGGGGTGTCGACGGGTGGATGGCAGTAGGGCGGAAAGGAGTTGGGTTAGGGATAGGATTAGGATTTTTGCCGTGTCGGAATTGTCGACACGTAGGAGAGGATGAAATTGTACATGTACAAAAATATGGAATAAGACGGGAAGGGAACACGGACACAGTGCACGGGGTTGGGAATTATTTGTAGAGAAATATTGTGGAGGATAGAAGTTATGGAGGAGTACCTGCCTATTTATAGGATGTGGGAATTCCCATTAAGATAAAGATTAGGATATTTAAAACCCATTATAGATAATTCGCAAATTTAATTTAAATCAACTCCAAATCCAAATCCAAATCCAAATCCAATTTCAAATTAAATATCCAATTTAAATCAAATTGATTCTTAGGTTAAAACGAATAGGATAAATCAAATTTCAAATTTTTAACTATTTAAATAAACGCATAAATTCAAATCAAGATTTAAAATGGACACAAAATTTTCAAATATATTTTCCAAAAATACCAATAATAATAATTTTGAAAATAATAAATATTTATAAATATCCTTTTTGAATAATAAAATTTTATTATAAATGAATTTTGAAATTTATATTTTTATTTAAAACAAACTAGCAAAAATATTTATGAATTATGTGCATGTACTAAAAATATTATTTATTCTAACCAAAAGGCTTTTCATAAATAAAATCATAAATTTTGATAGCTAAATTAAATATTACATATAATATGTTTTTCTAAAAATATGTACGCTCGCACATATTCGCACTCGTCGAACAAGAATAAAATTTCGTACGCGACGTACAATACGACTACGCGACGTACAATAATGAAAATTTTAAATCAGTACAAATTTTAATAAATAAAAATAAAAAAATATAGTAGAAATTTAGGGGTTTTACATCCTACCCAACTTAAAAGAATTTCGTCCTCGAAATTAAGAATTTGTAGGAGGGTGAGAGGACACAAGGGGTATCAATGGGGAACAATCAATAAGGCTCAACAAAATCATGCCGTAAGAATTTGCGATCTAGATCATAGAAAAAAATAATACGATACGGTCGGAATGAATGAGGGTCACGATTAAGAGAACGAAATAGATTTCACTTCTATATTAAGTGAATTGGAAGGTCATAATAGGGCCGAGAAAGGACGAGTAGCAACGTAGAGTGATAATGGTCATTATCGATAGAAAGGCTAGAGGAGATCCTAGTATAACGCGTTCGTCCTTCTAGAATAGGTGAAGGCGAAAGCGATATGGAGTTCGAAGGAGGCGTTTATCGAATACGAATACGTGATTCAAAAACGATCGAATAATTTCAAAAGAATTGTCAATGCAGTCGTGGATGGGATTGTAGGGGCAAAGTTTAATTATGTCCCCATCCACGTAGAGTAATAGACAAAAGCGAACCAAAGTGCACTCGGTTGATCAGACCATCATGCACCGATTCTGATTAGACCATATGTTAGTGGACATGCCCACATAACATATGTCTTGAAACAAGCTTGATAAAAGAATAAGCTTGCAAAAACTAAGCTACATTAGCATCATTAGTCAAATGGTAAATACATAGGCACGAGAGATTTAAGATTAAAAGAAGGCAGAATGATACTAAGTCATACAGTCGTCCTATAGTCTTCTTGTCCAAGTCCTTGGTTGGCTAGACGGGTTAGGTCCTCTAGATTCTAGGATCTAAAATAAGCTTGCTAATATAGGTCACTAGCTCAAAGGGGTTACTAGGTCATAAGGTAGTCTACCTAACTTAAAGAATTAACTAATGGTGTTTTGGGACAACTAACTAGTAGGGTCAACCTCTAGTAAGCACGAAGGAAGGATAATGATAGAAGGAATCAAGCAAGATAATCGATGAGTCAAACGGTAGATTGAAGAAAGTGGTCAAGTATATGGATGAGATCCAAGACTTCTAATCCTATACGCAGGCTTGCTTGGTACGGTAAAGTAACCAAACAATTTATCTTGACCTGCATGGGCCACCACAAAAATATGTAACGCCCCAGTCCCAAAATACGTAGGACTAGGAACGTAGACATGCCAGCTGTATTCATACGAAGTATACTCCAAAATATGGAAGCCTCGTATAAATACATAAGCTGTAAAATGCAGTAGAACCATAACTAATCTCATCCACAAAGAATAAATGAATAAAAGATCATATAATGAGAATAAATTTGTCTTGATACAATATGTTGGGCGGAGACAAATCTACTACCAACAAAATAAGAAAAAGTACAAAGAAAACGAAATGAGTGGCGAGCGAAGCGAAGACGATCCAAATGCAATCGTCCTCGAAGAAATAGCGAAGATCACGGCTAGAGCTAAAGCACCTGCGAAAGACAATAGCACACACCTGGCAAGACAACCAGGTCCTTAGAGGGACGTAACAAGACACATAATAGCATGCCATATAAACTGAATAAATATTGCTCAATAAATAAGTAAATCGAATTTATAACATGGTCCAATACGCACCTACTGAACGAGCGTACCATCCCCCCAACCAAACAAGGACAGGAGATGGTAAACTAATTCACGGCGACGTATCTTTCCATGCTAAGAATCCGATATGGTATCCGGACCCCAACAAGGTTCAATACCTTCTCATCGAAGTAGTAAGTCACACCTACAACCAAACAAGGATAATATGTGACGAACTAATCTGCGACAAGTTATTGTTCCAAGTCACGGTCAGATACAAGTACCCAAACCAAAAGTACTCATATCTAACGGATAGGGTAACCTACCGTTCTAAGTGAAATGTTGTTAAGAACAACCCTTCCTACGCATGGGCCCTGGCTAAATAGGATCGGCGTAGTCCCCCTTGGGCACCAGAGGCCCCATCAGGAAGAGCATGACGTTCCGCAGAATCGTCAGTGGCCGTCAGTAATCATGGGTCATCAACCCCGTATCTCCAGCGGAGAGTCTGGGTCACAAGGGAAGTGCATCGAAGCCCATACGCTAAGGAATTGTCCTCCCCGCCCAATGCCTACTGTGTTGTATCCACAACACAAACTACTATAACCGCTAAGTCAAACTAGCATGCAACCTCTATTAGCGGTTATTCCTATCGTACGGCTTGTACGTACTGGTGGCCAGCCAATCACGTACTTCCGTGTTCTATATACGACACACAACTTCGTATTTACAACGTGTCAAGGCCAATGAATGCGACACACAAGGTGGTCCCTTAAATCTAGGTTTAATTTGTAAGAAAATAATACACAGCAGGAAATATAAATGAACAGTTATGCCATGTATCACAGTTTATTTTGCATAAAAAAATAAGTAATGCATGAAATATGAGCTAAAATAATTAAACAGCTAATGGCAAGGTGTCTTGCCTAGTAGTACGCCTGGAGTGCTGCGATGATCAAGGTAGCACGATCTGCAACTTTGGTGTAACAACTGTACAAGGGAACCTCTGATGGCGGTACGGAATGTGTCATTGAGTCCGGGAGGGTCAATTTAGTTAGGGTAGGCATAAGGTAGTCTAGATTGGTGCTCGAATATGAAAGAGGGGGTTGAGTCACGGTAGGAAGAACAAAGGAAATTTTGACGAATATATGATTTTTGAAAACTAGTTTATAATACTTGAAATATAATTTATTAATCAAAATGTGCTTTTAAATAAATATACGAAAAATCAAAGTCGTTTCAAAGCAAAATTGTAAGTTTTGTCAAATAATACTTTAGGCTAGAACCTAACAAAATATTTTTGGCGAAAATAATATTAGAAAAAATCATTTAGGATTAAGAACCATATCTCGTAAAAATAACGTTTTATTAATAAACTATACTTTTAAAATACCAAAAATAATATAGCAAATACAATTAGTGCTTTTAATCAAATGTTGAAAATAGTTATTTATAGTTACAATAATAACAATATGAATAGTAATATTACTAATAATAATAATTCCTAATCAAATATAAATACCCTTAATTAAATAATCTACATAAATCATTAGTTTGAAATTAAAAGATAATAATAATAATAATAAAGATAAGAATAATAATGATAATAATAATAATAATAACAATAATAACAATATTGATAATTATAAGATAATAATAATAAGGAGATAATAATCATAATAAAAATAATAATTAATAATAATAATAATAATAATAATAAAATGACAATGATAATAATAACTATAATAATTACAATAATAATTAAAATAAAAAAAACTTATCAGAACAGTGGTTCTCCTCTATCGAGGAGACCACAAAACGTGTAACAGTAAAAAAAAATAAAAAAACAAACCCAACTTTGACTCTCTTCTCAGAGAGAGCTCAGTAAAAATCAAGGAAAGAAAGGGGGACTCAAAATACCAAATAACAAAATAAACTTAAACCACCAGCTACTCTTCCCGATTAAAGAGAGAGAGAGGGAGTGTACAGTGAGGAGAGAAAAGAGAGGGGTTTGGAATGGAGGAGGTGGCTCGGCGAAGCTCCCCGCTCCGGCGGCGCGAGAGAGTCGGGCTCCGGTCGGAGGGGGTTAGGCGAGGCGGTCAGGAGCTTGCCGGAGGGGAGCGATTTGGAGAGGGGGTCTCGGTGGTGGGTCGCGGTGCTAGGGCGGCGGAGCGGACAGCTAGGGCACGGGTGCTCGCGGCTAAGGAAAAGCTGGAGGCGGGCGGCGCCGGAGAGGAGTTTGGAGTGGGCGCGTGTGGCGGAGCGGCGGAGAGGTGTAGGCGGACAGGCGTCGGCGACTGGTCGGACTTGGTCGGGAGATTTTAACGGCGGCGGAGGCTTTGGGGGGTCGACGGGACTCGTAGGAGGAGGAGGCGGTGACTAGGAGGAGCGGTTGCGGTCGGGAGGCGTAGATAGGGGTTTCTGGCCGGAAGAGGCGGGCAAGGGCGGCGCGCGGAGGCGCTCACTCACCGGAGAGGGAGGCGGTCAGGGCTGTGGACGTCTGATCGGGACGGGGATGGTCGCCGGAGCATGGCCGGGTCAGGTGAGAGTCTCGGGTTTTAATTTCCTGTTTCTTTTTCCTTTTCAGATGGTGGTGGCGGGTGTTGGCCGTGCGGCGGTGGTTTGGGTGGCTAAAGTCGACAGGAGTTGGGGCCGGTAGTTTTGATGGGGTCCGGTAGGGTGGTAGTGAAGATGTTGATGGCGGAGAAGGAGAAGTCGAGGGGTCGGCCGGGGTTTGGCTGTGGCGGTGGTGTTTCCAATGGTGATGGTGGTTACGGCTGGGTGTCATGGGGGTCGAGGTGAAGGTCGGGTACGGGATGGAGATACCGCCGGGACGACGCTACTCCGGTGGTGGAGCGGGTGAGAACGGGGCTGTTGGGGGTGTCGACGGGTGGATGGCAGCGGGGCGGAAAAGAGTTGGGTTAGGGATAGGATTAGGATTTTTGCCGTGTCGGGATTGTCGACACGTAGGAGAGGATGAAATTGTACATGTACAAAAATATGGAATAAGACGGGGAGGGAACACGGACACAGTGCACGGGGTTGGGAATTATTTATGGAGAAATATTGTGGAGGATAGAAGTTACGGAGGAGTACCTGCCTATTTATAGGATGTGGGAATTCCCATTAAGATAAAGATTAGGATATTTAAAACCCATTATAGATAATTCACAAATTTAATTTAAATCAACTCCAAATTCAAATCCAAATCCAAATCCAATTTCAAATTAAATATCCAATTTAAATCAAATTGATTCTTAGGTTAAAACGAATAGGATAAATCAAATTTCAAATTTTTAACTATTTAAATAAACGCATAAATTCAAATCAAGATTTAAAATGGACACAAAATTTTCAAATATATTTTCCAAAAATACCAATAATAATAATTTCAAAAATAATAAATATTTATAAATATCCTTTTTGAATAATAAAATTTTATTATAAATGAATTTCGAAATTTTTATTTTTATTTAAAGCAAACTAGCAAAAATATTTATGAATTATGTGCATGTACTAAAAATATTATTTATTCTAACCAAAAGGCTTTTCATAAATAAAATCATAAATTTTGATAGCTAAATTAAATATTACATATAATATGTTTTTCTAAAAATATGTACGCTCGCACATATTCGCACTCGTCGAGCAAAAATAAAATTTCGTACGCGACGTACAATACGACTACGCGACGTACAATAATAAAAATTTTAAATCAGTACAAATTTTAATAAATAAAAATAAAAAAATATAGTAGAGATTTAGGGGTTTTATAAATCTCCATAGTAGGCTTCAATACCCTTGAAAGGATCGACATCGAAAAATTCTGTCTTCACGATGCCATTACTGTTAATGTACTTAAAGCGCTGGTGAAGAGTAGAAGGAACAATCATGTTCTCGTGTATCCACGGACGTCCTAACAAGACGTTATAAGACACATTGGCATCGATTACATAACAAGAAACCTCTGTCCAGAGATCACCAATCTAGCACTTGAGACGGATCTTTCCCAGAGAGTGACTTCTCCTAGCATTGAAAGTCATGATAATTGTATTGGTTGCAGACAGCTTGTGCAAAGGGATCCCTAGAATTTTGAGTAAACTTCTAGGGATGATGCTGAGGGAAGAACCTAGATCGATATGCATCTGATCCACCTTAATCGCCCCGATATACCCTATATAGTACAAAGGTCTATCATGATGATTATTTTTTAGTAGCATGTCCTCTTGTGAAAAGGTGATGTTGGGAACCACTTCCATAGTGCTATGGTAATGAGGACAAGAGATCGGATCTTCAGCGGAAGCTTTGACTTCAGCGAGATAAGAGTCGGCATGTAGTAATGCCTCACTTAAAGCTTTATGCTTCTCTTTGGAGAGCTGCAGTAGATTGAATAATGATAATCTGGCAGGTGTATTGGCCAGTTGTGCCAGTTGTCAAAGTTGTAAGGCCGATCCATGCCTTCGGGAGCTGGTGACTTTAGAGATTTGTCAAATCGCGTCTCCTTCTGCTTAGCTTTGTCGGTACTTGAGGACTTAGACGGACCAGCTTCTGAACTTGTGGGGGTAGTAGAAGCTTGAGAAAGCATTACGTCCTCTTGTACGGGGTCATAAGTCTGCAGGTAAGTCTTGCCAGATCGTGTCTCACCAGATAGGACTTCATAAATAGGAGAAGACACCATATGGCATGGCTTGTATTTCTTGTCCCTCTTTGCTTTGGAAGACACTACCCCCTGCTTCATTTCTTGTACAAGGTCAGAATGGACCCACATAATCTCACCACGCTCCGTCGTGAGTGGCACCAGAGTTGATGTTGAATCGCGAGCTGGCGGCAAGTTGACGACTTCCATTATTGCCTTGGGAATTAGAACTACGTCGTCTGGAACTTTTGTGGAAGGAAAGTCACCAAATTGAAGAGAGATCATGTTAGAAGATACGAACTTGTCTTCAGCTTCGAGGTTGATAATTTGGCTATCGATGAGCTGTTGTATCTTCCTCTTCAGGACGATACAATCCTTGGTAGAATGGTGTACGTACTGATGATAGAGATAGTACTTGGGGTCACTGAGTCGACTTGCCTCTTCATGACGTCGTGGTGGAGGCAATACTAGTTTATTACTCTTCATCAATGTGTTGAAAATGGTAATAACGTCATCCTCGTCAAATGAGGAAGTCTCCTTGGTCTGTCAGGAGCACTCTGAGAATTAGGAGCTCCCTTAGAAGTGTCAACCTTCAAGACTTCTTTTCCTTTACCCCCACGGATAGAGATAGTTTGGGGGTGCTTATCTTTGTCTTCAAATTTGGGTGTCTTCAACCCCAGTAGTTCCAGATTAGGAACGTCATTTTCAGCAACATCAGCGGCCCCGATAAAAGCGGGCCATGTATCATATTTATGTTTACCCAGACAGAACTTCACTGTAGGAAGGAAGTTATGCCGACAAGTGTCCATAAGCTCCAAGTCTGGTATACCGAAGGGCATCTTCAAGGCTAGTCGTCTGAAGCGTTCGATAAAAGCAGTAACAGCCTCACTTTTTATCTGCTTGGTCTCTGAGGGTGGACATACTAACATGCATGCCACTCTCGTAAAACCTATTAAGGAATAGCCTCTCCAAGTCTTTGAAGGAGTTAATGCAACCGTCAGACAGACTGTAGAACCATTCAAAAGCTACTCCCTACAAGGTGCTGATAAATAGCTTTGACAAGAACGCATCGTCTTTTGGTAAGTGCAACGTCTGTGTGTTGAAGTATGTCATGTATTGGCGAGGCGAAGTCATCCCATCAAACAAATTTAGCGTCAATGGCTTGTAGTTAGGAGGACAAGTGGCATTCTCCCATTCAGAAGGATAAGGTTGAGATATTCCCATCTTTTGAAGATCGTCTTTGTGTGAGATGGTATCGAGACGGGCAACAAGAGAATCAATTGCATCCTATTGATTGAGCAGATGTTGAAAAATGGTTGTTGTACGGTTGTCAAGTGCTGTCGGTGAAGGACCACCCCCAGTATTTATGGGATTTGGAGGAGGTACAACAGAATGGTACTCCCTTAGTAGTGAAGGAGGGTTGTTACTATGAACCGGACTAGCGTGTGCTGAGACATTTGGTTGAAGTGGGGGAACAACCCCAGCAGTTTGGACAGCCATGATGCTGGTAAGCATGTCAGTGATCTTGGCGAATGCTATTTCAAGATTCTCCAGCCGTTTGTTGGTTTGATCAATGGCTTCTTCAGGTCTCTCTCCATCTGTCATATACGCAGATAGCATGCGAGGATGAATAGGGGAGACGGTACAACAGGTGCTGATGTTGTCTGTCTCTGAGTTGATAAGGCCTTCTTCTTCGGACAGGGGAGGTAGATAGTCACCGTCGAACTCGAAGAGATCAACGTCATCTGGAAGGCTACCCCCGGCGTGGAGGTCGTCTGTTTCAGATTTTGAGGGAGTACTACCTCCAGTTTGAGATTCTAAGGGAACACCACCCCTATCTTGAGAGTCCTCGCCGTCTATAAGGGATCTTGTTCTCAACCAAGTACCCATATAGACTCCAAGTAAAATAGTTCGCTTGTTGTTTGCTGGTAGACTTCTTCTTCTTCTTTTGTTCGTAGAACTGGAAGAAAAGGTTGGATTAGTGATCCACCTTATTTGATTGGGGCTTCCATAGGGAGGACCCCACGAAGCCATGTTAGATGAAACACATAGTGGCATTTCAGCTTCAGAACGTTGCATTCGTCGAAACACGGACTGCCTTAGAGGAACTTTTGTTGTTTTGGAGCAACAACAGTTGATGACAATACTAGTGCACGGGTGCTCCGGTAGAGGCACCTCATGAGTAGTAATGATCTCCCTCTCTTTACGCATGTGAGTTATCATGTCGCATAAATCGGCAGAAGGGAGCTTCACCTTAGAACCCATTTCACATGCATTGCCAAGCTTTGCATATGCGTTTGTAAGGGAAGTTGGCACATCCAGACTTAGTTCGTGTGCAGGGGCAACCCCCACACCTAAATTCCGTGATGACCTTGAAGACAGCCCCGTGCTATACGCGTTGGGGTCTGTCTTTTTGCTGTGGGCGCATAGGCCCTGGGGCATGCCTTTGGGCGCATGCTTCCCAAGAGATCTGGCAGCACGCTTGGCCTTCCTAGCTGTGGGCGCATAGAAGGGGTCAGCAGAGCCTGGACGCATGGGTGCAAAAAGTCTATGGAAGACAAAAGCCTTCTGACCAGAATCATGCGCCTATATACTCCTTTGGGCGTATGGCACTGGTCGTGTACTTTAGGAAACATCGACGTTTTTTCTCAGTTTTGCCTTATTCGTTTGCAAGCTTCGCTGAGTTTGTCCAGAGTGTCGAGCACTTCAATTATTGGCATCGTAGTGTTTTTCTTTGCCGAGTCTCGAGTTTTGAACACTCTGTTGTTGGTTATTCAGAAGAGGAGTCGTCGGGCTAGTAGAGCCCTGAACCGCATGCGCCTTCTTCGTATCAGGAGCCTCTGTGGCAGAGGTATGTGCCCACAGGGGAGCTCCATGCGCCCACGTGGATGGCCTATACGCCCACATGACAGAGTTCTTCGATTGCACATCTTCTACAACACTGGTAGGATATGCGACATGAGCCTTCGGGAGCCAAGTCTGTCACGACCCACACCCACGTGTTAATTTACACGTGTCCAAGTGGCGTGTACAGCGCGCAATCGACCCCGAGTAGCAGGGGAGTGTCACCAGCGCGCGCACGTGCTGCACCCCGCGTGTACCCGTGTCCAAAGCGACACGACACGACACTAATACTACCTCAGAACACTGGAAACCCATAAGCGAGGCTAAATGCTATTTTCCTATTCAAACCAAATTGGAAAACAGGGATGAAATGCCCACTGTGGCATTTCATCGAACACCTATACGTATCCACTGATACGTGTCCGATACGGACACGTATTAGACACGAAACCTAGAAGTAGCTATACCTACAGTTAGGGTAGACCTAGGGCTTCCTATTTATGCAATTAGAACACTATTTTATGGAGTGGATTCGAAATTACCTATGGGTTTGAAATGGCACAAAAAGCCCCAATGTGAGTGGTTCCTCAAGCTACCCAAACTCCTTCAAATTGGTCCTTTTCTGAAATTTCTTACCATAGCCATAGAGAGCACAGTAATTAGAATCTATTGCAAGAAATTAGAAGAAAAAAGGAGTTGAAATGGAGGAGTTATGGATTGGGGA
Organism: Iris pallida; assembly: GCA_029216955.1. Taxonomy (NCBI): domain Eukaryota; kingdom Viridiplantae; phylum Streptophyta; class Magnoliopsida; order Asparagales; family Iridaceae; genus Iris; species Iris pallida. Next base: position 8,716,200 of record JANAVB010030814.1, read on the forward strand.
AGAAAGGGTTTACCTCTTCTTTAAACTTGCTAATTTTTCTAAGGAGGCTATCCCTAAATTTTATGAGACATTAAATAGATGGGAAAGGATAGGGTGGCCGGCCAAGTAGGTGTTGGGCTAGGGTTAGGGTTCCACTAGTGGTCTATGGGCCTCTATGGGCCTAAGCCATAAACCATGACTTATGAAATCACAAGCCATTCTCTAGCCAAATAAATTCCTATTTTCTCCAAATAAATTCTAATGAGTTGGATATCACTAACTTAGGTCAAGCTAGGGTTACACACTCTAACCAAGTAGTCATGACCTAGGTTAGCTTCTAGGACAGTCTCCTAAGTCACCCTGAGTCAAAGTCAATAATAGCACCAAATCAATTATACTAAAAATCACTTAAAATTTTAATAATTATAATTAATACTAAATAATCCAAATAATTCCCAAAATTTTAAAAATGACCAAAATACCCTCATGCTAGAAATGTGGTAGTAACAAATCTACCCCCCTTAAAATAATTTCATCCTCGAAATTAAGGGCAAAACTAACAGATGAGAAGGATAGATAATCATACCTCACGGTGCAAACAAATATGGGTATCGTTCGCGCATCTCATCCTCCCGCTCCCAGGTCGACTCACCTGGAGAATGATGCCTCCATGCGACACGAACCAAGGGTATCACCTGGTTTCTCAGCACCTTCTCACGGCGATCCAGAATCTCCACAGGCTGCTCTGGATAACAAAGAGTAGGTCCAACCTCAATCTCTGAATGATCGAGCACATGGCTAGGGTCAGCCACGTACCATCTCAACTGTGATACGTGGAATACGTTGTGGACCCCCACTAGTACAGGTGGCAAGTCTAGCCTATAAGCCATATCACCGACCCTTCTCCTGATCACGAAAGGTTCGATGAAGCGCGGGCTAAGCTTCCCACCTCCACCAAAACGTATCGTACCACGAGTCAGAGATATCCGCAGAAAAACCATGTCTCCAACCTAATCACAAGCAAGGTCTCAAGTTTCTAAAAATCAAACACGATCAATCAAACAAAACAAAATACAACCTACTTCTAATCCTATCTCTAAATCTGTACCTCAAACTCCAACGGCCTCCGGTAGCTATCGGCCCAGTGCCGACGTCTGTCCTGCGACATGCAAAGTCTGTCCCTGATGAGCTTCACCTTCTCGGCTGCATCAACAACCTGTTGACACAAAGTCACAGTCAACCAAATATTGATAACATTGACTAAATAATACTTATAATAATTCAATACGACACACGACGACTATATCCAGCTCAAGTCAGACGACAGCTCAATTTTGTAATGCAAGTCATTTTTGAGTCTGTATTTTATAAATTTATTGAGTCTAGACTAATGTAAGCTGAGTTGTGATGAGCTCTTGAGACTTAACCTATAACCGACCCAAAATTCATAAGCTCCACACATCCAATTAAGCCCATTGGACCTTAAGACCAATTATGTGCTCTGGAGACAGAGTTCGGGCCGAACTCTGCCTCCACACAGAGTTCGGGCCGAACTCTGTCCCCTAAAAATCAGCACCCTAATTTTTAGGGTTGGCTGGTTGCTAGTCGTCCAGCGGCCAAATATTTGAAAATTTCTACCATAATTCTGGCCGAATTCTGCCTACTAGTATCCTATAAATAGGAAATGAATTCTCTCATTTTCATTCATCCAATCTTCTCTTCTCTTCTCTCTAAAGCTCAATTCAAGCCATACCCATCTTCATCTACTAGCCACAAGCTCCCTAAGCCTCAAGTGCTCAGTATTTTTCAGTTAGGAGTTTGTGCAAGAGTTCAAGAAGTCGCTTAGAAAATTCCAAGCATCGCCATTGCGATCTTTGTAAGAAGTTGACGTGCTCTTCTGAAGAAAAGGCACGGGATGTAACTACTATTTTACAAATAGTGGATTTAATCCTGAGCTAGAGTTCTCAGACCTAGACTAGTCCTCCACGAAGAAAACCAGGTTAAAATTGCCTGTGTTTGCGTATACTTTCTTGTCCTTATTTATTTCCGTATTTACTCTGATTTATTTTAGCTTGTGAAAGAGTTTTAATTTTTAATTGGCTATTATCACTATAAACTCTATTCACCCCCCTCTAGAGTTGCCATCTGTTCTTCAATTGGTATCAGAGCTCTGTTCTCTCAACAAGGACTAACATCCTAGAGCTGATCCATAGCAACCACACAATCCTTGATTTCCAATCATGGTGAAGGACAGTCCACTCATAGGCCTCCCCTATTTGATGGAACTAACTACACATATTGGAAAACAAGGATGCGCTTTTATCTCAAGTCGCTAGACTTTAACCTGTGGTCTATCGTCACTGACGGTTACAAAAAGCCCGCCAGGATAGTTGTCAATGGTGATCTCGTTGAGAATTCACATGACAAATATTCTGACGAGAAGAAAAAACAGGAAAGTCTAGACGCGAGAGCTATTAATGCATTATTCTGTGCTATAGACAGGAATGAGTTCAACAGGGTCTCTACATGCACCACCTCTCACGAAGTATGGAGACTTCTAGAAGTGACGCATGAAGGAACCACCCAAGTCAAGGAATCAAAGATAAGCCATCTTACTCAAGAATATGAGGCTTTTAAGATGAAGCCAAATGAGACGATCACGCAAATGTTTACAAGATTCCTCGACATCATCAATCCCCTGTCTTCGCTCGACAAACAATATTCAAATCACGAGAAGATTCACAAGCTACTTAGGGGGCTACCAAAGATTTGGAACCCTAAGGTGACAGCCATCATAGAAGGAAATAATCTCACAACCATGTCCATGGAGACCTTGATGGGAAAGCTGATGACTCATGAGCTTGACCTCAAGGACTTCGAGGAGCCTACTCCTAAGGCTAAGGAGATCGTACTCAAAGCTCACCGACGGAGGGCCGACCCCGAAGAGACGGATGACGACAACTCAGAAGGTGATGATCAAGCACTCCTTGTCCACAACTTCAAGAAATTCCTTCGCTTCAACCGAAGAAAGAAGGACCCACAAGAAGACGACGAAGAAGAGCCAACCTGCTACGATTGCAAGAAGACGGGACATGTCCGGAAAGACTGTCCATACTTAAAGAAGAGCAGCCATTATGAGAAACAATACAAGAAGACTTTCTCAAAGAAATATGCCAACACAAGCATTTGGCATAAAAGTTGTAACGCCCCAGTCCCAAAATACGTAGGACTAGGAACGTAGACATGCCAGCTGTATTCATACGAAATACATGGGCCTCTTATGAATACATAAGCTGTAAAATGCAGTAGAACCATAACTATTCTCATCCACAAAAATATATGAATAAATGATATCATATAATCAACCATAAAATTGTTATTTGGTACATGTAGTTGGGCGGAGACAAATCCACTACCAACGATGAAAAGAAATACATAACAAAAGAAAGATTTTGGCGAGCGAAGCGAAAACGATCCAATTGCAATCATCCTCGAAGATATAGCGATAATTACGGCTAGAGCTAGAACACCTGCGAAAGACAAGAGCACACACCTGGCGAGATAACCAGGTCCTCAGAGGGACGTAACAAGACACATAATATCATGCCGATAACTGAATAAATAAAGCTCAACAGAAAACTACACAAATAAAGGTTCTTAACCATTCTATGTGAATATGCATTTGAAGACAACGTTCCACACAAGGGCTCCCGAAGCTAAAAATACGGCACATTAGCGTTTCAACCAAGGCACTAGTGGCGTCTAGAGAAAAGTAAATGCACGGCCCATTAGCACTCGACCGAGAACTAAGGGGCATCCAGAGAAAAATAAATGCACGGCTACTAGCTCTTGGGTGAGTCACTAACGGCAGCTAGAGGAAAGTAAATGCACGGCACATTTGTGTTTCAACCGAGGCACTAGTGGCATCTAGAGAAAAGTAAATAAATGCATGGCCACTAGTCTCTCGACTGAGTCACAAATGGTATCTAGAGAAAAGTAAAGGTGTGAAAGCCCCTGCGCCTAATAACTGTCTTCACCCTCCCCATGCACTACTCATGTTGAATCCACATCACGACATTCCTAATAACTGCTAAGTCGCTAAGTCTTCTAGACAACCATAACTATTTAGAAGTTATTGCCTATCGCACGGCATGTGCTCACCGATGGCCAGTCGATACGTACGTCCGAGATCTATATGAGACTCGTGACTCGTGATATACAAGTGTCAGGCCAATGAATGCGACACAAACAAATGTGGTCCCTTAACTCTAAGCCATATGCAACTAAAATAATTTGCAAGTACAATTTATATTTTCTAGAATAAGTAAAAATATGCATGATATTGAGCAAGGAATTAAACAGTAAAGGCAAGGTGTCTTGCCTGGTAGGGCGCCTGGTGTGTCGCGATGATCAAGGTGGCACGATCTGCAACTTCGGTCGAACAACTATGCAAGGTGATCTCGGACGATGACATGGATGGTTCCATTGGGTCCAGGACATGCGAATTAGTTAGGGTGGACATAAGGTAGACCAAAATTGGTCGAGAGAATGAGGAAAAAGGATAGTCATTGGCAGAAGGATTTAATTAAAGAAAAGTGGATAATAATATATGAGGTTTTTAGAAAACTATTCATAACATATTTTATTTGTAAAAATAGTTTTTAGATAAATACAAAAATATAAAAAGAAACTGTGTTCACATAAAACTCTTAAGTTTGTAGAAATACAATTTAGGTAGAAAACTATATTTTCCAATAATATTCTAAGAGAAACAAAATAATTATAGAAAATTATTAAATACTAAAATCCATATTTGTAAAACTATAGTTTTGTCAAAGAGTTTACTTTAAGTAAATAGAAATTTACAACAATATATCTTAGCCTATACTATTGTTGTTACCATTAATAAAAATAGTTTTTATGAAATTATCTATTTTGGCTAGTAAAGCAACTAAGGTAATAATTGGTACTAATAGTGCAATAACAAAGATATAGTAATAATATTTTAAATTATTTATCAAATATTACATACTGTATAACAAAGGTCTTGGTAAAAATAATCCAATTAGGAAAACAACAACAAAATTAATAATAATAATAATAATAATAATAGTAATAGTAATAATAATGATGATAAATAAATATAATAATGAGAATAATAATAGTAATAATAATAATATTATTATTATTATTAATTCAAATAAAGTTACAAAAAAAAAGAAAAACAAATCACCATTAAAACACAAAAAGAAAAGAAAAAAAAACTAACAAAATATCAGCTGCTGCCTGCTGTTCTCTTAACAGAGGCTAACGAATAAAAAACGAAAGGGAAAAAAAAACGGGAGAGAGAGAGGAAGACGGAGGAGATGGGGGCGGGCGTCTGGGAGAACGAGAGGGGGTCGGGATCTGTCGGCGGCGTTCGACGGAGAGAGGGGTTCTTTGTGCGGCCGTGGCAAGATGGGCGGTCCCGGCGGAGGGATGTCGGCCTGGCGGCGGAGATGCCGCGCGCCAAGGAGGAGGCGGAGAGCGGAGGGGTTTCGAACAGCGGAGAGAGGATGGTCACGGAGGAGCGGCGGTGAGGTCCTAGGACGGTCGCCGACGGGGCACGCCAGATGAGGCGGAGGAGATGGGTTTTCGAGCGACTGGAGGGGTGGAGTCACCAGCGGCTCGCGGCGAAGGGGAGGAATTGGTTTCCGGCGATGGGGTCCTTCGCGCGGTCGGGGATGGTCGACGTGTGGTGGCGCGGGTTTCCAGTGTGCGCGGAGGAGAGCTCCGGTACGGCGGGGTTTCACAGTGGCGGGTCGAAGGGCGGCGGTTTCCAGGCGGTGGGGCGCTGCATCGGAGAGGTCGGCCCGGCGTCGAGGCGGTAGTCTCGTAGAAGCGGCGGGGAGGTGACGGCTGGCTGGGTCGAGACGGGTAAGGGTTTTTGCTTTGGTTTTTGGTTGTGGTGTCTACTGTGGTGGTGGTGTTGTCGGGGCTGGGCCGACGGTGGTGGTGTTTGTTGGCAGCGGGTGGCGGTGTGGCTATTGCGGCCAGGGTGTTGGTGGAGTTACGGTTGTCGTGGTGGTCCGACTACGGTGGGTTACCGGAAGTGGCATCGGTGGAGGTCTGTGGGGTTGGCCGGAAAAGTGGCCAGAAAGGGTGGTCGAGATGCCGATGGGGGTGGGTGAGGAAATCGGCGGGTCAGGTCCTGGTGTTGGTAACGGTGGCTAGACGGCTGGACAGAAGAGGAGGGTGCGACGTGGTCGAGGGTCGGGATGTTGGTAGTGGAGGCAGAGGGTTAGGATTAGGATTAGGGTTTTGAGTTTGGATGAGTCGTGTCGGGTGTGTCCGACACGACGGGAACGGAGGTTCGGATCTGTCGGACCCGGGGTGGAGTATTGTATTTGTACAATGAAACACATAGTGTATAGCACACGGACGCGGTCATGGACACGATGCACTCACTTCTGTGGTGGAAAAAAAATTGTTGTGGATGAATAATGAATTGGAGGAGTACCTACCTATTTATAGGATATGGGAATTCCCAATTGGATAGGATTAGGATTTGTTTAAACCCAAAAATAGATAATCTGTAATTTAATTTAAATCAATTTAACCCAAATCTAATTAAATCTATTTAAATTCCCTTAGTTTAAAATCAAATCAATAAATCAATTTTTAATTATTTAACTATTTAAATAAATACATAAATTCAAATCAAGATTTAAATGGCCATAATAACTTCCAAAACACGATGGTCACCTCAGTCCAACAGAAATTGATAAGCGACATCAAACCCTAATTTTCTATTCAAACAAAAACAGCAAACAAGAACGAAATGCCCATTGTGGCATTTCGTCGAACACCTAGTATGCCCACTGATATGTGTCCGATACGGACACGTATTGGACACGAATGCTAACAATGCCTATACCAATAGTTAGGGTAGACCTAGGGCTTCCTATTCATGCAATTAAAACACTATTTTATGAAGAGGATTAGGATTTACCTAGGTGTGAGAAATGGCTCAAAAAGCCCCAAAGTGAGTTGTTCCTCAAGCTACCAAAACTCCTTCAAATTGCCCCTTCCCTGAAATTACTCACCATAGCCATCAAATTCACAGAGATTAGAATATATTGCAAGAAATTCGGAAGAAAATGGAGTTGAAATGGAGGAGTTATGGATTGGGAAAGAAAGGGGTTTACCTCTATTTTCCAAACTTGAAAATTCCTAAAGGAGGCTAGCCCTAAGTGGTAGAGACATTAAATAGGGGTGTGGAACCCTAGGTGGCTGGCCATAAATGCTAGGGTTAGGTTTTTGGTTTCACTAATTGGGTTATGGGCCTCTATGGGCCTTAAGCCATAAGTCATGGTTCATGAAATCACTAGTCATAATCTAACCTATTCATTATCCCTATTTTCTCCAAATTAATTCTAATGACTAGAGTATCATTAACTTAGGTTAAACTAGGGTTTCATAATCTAACCAAGTGGTCATGACTAGGGTTAGCTTCTAGGACAGTCTCCAAAGTCACCATGAGTCAAAGTCAAGAATAGCACTAAATTAAATTATACCAAAAATCACTTAAATTCTAATAATTCTAATTAATACTAACTAACACTAACCATGGTTAGCTAAGACTAGCTATGACTAATCTAGGTTAGGTCCAAACCAAGTTAGGCTAATCACAATACTTGGCAATCAATTAAATAATATTAAAATCACACCATTCTTAATAATATATATTAAATTCAATTAAATTCAAAATGACAAAAATACCCTCAAACTGGAAATGATAAATGAAACACCCTAATCACATGGCTAGGCTCTAGGTCAAGCTGTCTCTAGTGTTACACTAGCAAAATACCAAAATTACAAGTCATGGTTTAAATAGTTTAAAAATGATTAAAAATCACCAAAAATCATAATATAAAATAAATATCAATAAATAATAATTATAATTACAAAATTTCAAAATTACTCTCATCAGAAAAACTGGGTGTTACAATCCTACCCACCATAGAAAAATTTCGTCCTCGAAATTAAGATGATCGTACCCTATCTAGGACAAACCCCAACAATCAAGGTCAATAGAAAACTTATCTATATCATGCAATTGGAAAGATAGCATATAGGATATTGGTAAGTGGTATCAGTCTGAGGTCTCATCTAGCCATTCTAGTCATATTAGATCAAAAGCAATCATAAGGTATCAAAACATACAACAATATGGTAGGGTACATCAATTATCGAAGACTGGCTAAGATATAGGTCAAGGACTCACCTCCAACTAGGTCTGGTGGCTGGAACTCCCTCCCGAAGGTGGAGTCTTGGCTGGGATAAGTATAGCAGGACAGTCTCGCAGCATGTGTGCAGCTGACCCACAATACAGGCACACCCCTCTTCTCTTTCTACAGTAGTCCCATAAATGTTCAGGCTTCTTACAGAAGGTACATGTAGGCACTCTCTCAGCTGGCCTCTGCTGAACAGGAGTCTGGACTGGGTAGGCTGGTCTAGGCTGATAGTCTGGGTGCTCATGGGGCTCTGGTTATACACTGCTCCTCGTCCTCTTAGAACTAGGCTCTCCTCCTGAATGTACCAAATCCCACAGCAGTTGGATCCCGCGGCCCTGCTCCTTCAGGATCTCAGCCTGAACTCTCTGTGCCTCCAACACATCTCGGAGAAGTCTGGATATCTGAGCTCCGTCAGGAAACAAACATGCCGAGGGTATAGTATGGGGTACCGCTCCTGGAAGTAGAGGAGGAGGCGGGGAAGGACTCTTGGTCTCAGATGAGACTGCAGCTCTCTCCTGAACAACAGGTGGTGGAGAGAAACTCTCTGGTGAGGATGCTAACACCTCCTCGATGGCGGAAGGTGCCACTACCCTTGGGTCAGCCTAAGGGGTCACTACCTCCTGAGCAATAGGAGGTGGGAGCACGCTCCTAGTCATGTCCGGAGCTGCAGCGGCTCTCAGGATACGGGCTCGGGTCCTGGGTGCCATACTGAAAAAAAGAGTAAATCAATCATCAAGGCTGTAAGGTAGTCTATCATTCCATATGAAAACTAATAAATATAAACAAAGGAGAACCAGCTACAAGAGTCACTATTTTAAAGCCAGGCTATACTATCATCTCTAAGATAACGGCCTAATCACAAGTCATCAAATCATCATACTAAGAAAGGGTTATGACTAATGAATTCCTACAAAGAATTAGATTAGCCAACTAAAGTTATCCCTACTCCTAAGTTATTTGATGATGGAAAACAATTTATAATAACAGAAGGGTACGATAGAGATGATATGTTCAAAAACCCCCTCAAGATACAGTCTGATAATCATATGCGTCTGTCCAAAATCATGTTACTCATAGTCCTCGCCATGCCAGTAAGCAAGGCTGCAATAAACGATAGATTCCATAACTAGGACATGCACCTCTATAATCATGTCGTCTGAAATTCTCGCTATGCCGACTAGTATAGCTGCGAGAAATTCTAAATCTCAAAACCAAGATACGTACATCCGAAGTCAGGTCTCTATGTTTCCGCCACGCCAGCTAATATGGCTGCGATAAACTACAGGTTCCATAATCAAGTAGACGTTTTACCATCCCTGTTATTCCCGTCAACATATGTTATCAGAAAATATCGTAACTCAGGCCATAAAATTTATCTCGATAGGAAAATCAAAAGCAACAACTATCCATCAAAATTAAATTCAATAATCAAGGAGTGAGAGCGAACAAAACAAGGAAAAGGATTTCAAATTGAAGTTTAAATAAGATTCTCAAGGGTCGTCCCAGGAATCTCTCAAGGAGTCCTAACTGTGATTGAGTACCTTCAAAAAAAATATATACTAATCCTACTGCAGGCTGTAGTGATACTCTAGTTCGAATACCACTACATAAACTCGACCTGCATGGGCCACCACAAAAAATGTGTCACGACCCGCACCCTAGAGTAAGGGCACGAGACGTGGGTACGTCCAGCCTACGCCGTAGTGTCGGCGGTAGAACGTTGTCCTAGGTCAAACATCTAACAATATAAAGGTACATTTACATTATATACTCTCTGAATGGAGGTAACATAGCAGATACAGTCTCAATCACATCTAAGGTAGAGCATAAAAAGATAGATAGATAGATAACCAAAAATGAAAACACAGAGATACAATCCAGAAGTCTAAGTGTCTAAATAAATACATATCCTAAATAACATCTCAGAATTTCAAAACAGTAATGTAGAAAAGATAATAAAGACATCCTAATCTAGGGGAGTGTCATCAACTGCTAGTGGGTCCAAGTCACAAGTGTTGTCTAAAGCTGCACCATGAGGAGTAGACACCAGAGCCTCATCATTCACTGTAAAATTTTCAACAGGTCCAGTCAGGACAGAAGCGAGTACAGTACATCTCAACAAAATCATGACAGGTTAGGAAATATAAACATGCTAGAGAGTAAGATACAGAAAACTGAAGAAAAAATATGATAAAAAAGGAACACTGTAAATAAATAGCTACCGTATATAGAGAACTAACAGTGACTAGTGATTCAGAGCACAAGATGGTTATGTAAACGGCACGATGTTGTACACGAGTATTCTACAGAGGTTTGTACACGAGTAATCTACTGGATTGATTACATAACCACTTCTACTCTCCCGCCCCAATCAATACACAAGGATCTAGCCAAGTTATGTTATTATACACGAAGGTCATGTGAATACATGATTATACACGATTTCACACGTTTCGTACACGAATGTCACGAATACAAGGAGTACACGATGCTCACGATAAAGTACAAGAATACGAATACCCGATGTATCCGCTAAGGGGATAACATCGCACGACAAGATCCTATAGTACTAATCCGTGTTACCAACGTGTCAGCATCATGTAAGGTAATCTAAAGCAGGAAATATAATCCTAAACAAGATAAGAAATGATCAGAGAATGTACTCGCCTGGTATCTGAATAGCTGTAGTAAATGTACTATCCGAGATGAGGTACCTGACTCCTAGTTAGAGCAACACAAGTCAATATGTATACAGGGGATGATAATTGCAATCTACAATGCATCTGCATGCTGTCTAGGTCAAACTAGACTAAAGTCAACTCTTGGTCAACCATGGTCAACTTACACTAGTCAAACTAGGTCAACTAAACCATTCCGAGTCTAAACCTAGACTAACAAGTCATTCTAGTCAATCTAGGCATAACCAAGCCTACTAAACCTAAGCACACCAATACAAACAATGTCAGGGTATCACACACAAGTTTTATGTATAATATATAGACTAATGAAGATAAACAAGGCTATAATATGCCTATTATTCACATCAACATCACAATATATATATATATATATATATATATATATATATATATATATATATATATATATATATATATATATATATATATATGTCACATTCACGTATATGAAATACCAAGACAGCTCTATAGGAAGCTCTATATAGGCATATACTTATATACATATATATATATATATATATATATATATATATATATATATATATATATATTTAGAGAATGGAAGAGAATGGAAGAGGCCACACAAGTGAAAAAAAATATATATATATATATTTAGAGAATGGAAGAGGCCACACAAGTGAGGGTGTGTATTGTGTCTAGTGACAGGGAAACAGTGTCAATAGGATAACCTTTAAGGGGGAGGGGTCAATTTAGTGTGTGTGCCCATAGGAAAAAAATAGTGTGTGTATATGGATTTCAAGAAAAGGACAGTTGCTAACATGATGAAGGGATCAACATGGCCATTGACACCCAAACATTTATAAACAAATATATCCATCTCATAATCTGAAACTAACATCTACTAATATCTAACCAAGATACAAACTCTAACATATACACATTAGGATACTAACAATTCAAATATGATACTTGATAACTAACTCTCAAATCACAATAACCCATTGCTATGTATGTGTCAAGTTTCCATAAAGTTCATATGTGTGTAAACAACACAAGAGGAAAAATCAGTGTATGTGGAATAATTAATGTGTGTAGATGTAGAGGGTGCATGAAAATCAGTCTCAGTGAACTCTTTAATGTATCAAGAAATAGGGAAAATTGAAACCAATCATCATTCTAGTTTACATTTCTGTTTCATCCATTTTCAGATTTGTATAAATATAACAATCAATTGAAAACAGGACTCAAGCCAAATTGAAATCAACATATGAACCCAATCTCAGTTTTTTTGTTTGAAATGCCAATCTCGGTTAATAGTAATTCAGTTCACAGATTTGAATAAGAAGGGAACTCTTAGGTTCAGTTCATGGTGTGCACAGGTTCTCCTGTGTGTGTGTTTAAGTGTCAGTCCATGTAATATGTGTGTACAGAAGGAAATCTCAGTTAACATTTGTATGGGAAATCTCAGATTTGAGATTCAGGTCAAAAGTAAATTGGAAAACCTAAAATACCACTTAACATAAACAAATATAAAACCCACACACGCCATTCTCAGATTTGAGTTTTTAACAGTGAACACAAACAGTGCATAGATTCTCAGGGTACCAGTCATCTCGGTTTTCATAATTTCAGGTTTGTGTGTATATGTGATATGGTACCTGTGTGTGATCACAGATTGTGTGTGTGTGAACATGAATTGATTTCTTGTGTGTTGTGTCATAGGTGTAGGAATGTGTGTTATAGACCTAACAGTGAAAGGGGATCAAGTGTTGTGTGACAGGAATGGTTAGTGATGTGAATAGTGTGGATAAACCATGGTAGTAGAGTGTCAAACTCAGGAATAGTGTGTGGGTGTTCTCTGAAATTGAAGGCAGTAAAGGTGTTCTCAGGACTCCCAATCAGTCCATGTGTATCATCAATCAATGGATTTGAATGTAATGAAGTCTCAGGAATTTCAGTTATACCTAACTCATTTTTGTGTATAAATCTGGAAAAAGACAGTTTTATAACCCCACCAATCAAATTCGAAAACCTATCATCCAAATCCTACACAAATCCTAACTAACCTAAATGTAAACTATTAAACATGTATACAAACTAATATGGCAGTTTGAACATCACATATCAGTTGAAAAACAGGAATCAAAAATCAGGAATTGAAAACAGGGTTCTCAGAAAAAATATGGAATCAATGGCAGTTAACACATATCAGTGAATACATTCAGTCCTAGCCATCCTAAACCATTTTGAGCCCAAAATTTGTACACCAAACATAAACTCAACATTAACAGTAACAATACATATGAATGTGAATTTATATGGCAGTTTAAAACATGGAAAAAATGGTTTGAACACATTCTAATTTCAGAAATCGAAATAGGAACACAGTGTATCAGTGAACAATGGGAAAATAAAATTTCGAAAGCCAAAACATGTTATTAATATGCAATAATGGTTGGTAAACCATAGTGTAGGCGTGGACATTCATTTCAGTGTGTGTCGTGTCTCCAAAGTGGGACACGACGTGTCCAAGCATCGAAAATACATAGACACGAGTCTGTGCATAGGACTGCCTCGTACAGCCGTGTCGATCGACCTAGGTTACGACACGAAGCACGTGAGGTCTCTTGTACGTGTCCAAAGGTAGATGAGGTCTCAGGCTAGAGGGTCGACATCCTGTATCGAGTCCTAGGCGTGTCAGTGTCCGACGCGAATACCGTATCAGTTGGGAAAACCTGTGTGCACTGTTCGTGTACAAAATCAGTGCGGGAGCAATTACTCCTCCGATATGACACAAGACGACACGAGACTCAAGGGGTGTGATGCCAGTCACTGCCCCTTGGTCTGTGCCAAGTGGCAGGCCGCCAAGTGGCGTGTCGTGTCAACAGTGACACTCGGGTAGCAGGGCACTGCAACCGTACGGGAACATGCGTGTTCACGTGTCCAAACCGACACGACACAACACGATGATCACCTCAGTATAACAGAAATTGATAAGCGACATCAAACCCTAATTTTCTATTCAAACAAAAATAGCAAACAAGAACGAAATGCCCATTGTGGCATTTCGTCAAACACCTAGTATGCCCACTGATACGTGTCCGATACGGACACGTATTGGATACGAATCCTAACAATGCCTATACCAACAGTTAGGGTAGACCTAGGGCTTCCTATTCATGTAATTAAAATACTATTTTATGGAGAGGATTAGGATTTACCTAGGTGTGAGAAATGGCTCAAAAAGCCCCAAAGTGAGTTGTTCCTCAAGCTACCAAAACTCCTTCAAATTGCCCCTTCCCTGAAATTTCTCACCATAGCCATTAATTTCACAGAGATTAGAATCTATTGCAAGAAATTAGGAAGAAAAAGGAGTTGAAATGGTGGAGTTATGGATTGGGAAAGAAAGGGATTTACCTATATTTTCCAAACTTGCAAATTCCTAAAGGAGGCTAGCCCAAAGTGGTAGAGACATTAAATAGGGGTGTGGAACCCTAGGTGGCTGGCCATAAATGCTAGGGTTAGGGTTTTGGTTTCACTAATTGGGTTATGGGCCTCTATGGGCCTTAAGCCATAAGTCATGGTTCATGAAATCACTAGTCATAATCTAACCTATTCATTATCCCTATTTTCTCCAAATTAATTCAAATGACTAGAGTATCATTAACTTAGGTTAAACTAGGGTTTCATAATCTAACCAAGTGGTCATGACTTGGGTTAGCTTCTAGGACAGTCTCCAAAGTTACCATGAGTCAAAGTCAAGAATAGCACTAAATTAAATTATACCAAAAATTACTTAAATTCTAATAATTCTAATTAATACTAACTAACACTAACCATGGTTAGCTAATACTAGCTATGACTAATCTAGGTTAGGTCCAAACCAAGTTAGGCTAATCACAATACATGGCAATCAATTAAAAAATATTAAAATTACATCATTCTTAATAATATATATTAAATTCAATTAAATTCAAAATGACAAAAATACCCTCAAACTGGAAATGATAAATGAAACACCCTAATCACATGGCTAGGCTCTAGGTCAAGCTGTCTCTAGTGTTACACTAGCAAAATATCAAAATTACAAGTCTTGGTTTAAATAGTTTAAAAATGATTAAAAATCACCAAAAATCATAATATGAAATAAATATCAATAAATAATAATTATAATTACAAAATTTTAAAATTATCCTCATCTGGAAAATTGGGTGTTACAATCCTACCCACCTTAGAAAAATTTTGTCATCGAAATTAAGATGATCGTACCCCTTCTAGGTCAAACCCCAACAATCAAGGTCAATAGAAAACTTATCTAAATCATGCAATTGAAAGATAGCATATAGGATTTTGGTAAGTGGTATCAGTCTAAGGTCTCATCTAGCCATTCTAGTCATATTAGATCGGAAGCAATCATAAGGTATCAAAACATACAACAATATGGTAGGATGCATCAATTATCGAAGACTGGCTAAGATATAGGTCAAGGACTCACCTCCAACTAGGTCTGGTGGCTGGAACTCCCTCCCGAAGGCGGAGTCTTGGCTGGGATAAGTATAGCAGGACAGTATCACAGCATGTGTGCAGCTGACCCACAATACAGGCACACCCCTCTTCTCTTCCTACAGTAGTCCTATAAATGTCCAGGCTTCTTACAGAAGGTACAGGTAGGCACTCTTTTAGCTGGCCTATGCTGAACAAGAGTCTGGACTGGGTAGGCTGGTCTAGGCTGATAGTCTGGGTGCTCATGGGGCTCTGGGTATATACTGCTCCTCATCCTCTTAGAACTAGGCTCTCCTCCTGAATGTACCAAATCCTACAGTAGTTGGATCCCGCGGCCCTGCTCTTTCAGGATCTCAGCCTGAACTCTCTGTGCCTCCAACACATCCCGGAGAAGTCTGGACATCTGAGCTCCGTCAGGAAACAAACATGCCGAGGGTATGGTATGGGGTACCGCTCCTGGAGGCAGAGGAGGAGACGGGGAAGGACTCTTGGTCTCAGATGAGACTGCAGATCTCTCCTGAACAATAGGTGGTGGAGAGAAACTCTCTGGTGAGGATGATAACACCTCCTCGATGGCGGAAGGTGCCACTACCCTTGGGTCAGCCTGAGGGGTCACTACCTCCTGAGAAATAGAAGGTGGGAGCATGCTCCTAGTCATGTCCGGAGCTGCAGCGGCTCTCAGACGACGGGCCCGGGTTATAGGTGCCATACTGAAAAAAAGAGTAAATCAATCATCAAGGCTGTAAGACAGTCTATCATTCCATATGAAAACTAATAAATATAAACAAAGGAGAACCAGCTACAAGAGTCACAATTTTAAAGCCAGGCTATACTATCATCCCTAAGATAAGGGCCTAATCACAAGTCATCAAATCAACATACTAAGAAAGGGTTATGACTAATGAATTCCTATAAAGAATTAGATTAGCCAACTAAAGTTATCCCTACTCCTAAGTTATTTGATGATGGAAAACAATTTATAATAACAGAAGGGTACGATAGAGATGATATATTCAAAAACCTCCTCAAGATACAGTCTGATAATCATATGCGTCTGTCCAAAATCATGTTACTCATAGTCCTCGCCATGCCAGTAAGCAAGGCTGCGATAAACGATAGATTCCATAACTGGGACATGCACCTCTATAATCATGTCGTCTGGAATTCTCGCTATGCTGACTTGTATAGCTGCGAGAAATTCCAAATCTCATAACCAAGATACGTACATCCGAAGTCAGGTCTCTATGTTTCCGCCATGCCAGCTAATATGGATGTGATAAACTACAGGTTCCATAATCAAGTAGACGTTTTACCATCCCTGTTATTCCTGTCAACATATGTTATCAGAAAATATCGTAACTCAGGCCATAAAATTCATCTCGATAGGAAAATCAAAATCAACAACGATCCATCAAAATTAAATTCAATAATCAAGGAGTGAGAGCGAACAAAACAAGGGAAAGGATTTCAAATTGAAGTTTAAATAAGATTCTCAAGGGTCGTCCCAGGAATCTCTCAAGGAGTCCTAACTGTGATTGAGTACCTTCAAAAAATATATACTAATCCTACTGCAGGCTGTAGTGATACTCTAGTTCGAATACCACTACATAAACTCGACCTACATGGGCCACCACTAAAAACGTATCACGACTCGCACCCTAGAGTAAGGGCACGAGACGTGGGTACGTCCAGCCTATGCCGCAGTGTCGGCGGTAGAACGCTGTCCTAGGTCAAACATCTAACAACATAAAGGTACATGTACATTATATACTCTCTGAATGGAGGTGACATAGCAGATACAGTCTCAATCATATCTAAGGTAGAGCATGAAAAGATAGATAGATAGATAACCAGAAGTAGAAACACAGAGATACAATTCAGAAGTCTAAGTGTCTAAATAAATACATATCCCAAATAACATCTCAGAATTTCAATACAGTAATGTAGAAAAGATAATAAAGACATCCTAATCTAGGGGAGTGTCATCAACTGCTAGTGGGTCCAAGTCATAAGTGTTGTCTAAAGCTGCACCATGAGGAGTAGACACCAGAGCCTCATCATTCACTGTAAAATTTTCAACAGGTCCAGTCAGGACAGAAGCGAGTACAGTACATCTCAACAAAATCATAACAGGTTAGAAAATATAAACATACTAGAGAGTACGATACAGAAAACTGAAGAAATAATATGATAAAAAAGGAAGACTGTAAATAAATAGCTACCGTATATAGAGAACTAACAGTGACTAGTGATTCAGAGCACAAGATGGTTATGTAAACGGCACGATATTGTACACGAGTATTCTACAGAGGTTTGTACACGAGTAATCTACTTGATTGATTACATAACCACTTATACTCCCCCGTCCTAATCAATACACAAGGATCTAGCCAAGTTATGTTATTGTACACGAAGGTCATGTGAATACATGATTATACACGATTTTACATGTTTCGTATAAGAATATCACGAATACAAGGAGTACACGATGCTCACGATAAAGTACACTAACACGAATACCCGATGTATCCGCTAAGGGGATAACATCGCATGACAAGATCCATATATTACTAATCCGTGTTACCAACGTGTCAGCATCATGTAAGGTAATCTAAAGCAGGAAATTTAATCCTAAACAAGATATGAAATGATCAGAGAATGTACTCGCCTGGTATCTGAATAGCTGTAGTAAATGTATTGTCCGAGATGAGGTACCTGACTCCTAGTTAGAGCAACACAAGTCAAGATGTATACATGGGATGATAATTGCAATGTACAATGTATTTGTATGTTGTCTAGGTCAAACTAGACTAAAGTTAACTCTTGGTCAACCATGGTCAACCTACACTAGACAAACTAGGTCAACTAAACCATTCCGAGTCTAAACCTAGACTAACAAGTCATTCTAGTCAATCCAGGCCTAACCAAGCCTACTAAACCTAAGCACACCAATACAAACAATACAAACAATGTCAGGGTATCACACACAAGTTTTATGTATAATATATAGACTAATGAAGATAAACAAGGCTATAATATGCCTATCATTCACGTCAACATCACAACTTATATATATATATATATATATATATATATATATATATATATATATATATATATATAAATATATATATATATATATATATATGTCACATTCACATATATGAAATACCAAGACAGCTCTATAGGAAGCTCTATATAGGCACATACTTATATACATACATATATATATTTAGAGAATGGAAGAGGCCACACAAGTGAGGGTGTGTGTTGTGTCTAGTGACAGGGAAATAGTGTTAATAGGATAACAGTGAAGGGGGAGGGGTCAATGTAGTGTGTGTGCCCATAGGAAAAAAATAGTGTGTGTATATGGATTTCAAGAAAAGGACAGTTGCTAACATGATGAAGGGATCAACATGGCCATTGACACCCAAACATTTATAAACAAATATATCCATCTCATAATCTTAAACTAATATCTACTAATATCTAACCAAGACACAAACTCTTAACATATACACATTAGGATACTAACAATTCAAATATGATACTTGATAACTAACTCTGAAATCACAATAACCCATTGCTATGTATGTGTCAAGTGTCCATAAAGTTCATATGTGTGTAAACAATACAAGAGGGAAAATCAGTGTATGTGGAATAATGAATGTGTATAGATGTAGAGGGTGCATGAAAATCAGTCTCAGTGAACTCTTTAATGTATCAAGAAATAGGGAAAATCAAAACCAATCATCATTCTAGTTTACATTTCTGTTTCATCCATTTTCAGATTTGTATAAATATAACAATCAATTGAAAACAGGACTCAAGCCAAATTGAAATCAACATATGAACCCAATCTCAGTTTTTTTGTTTGAAATGCCAATCTCAGTTAATAGTAATTCAGTTCACAGATTTGAATAAGAAGGGAACTCTTAGGTTTAGTTCATGGTTTGCACAGGTTCTCCTGTGTGTGTGTGTTTAAGTGTCAGTCCATGTAATATGTGTGTACAGAAGAAAATCTCAGTTAACATTTGTATGGGAAATCTCAGATTTGAGATTCAGTTCAAAAGTAAATTTGAAAACCTAAAATACCACTTAACATAAACCAATATAAAACCCACACACGCCATTCTCAGATTTGAGTTCTTAACAGTGAACACAAATAGTGCATAGATTCTCAGGGTTCCAGTCATCTCGGCTTTCATAATTTCATGTTTGTGTGTATATATGATATGGTACCTGTGTGTGATCACAGATTATGTGAGTGTGAACATGAATTGATTTCCCGTGTGTTGTGTCATAGGTGTAGGAATGTGTGTTATAGACCTAACAGTGAAAGGGGATCAAGTGTTGTGTGACAGGAATGGTTAGTGATGTAAATAGTGTAGCTTCCCTTCCCGGAAATTATTGAATTATTTTTTATTATTATTTATTACTATTAAATGGCAATTTTTAGATTTTTGTAAATAATTATTTAGTTAGTTTTTACGGTAGATGATTTTTAGCCATTATTAGGAATTGGAGTACAAGGTGACTAGGAATCATGGCACGGATAGTGCAGTGGCGTGCTTTGACTAGTGTTTAGCCATGGTAGGGAAATGTCGAGCCATAGTAGTGTCCTAACTAGGAAAACTAGGCCAAGTTGCGACTTAACCCGTACCGAAGATTTTATCTATTATTTAGTTATATTATTGAGTTTCGGGAACCCGGTTGTACCGAACCTGTCCAGATTGAGCCAAGTTAAAACCAAGCCCATGTAGGCATGTAGTGGGACCAAATACAACCTTGTAGACATGTTTGGTAAAGATATTTATTTTTGTATATATATTTTTAGGAATTGGCAATTATTTTCTAAATAATTGTTATATGTAAAATACGTAAATTAAATATTGGTATGTTATATATATTAATATTGATATATTGTTATAGGTAGAATATGTATATTAAATATTGATATGTTATATATATTAATATTGATATATTGGTATAGGTAAAATATGTATTAAATATTGGTATGTTATATATACTAATATTGATATCTTGATATAGGTAAAATATGTATATTAAATATTGATAGGTTATATATTAATATTGATATATTTTTATAGGTAAAATATGTATATTAAATATTGATATGTTATATATATTAATATTGGTAGTATATATATGTGTGTGTGTGTGTGTACGTATAGATAATATATATACGTATTAATACATATGTATTTTTTTTTTTTTTACATACGTATAAATACATATGTATATATGTATATATGTACATGGATATATGTATATATAAATATATATATATATATATATATATATATATATATATATATATATATATATATATATATATGCATGTGTGCTAATAGAATGATTAGTAGAAAAAGAAAAAAAAGAATAAGAAAGCTTTCCCGGGCCGAGCTACTCCAGGCCAGCCCAAGCTTTCCCGAGCCTAGCAGCAAGCATCTCAAACTGACCTGAGACCCCCAACCTGCAGGCCCATCTAGCTCAGCCCGAGCAAGCCTATTCCATAAACCAAACCACCCAGCTGTTAAGCCCACACACCCAACAATCTTTTCCAGCCCAGGCTTCTGAGCCCCCGGCTTTATAAAGCCCAGCCAGAACATTTTTCCCCCGCTGAGAGAAAACAGAAGTTTATATATGAAGAGATTGACAGAGAGAGGGTGTAAACATGAAACCCTAAACCCTACGTACACCTCCCCCAGACCATGGCGCGCTGCCCAGGTGGCTGTGCGGTGCCGCATCCACCGTCGGCCGATGGCAGGAGGCTGCGCGCGTGCGGGCGCGCGCACAGGCGTGTGCTAGAACAGGACAGCAGCAGTAGCGTTCGTGGGGGACTTTACGACGGGATTTCTCGACGCGTGGTCAATCAACTTCGGAGCTATCTTCTCAGGTATGCTCACAACTTATAGGCCCTATAGGCCTGTTTATCTAGTTTAAATTAGTATGGCCTAGATCGCCCACAAAATTGATGCAAGTCGGCGAAAAACCACCCCGAAATAGGACACATAAGGCAGCCCACACACCATGTTCGAGGATCGATTTTGATCGATCCAGTAACCTTTTTGAGAATCCATTTAATGACAGTCCTAGACAACCTATATGACATCATAACCCTTCTTGTAGATCCTAATTTCATTAAACAGGTAAGAAGTTATCGAATCCCGAACTTTGACGAAAACCTGTTTTAAAAACATAAAAATTCATCCACACGACGTGCGTCCTGCCATTCCGGGTGACATGGTCGTGCACTGTAGTAATCGAAAGTTGCATAACGGCTTCGTGATCGTGTGGGCTTTGACGGGATTCAAATTGGTTGCGTGTGCGCGACGAATTTGATGAGTATCCGTCGAAATTCACCGTATCGGTCACTTTACAAATTTCCTAATTACTTCGTGCACTTTCTTCAGATCGAGACGAAACTTGTGCCAACAGGACCGTATTATTTTTCTGGTTCTGTATGCCAAGTTTGGTCCAATTCTGAAACAGTTGGTAAAATCGCCGTTTTGCGAGGCCCACGGTCCGACTCAACGGGTGATTTTGTGCACGGCCCGTCGGAATCCAACTCTGTACATACGGTTGGGTTCATATCAGAAAATCAGATCCGTAGACCTGTAGTTTGACAACTTTGGAGACCATTGACCCTGGCACGCTTTTTGCTGCAAAGCGGGTCCAACGGCGGACATCGTTTTTGCCCGAAATTACCGTTTTGCCCCTGTATCCAGAATTGGACTTAAGGACAGGCAATCCTAGCTAATTTGACTATTCTGAGAATGTTGGTAATATTTGTTTCAGCTTTCGGAGACAGTTGTGATGACCAGGACTGTATGGCTTACCAGTTGACGGTATTTTATTGGTTCTTCGTGCTACCACCATGCAAGTATACCTTGCCTCCCTCTACAGTTTACTTTTATGCTTATAGTACACTTGTCTTAGTATGTTATCTTGAGTTACCTTAGTTGCTATAGCTTTATGGGATACCATGTTTACTAGTTTATTGTCTTGTTTGTATATCAGTGTTTCATGATTTAATAGTGTAGTTATACCCGGCTTTTTTACGTCATAGATCATGCTAGAGTTGCCCTTACCTGTGTCATGACTGAGTTGTACTGTGTCTTCACCTGTGTCTTGACTGAGTCGTGTCTGCAAGTATGTGTGAGTGAACTGCTATTCCTTGTCTTTTCCACAACCTGCGAGTCCACACGTGGCAAGGGTTGTCCGTTTGCACCTGCGAGTCCACACACGGGGCGAGGGTGACTTGTCTTGAAACTGACCTACGAGTCCATAATCGGGGCGAGGGTTAGTGATTAGTTCAAACCTGCGAGTCCACATTCGGGGCGAGGGTTTGGTATTCCATTGATTTTTTGTTCTTCCAGCAGTTCATTTATGCATACTTGATCCCGTGTCCATGTTCATAGTTACCTGTCAGTAGCCATATGTCAGTTTCCTGTCTAGTTCCTGTTTATACCCAGTATATATTATTGCATGATTAAACTGTTAGATAGGCATGTTTTATGTATCTTGCTAGTCCTCTGAGGACCTGATGATCTCTTCAGGTTTAGCGATTGTATGGAGTTAGTTAGCAGAGCGGGATATAGAGGATTACGATGCATGATATAGGTATTTGTTTGTGTTATTTCTTTATTATCTTCTCGTGCTTTATATTCAGTACCATGATATACTCTGCTTATTTATTAGACTCATATCATTCTTGGAGTCTAATCGAACAATATGCTAATGGGCTGCACACCATGACCCATACTTGTTCATTCTTGTTTTACAATATTCATGTGGATTGAGATACAGTTTAGATTAGACATGATACCCATAACCTTGACAGCTTATGCGTACTCGAGTCGGGCTGGAGTCCGCTCGATACGTAGCTGGCTTGCTCACGACCTCGCATCCGAAAACCGGGTGCGGGTCGTGACAAGTTTTTATGGTGGCCCATGCAGGTCAGAGCATATCGTACCGGTTACGTAACTGTACTGGTACGAGCCTGCGACAATGACTAAACCTTAGGAATCTCAATCCATTCTGTCTTGAAAATTCTCTTAAAAATTTCTCTACCGTCTCTGAAAATTCGTATTCGCTCTCGATTATTCTCCCTTGCCTTCTTGTACCATTGATTCTCGTCCCTTCCTATTCCGAGGTGACGAATGATCGTGCTGTCTAGGATTATCAGAAATCCTTAAATTCTAGTATAAAATTGCGTGGTTATTGAATTTTGGTTGTTTATAGATATGAAGGATTTTAGTTGCCATACGCCCTAGATATCTGTCGGTAGAAGTGATAGCGACTAGTTAGAAAATTATGAGATTTTAGTGACCGTATTTTGAAGAGTAGTGTGACCAAAGGTGGGTAGAAGTTCCCAAGTATTTAGAGTTATAAAATCATAGAATAATTTTGAGAAATAAAATTTGAGTAGATTAAGGTGATAGTTAGACTTTGAATTTTAAGGAATAGTTATGAATTGAAATTTCGAGGACGAAATTATTTTTAATGTGGGTAGATTTGTAGCTCCCCTTCCCAAAAATTATTGAATTATTTTTTATTATTATTTATTATTATTAAATGGCGATTTTTAGATTTTTGTAAATAATTATTTAGTTAGTTTTTACGGTAGATGATTTTTAGCCATTATTAGGAATTGGAGTATAAGGTGACTAGGAATCATGGCACGGATAGTGCAGTGGCGTGCTTTGACTAGTGTTTAGCCATGGTAGGGAAATATCGAGCCATAGTAGTGTCCTAACTAGGAAAACCAGGCCAAGTTGCGACTTAACCCGTACCGAAGATTTTATTTATTATTTAATTATATTATTGAGTTTCGGGAACCCGGTTGTACCGAACCTGTCCAGATTGAGCCAAGTTAAAACCAAGCCCATGTAGGCATGTAGTGGGACCAAATACGGCCTTGTAGACATGTTTGGTAAAGGTATTTATTTTCGTATATATATTTTTAGGAATTGGCAATTATTTTCTAAATAATTGTTATAGGTAAAATACGTATATTAAATACTGGTATGTTATATATATTAATATTGATATATTGTTATAGGTAGAATATGTATATTAAATATTGATATATTATATATATTAATATTGATATATTGGTATATGTAAAATATGTATTAAATATTGGTATGTTATATATACTAATATTGATATCTTGATATAGGTAAAATATGTATATTAAATATTGATAGGTTATATATTAATATTGATATATTGTTATAGGTAAAATATGTATATTAAATATTGATATGTTATATATATTAATATTGGTAGTATATATATATATATATATAGATGTGTGTGTACGTATAGATAATATATATACGTATAAATACATATGTGTATATGTACATGGATATATGTATATATAAATATATATATGCATGTGTGCTAATAGAATGATTAATAGAAAAAGAAAAAAAAAGAGAATAAGAAAGCTTTTCCGGGCCCAGCTACTCCAGGCCAGCCTAAGCTTTCCCGAGCCCAGCAACAAGCATCTCAAACTAACCTGAGATCTCCAACCTGCAGGCCCATCTAGCTCAGCCCGAGCAAGCCTATTCCCTAAACCAAACCATCCAGCTGTTAAGCCCACACACCCAACAATCTTTTCCAACCCAGGCCCAAAGCCCAGGCTCCTGATCCCCCGGCTTTACAAAGCCCAGCCAGAACATTTTTCCCCCGCTGAGAGAAAATAGAAGTTTATATATAAAGAGATCGACAAAGAGAGGGTGTAAACATGAAACCCTAAACCCTACGCATACCTCCTCCAGACCATGGCGCACCGCCCAGGTGGCTGTGCGACACCGCAGCCACCGTCGGCCGGTGGCAGGAGGCTGCGCGCGCGCGGGCACACGCACAGGCGTGTGCTAGAACAGGACAGCAGCAGTAGCGTTCGTGGAGGACTTTGCGACGGGATTTCTCGACGCGTGGTCAATCAACTTCGGAGCTGTCTTCTCAGGTATGCTCACAACCTATAGGCCTATAAGCCTATTTATCTAGTTTGAATTAGTATGGCCTAGATCGCCCACAAAATTGACACAAAGTCGGCGAAAAACTACCCCGAAATATGACACATAAGGCAGCCCACACACCATGTTCGAGGATCAATTTTGATCGATCTAGTAACCTTTTTATGAATCCATTTAATGACAGTCCTAGACAACCTATATGACATCACAACCCTTCTTGTAGATCCTAATTTCATTAAACAGGTAAGAAGTTATCGAATCCCGAACTTTGGCGAAAACCTATTTTAAAAACATGAAAATTCATCAACACGACGTGCGTCCCGCCATTTCGGGCGACATGGTCGCGCACCGTAGGCATCGAAAGCTGCATAATGGCTTCGTGGTCGTGTGGGCTTTGACGGGATTCAAATTGGTCGCGTATGCGCGACGAATTTGATACGTATCCGTCAAAATTCACCGTATCGATTACTTTACAAATTTCCCAATTACTTCGTGCATGTTCATCAGATCGAGACGAAACTTACACCAACAGGACCGTATCATTTTTCTGGTCCTGTATGCCAAGTTTGGTCCGATTCTAAGACAGTTGGTAAAATTGCCGTTTTGCGGGCCCCACGGTCCGACTCAACGGGTGATTTTGTGCACGGCCCGCCGGAATCTAACTCTGGACATACGATTGGGTTCGTATCGGAAAATTAGATCCATAGACCTGTAGTTTGACGACTTTGGAGACCATTGACTCTAGCACGCTTTTCGGTACAACGGGTCCAACGACGGACATCATTTTTGCCCAAAATTACCGTTTTGCCCCTGTGTCCAGAATTGTACTTAAGGACAGACAATCCTAGCTAATTTGACTATTCTGAGAATGTTGGTAATATTTGTTTCAGCTTTCAAAGACAGTTGTGATGACTTGGACTGTATGGCTTAACAGTTGACGGTATTTTATTAGTTTTTCGTGCTACCACCAAGCAAGTATACCTTGCCTCCCTCTACAGTTTACTTTCATGCTTATAGTACACCTGTCTTAGTATGTTATCTTGAGTTACCTTAGTTGCTATAGATCTATGGGATACCATGTTTACTAGTTTATTGTCTTGTTTGCATATCAGTGTTTCATGATTTGATAGTGTAGTTATACCCGGCTTGTTTACGTCATGGATCATGCTAGAGTTGCCCTTACCTGTGTCATGACTGAGTTGTACCGTGTCTTCACCTGCATCTTGACTGAGTCGTGTCTGCAAGTATGTGTGAATGAACTGCTATTCCTTGTCTTTTCCATTACCTGCGAGTCCACACGGGACGAGGGTTGTCCGTTTGCACCTGCGAGTCCACACACGGGGCGAGGGTGACTTGTCTTGAAACTGACCTGCGAGTCCATAATCGGGGTGAGGGTTAGTGAATAGTTCAAACCTGTGAGTCCACATTCGGGGCGAGGGTTTGGTATTCCATTGATTTCTTGTTCTTCCAGCAGTTCATTTATGCATACTTGATCCCGTGTCCATGTTCATATTTACCTGTCACTAGCCATATGTCAGTTTCCTGTCTAGTTCCTGTTTATACCCAGTATATATTATTGCATGATTAAACTATTAGATAGGCATGTTTTATGTATCTTGTTAGTCCTCTGAGGACCTAATGATCTCTTCAGGTTTAGCGATTGTATGGAGTTAGTTAGCAGAGCGGGATGTAGAGGATTGCGATGCATGATACAGGTATTTGTTTGTGTTATTTCTTTATTATCTTCTCGTGCTTTATATTCAGTACCATGATATACTCTGCTTATTTATTAGACTCATATCATTCTTGGAGTCTAATCGAACAATATGCTAATAGGCTGTAGACCATGACTCATACTTGTTCATTCTTGTTTTACAATATTCATGTGGATTGAGATACAGTTTAGATTAGACATGATACCCATGACCTTGACAGCTTATACGTACTCGAGTCGGGCTGGAGTCCACTCGATACATAGCTGGCTTGCTCACGAGCTCGCGTCCGAAAATCGGGTGCGGGTCGTGACAAATAGTGTGGATAAACCAAGGTAGTAGAGTGTCAAACTCAGTCATAGTGTGTGGGTGTTCTCAGAAATTGAAGGCAGTAAAGGTGTTCTCAGGACTCCCAATCAGT
The DNA here is from genome assembly GCA_029216955.1 of Iris pallida. Taxonomy (NCBI): domain Eukaryota; kingdom Viridiplantae; phylum Streptophyta; class Magnoliopsida; order Asparagales; family Iridaceae; genus Iris; species Iris pallida. The sequence goes on from JANAVB010030814.1 coordinate 8,743,764, forward strand.
CCATGTGTATCATCAATCAATGGATTTGAATGTGATGAAGTCTCAGGAATTTCAGTTAAACCTAACTCAGTTTTGTGTATAAATCTGGAAAAAGACAGTTTCATAACCCCACCAATCAAATTCGAAAACCTATCATCCAAATCCTATAGAAATCCTAACTAACCTAAATGTAAACTATTAAACATGTATACAAACTAATATGGCATTTTGAACATCACATATCAGTTGAAAAACAGGAATCAAAAATCAGGAATTAAAAACAGGGTTCTCAGAAAAAAATATGGAATCAATGGCAGTTAACACATATCAGTGAATACATTCAGTCCTAGCCATCCTAAACCATTTTGAGCCCAAAATTCGTACACCAAACATAAACTCAACATTAACAGTAATAATACATATAAATGTGAATTTATATGGCAGTTAAAAACATCGGGAAAATGGTTTGAACACATTCTAATTTCAGAAATTGAAATAGGAACACGGTGTATTAGTGAACAATGGAAAAATAAAATTTCGAAAGCCAAAACATGTTATTAATCTACAATAATGGTTGGTAAACCATAGTGTAGGTGGGGACATTCATTTCAGTGTGTGTTGTGTCCCCAAAGTGGGACACGACGTGTCCAAGCATCGAAAATACATAGACACGAGTCTGTGCACAGGACTGCCTCGTGCAGCCGTGTCGATCGACCTAGGTCACGAAACGAAGCATGTGAGGTCTCGTTCATGTGTCCAAAGGTAGATGAGGTCTCAGGCTAGAGGGTCGACACCCTGTATCGAGTCCTAGGCGTGTCAGTGTCCGACGTGAATACCGTATAAGTAGGGAAAACCTGTGTGCACAGTTCGTGTACAAAATCAGTACGGGAGCAATTACTCCTCCGACATGACACAAGATGACACGAGACTCAAGGGGTGTGATGTCAGTCACTGCCCCTTGGTCTCTGCCAAGTGGCAGGCCGCCACGTGGCGTGTCGTGTCCACAGTGACACTCGGGTAGCAGGGCACTGCTACCGTACGGGAACGTGCGTGTTCACGTGTCCAAACCGACACGACACAACACGATGGTCACCTCAGTCCAACAGAAATTGATAAGCGACATCAAACCCTAATTTTTTATTCAAACAAGAACGAAATGGCCATTGTGGCATTTCATCGAACACCTAGTATGCCTACTGATACGTGTTCGATTCGGACATGTATTGGACACGAATCCTAACAATGCCTATACCAACAGTTAGGGTAGACCTAGGGCTTCCTATTCATGCAATTAAAATACTATTTTATGGAGAGGATTAGGATTTACCTAGGTGTGAGAAATGGCTCAAAAAGCCCCAAAGTGAGTTGTTCCTCAAGCTACCAAAACTCCTTTAAATTGCCCCTTTCCTAAAATTTCTCACCATAGCCATCAAATTCACAGAGATTAGAATCTATTGCAAGAAATTAGGAAGAAAAAGGAGTTGAAATGGAGGAGTTATGGATTGGAGAAGAAAGGAGTTTACCTCTATTTTCCAAACTTGTAAATTCCAAAAGGAGGCTAGCCCTAAGTGGTAGAGACATTAAATAGGGGTGTGGAACCCTAGGTGGCTGGCCATAAATGCTAGAGTTAGGGTTTTGGTTTCACTAATTGGGTTATGGGCCTCTATGGGCCTTAAGCCATAAGTCATGGTTCATGAAATCACTAGTCATAATCTAACCTATTCATTATCCCTATTTTCTCCAAATTAATTCTAATGACTAAAGTATCATTAACTTAGGTTAAACTAGGGTTTCATAATCTAACCAAGTGGTCATGACTAGGGTTAGCTTCTAGGACAGTCTCCAAAGTCACCATGAGTCAAAGTCAAGAATAGCACTAAATTAAATTATACCAAAAATCACTTAAATTCTAATAATTTTAATTAATACTAACTAACACTAACCATGGTTAGCTAAGACTAGCTATGACTAATCTAGGTTATGTCCAAACCAAGTTAGGCTAATCAAAATACATGGCAATCAATTGAATAATATTAAAATCACACCGTTCTTAATAATATATATTAAATTCAATTAAATTCAAAATGACAAAAATACCCTCAAACTAGAAATGATAAATGAAACACCCTAATCACATGGCTAGGCTCTAGGTCAAGCTGTCTCTAGTGTTACAATAGCAAAATACTAAAATTACAAGTCTTGGTTTAAATAGTTTAAAAATGATTAAAAATTACCAAAAATCATAATATGAAATAAATATCAATAAATAATAATTATAATTACAAAATTTTAAAATTACCCTCATCTAAAAATTGGGTTTTACAACCAACTGACAAGTTCCCATGCACTAGTCCTACAAACTGGCACTCCAGCGCAATGAGAGCCACGTCAGGAAATAAGTTCACCTTGAATAGCCTCTTGAAGGTATCCCACGTCAGACCCGTCATTGTCAGGAGAGGGTCTGTATGGTACCAAATTAGTGCGATATCAAAGAGCAGACTAGCTGCTGCTGCCACCCGCAGCCCCTCTGAAATTTGGGCCAACTCTAAACTCCTCTCAAAATCCTCTGGCCAATCATCGGCATAAAGGATCCCCTCCGTTCCCTTGAAATCTCGAGGGAAGATCTTGTTGAAATCCATTACTGAGCTAGGCCTCGCCTGCTGCTACTACGGCTGCTGGGCGGGAGCGTCCTGAGTCTGAACAACAACCACCTTCTCCACAACGACGAGTGCTAACTAGTGCGCAATTTCGATACTCTATCACAAAAAATTTGTTTGTCACTGCTGAGCCTCAGCCTGTGCTCACTGCGCCTCCATCATCTGCTATCCTCAGTCGGTAGCATAGGTGAAGGTGGAATAGTTTTCGACAGAACGAGTACAGGCCTCTGGACTGGTGGAGGAAGACCTCATGGTGCTGCTGCCACTCCCTCCTGAACGGCAGGTCTCTCTAGTGGAGAAACAGGTCACGAAGTAGCGGACCTCTTCGATGTTGTACTGGGTCCAAAGTCTGAGCTCTAGTCTTCGTCATCTTGAAGACAGATTCAAGCAAAGAGATCAATATGGCACAAGATAATATATCATCAAGGAAGGACAATTAAATTCGGAAATACAAGAAGAGTTGTCATAGCAATCAAAGATTGGAAATTATTTCTAATATGTGATTGAGTAACTCCTATCATAACCTAGAACCTATATCCTAATAGCAGGCTCATAATTAGTCTCTAAGTCGAGCACCATTACGAAATCTTACTAGTTGCAACTCAGACCTGTATGGGCCACCAAAAAACGTGTTACGACCTACACCCCGTTTAGGGGCATGAGCACGTGGGCCTCCAGGAGGGAGCTCCAGTCACTAGACCTAGTTGGAGGTGAGCTTTTGACCTTGACCTTAGTATGTCCTTGAGATGATTTAATGTACCCCACCATTGCTTGTGTGTTTTTGATACTTATGAATTGCCTTGTGTTATAGTATGGTTAGAATAGTCAGATGAGACCTCAAATTGACATTGCATGTCCTGACCCTGTGTGTTGTTCTTTTAAAAAAAATTGTATGTTTTAGATAGGGTTTTCTTAGACCAGGATTGTTGGGGGCATGACCTTAAGAAGAGTACGACCAACTTAAATTTTGAGGACGAAATTTTTCTAGGGGGGAGGATTGTAACTACTACTTTTCTAAAATGAGGTTATTTTTGAACTTTTGTGAAATTGATTATTTTAGTTAATATTTAATGGATTAAATAATGTTAATGAAATAAATTGTTATTTTTTTATTATTTTTAATATTATTTAATTAATGTATTGTGTAAGCATCATTAGTTAGAGAACCTTAGAACCATTTTGACTAGAGGCTAACCATGATCATAGAGACCTAGCTAGTGGACATAGACTTATTAGTTAGACTCTAATTATGTTAGAATAGCATGTAGAGACTAGAATTTGACTTAGTTAATAAACCACTTTTGGGCCTTTCTCAAAAAGGGCCTTTAAATGACAACATGAGAGGCTTCTAGCTAATGGACCTTAACCAAGCCCTAACCTACCCCTTGTGGCCATCCAACAATAGCCTCCCCATGCTATTTAAAGCATCATTAGCCCCTCTTCTTCCCCTTTCATCAAGAACCCTAACCCTAACTTGGTGTTCTTCCCCAAATTGCCTCCAACATCCAAATTGAGTCCAAATTCCTCCAAACATGTTGCAATCTCTTCCCCTTGGAGAGAGGAAGCCTCTATTTGCTAGAGGGGAGCCTATTGCGATAATTTAGCCATTGGAAGTGAAGGAAATCTAGATCTAGAGGTTGTTCCTTGAGAATCCATCTTTCAAGTGGTAAGAGCTTCTAAACACCTTCAAATTTCACATTTCTTTCCATAGATGCATTCATTTAGGGTCCCCAAGGCATTAGAAAGAATTTGGTTTGATTTCAGATTAATTTGTGGTGCATATCGCAAGAGTGTCGGATACATGAAGTGTTTGGTGAAATGTTTCTTAGGACTTTTCTTGCCTTATTTTCAATTGTAATTAGTCAATATTGATGTTAATATATTGTATATGAGGTGTGGACTGTTGTTTTGTGGTTTGGGTTGGTTTGGATATGTATATTAGCCAAGGGGAGGCTCGGGCCTGTGTTGTGTTCTCTGTTTTGGACTATTCTGTTGTGCAGTCTATTAAATTTTGTTTTGCAACTGTTATTTCACATCTAAAACACCCTAGACGCATAGTCTAACATCTACGCTGCCCACATTGCTCAGATTTCAGTCGAGCACTACATTCACAAATACTGTATATCTAATGTATTAACCATTACACTCATTTGCAGTACACTGCCTACTATGCATTCACTGATACATGCTATTGTATCAGAGCATGTAGGGATACATTGCTCTGCAAATTTGATACACTGCATCACATGATTTTATTAGGCATATTCAATATATTGTCCTGCATACACTCAACTGCAGTCATACCATATTTTTATCATTTATTCACTACCACTTCACATTCCCTAATTCATTTCATCCTACAATATACTACTTGTTCTACATTAGCTAATGTCCTACATATTAGATAAGTCACTCATTAGCTTCAAGCCCTGTATTTGCACTCTACTGTACTACTGCATTAGACATATTCTTTACTATATTTTATCTTCCTACTGCATCTGTTCTCCACTACTTGCATGACCTGCATTCACTTCTCAACATTCCTTGCATTATCGGCATATTTAGTCCCCATATATCTGTACTAGCCATGTATATGTGAGTGTTCTGCATTCAATCGCTTGCATATAAGAGCACTCCTCGAGTAGCAGTAGTGTTCAGGTTTGCCCTGAGGTATAGCTCTTCCTGTATATAAGTTCAGACATAGAGTTCATATCCTAGTATCAATGTATCTGTCCATTTTCACTTATTCACTGCATTCCTTTCACTGCTTTCCCTTGTTCATATGTCCAATTTCTTGAATACATGATACAGTCCATGCTTGTTCTGTATGAGTTCAGTCCAAGGTATCTTATTCCAGACTAAAGGCTCTTGAGGATCAGTTTTCCTTTTGAGTTCTCTTTTGGCATTGCATTGGTTTAGCCATTTCACGTTGATTAATTAATGTATCAGACCCAATTACTTAGTCATGCATACTTCAGAATCTAGCCTACCATAGATATGATCTGCATATAGTTCAGACCCTTACATTAATTCCCTGTCCTCCTGAGGTATCAGAGCCTTGATTATTTGGTATCAGTAGATTAACCTGACATCAAGTCCTTCATCCTTTTGTAATAGCATGTAAGCCACTTTGTATTATCCAGCATATAGGCCAGTATGTTTTAGTATCACTCATATATCTGTCATACATATTGCATTCTCGATTAACCTACATTATAAATACTTTACTGCACATTAGAGTCTCTATTGTCTTGCTCAGTCGAACAGTGAACCACATCCCCTGTATAACTGTCATGCACACCCTAGCATTCACTATATTGCATTAGACACTGCACACCCCTACCTATTACTGTCCTTCACCTTCAGTTTGTATATCCTTTACTGCATATTGAATTAATGTATTAGTCCACTGTGTACATTGCACATCATTCACTTCATTGTATTCATTACAAACTTGGTATCATAACACATTCCCCTACACTAATGATTGGTATCCTATATATCAAATTGTCACTGCATTTAGCCAACTGCACTTTAACTCACACTTATTTGTCCTGCATACATATCAGATGTACCCGAGCTTACATGTCCTACATACATATCAAATGTACCCGAGCTTACATGTCCTACAAATCTAACCCACTGAACCAATTGCCTTGCTGCACATCAAGCATTCACTTCATTTATCACCCCTGCATTCATTTGCCCAACACGTATTCCACTTCATCATTAGCCACAGAATAATTTATATATCCCGCATATTATCCAAAGCCTTCATTTCATTGTACTTTAGTGCATCTTTATTTCATTACCTTTATTTTATGTTATACTTTACTACACACTTGTCCTGCCCCATCTGTATATCTTCACTGTATTTGGCTTTTGGTCCTACAACATTCATCCCTTGTATTTCCATACCTGTCCTGTACCATGCTGCATAGATACATAACTTCATGTATTAGACATCATATCTTGCATAACCAAATAGATCCCACTGTATTGCCTATTGTATACCACTGCATATATTGCCTTGCCCTTCATATAACCACTGCAACCATTTTCCTGCTTACAGCCACAGAATACTCATCTGCCCTGCTACAGTCCAGGAAAGAACTTGAGTTCACTGTTGTTTCAAAGTTAGGATTATTTTCTTGATTCTATTCTCAGTTGGTTCAGTCCCCAACTAACTTGGTTAGCCACCGTGATGCATCATATTATGTTAGTGTATGAGTTGAAGGCTAAGGATAAGTGGAATAGTATCCTATATTTGATGTATAGTGTATTTTAGAGTGGGACACTATATGTGTGTGTGTGTGTGTGTGTGTGTGTGTGTGTGTGTGTGTGTGTGTGTGTGTGTGTGTGTGTGTGTGTGTGTGTGTGTGTCTATGATATAGGTATTATGTGTTACATTGAATATTTAGTATATGTTTGGCATGGCATGTGAGGTAGGCAATTTCTTGATGTTTCTATTAAGGGTTATATTGGAATCTGTTATAGGCAGTACGGGTTAATGGTTGAGGTTAGGTATATGTGATATACCTTATAATATGTTATGGTTTATAGTTAAGGATTATGAGATTAGCCTTAATATAGAGTTTGACTTAGTTGACTAGATGTTGACCAAAGGTTGACTTTTGACCTAGAGAGATCTACTATTATGTAGAATTCATTGTTTAAATCAATCATTCATTTAGATTACATTGTAACTTGTAACTCATTAAATAGGACTCTGTGACTCCAGTTCGGGCACCGATATACATCAGTTGCTCAAGATATCAGGCAAGTACATTCTCTGTTAGTTTTCATTCATGATAGTATCTATATTGCCTGCTTTAGACAACTTTACTTGATGCTGACACGTTGTTAACACAGATTGGTACTATATGGATCTTTTTATGAGATGTTATCCCCTCATCGGGTGCATCGGGTATTTCATGTTCATGTACTTTACCATGTGCATCATGAAATCCTTGTATTCATATTCTTCATGTACACTCGTGTGCTCTCATGTACTCTTATGTGCTCACATGTGCTTCATGTATAACTAACAATCATGTACGTAACGCAACTTGACCAGATCCTTGTGTATTGATTGGAGTAGGGGGAAGTAAAAGTGGTTATGTTGTTAAATCCCTCTAGTGTAAAAATGTGCATGTCGATTATACCCTCACATATAATGGAGTTACCGTTGAGTAAACATGTACAACCTAAGCCAATCACATAACCATCTTGTGCTCTGAAATACTTATATTTATTATAGTTCATAGATTCTTTATTATATTTCATGTACTCAGTTTACTTATCCATATCTTCTGTATTCCTATACTTCTCTTTACAGCACGTCATGTATTTTATTCTACTGTTAGCTCTATATTCCTACCATGATTTGGAACTGCTTTCAGAGATATGTATTCGTTCCAATCCTGACTGGATACATTGACAAAATTTTACAGAGAACTTAGAGGATCCAGCTAGCCTAAAGGAGACACCAGTAGTGCTTGGAGTAGATTTTTAGGTTGTTGTCTGGTTTTATTTTTAGTTATCTTCTTGAGTTGTATTTATTTCGTACTATGTGTGTGGTGTTGTTAATACTTAAACTCTTTGAATTCTAGTTCTGTATTAAACTTTGAGATCTTTCTAATTATTCTATTTTGTGCTGATATCCATCTTAGTTACTTTGTGATTGAGTTGAATCCTTCTGAGATTGTCCTCCGTTTGGAGAGTATATTTTTATTGGTCAGATACATTATTTTATGTTAGATGTTGTTGAGACCTAGGATAGTGTTCTACCGCCGACACTGCGGTGTAGGCTGCACGTACCTACGGTCTCGTGCCCTTACACTAGGTGCGGGTCGTGACATATATAGAAGTTTCTGGGTGCTTCATTTTGCAATATCACATCCTCCCTAGGAGGAAAATATTCAGCTTTCATCTCAAAGACCAACAAATATCTCAAAGCAATACTAATTATAGGCTAGGGTACACACTATATCTAGAAAAGATTTTCCATGAAAATCAGGCATAGAAGCCCCTGTCCATGTCATTGATGGTCCTTACATATGAGCAATTTGCAAAAAAAAAAGTTGTGTATAGCAATAATCTATAAACTTCTAGAGTTCTATTACATACTACTAACAAACATAAATAGTACCGTGCAAATAGTGTACTGACCCTTCGGAGGCACCAGAGGCAAAGCATGTAGAAGAACACAAAAATATGAGTCGGACGAGGAAGTATCTTGTGTGCAAGTTCGTTGGGGATACATAAAAGAAGATCAAGAGCAAAGCAGCTCTTGATATACTTTAAGGATATCAATAATTGTTCATCAACTAGAAGATAAGTAGTTCTGCCAAGATACACCACGTGGAAGGTCAAACAGATGTCAATGAAGAATAAATCCATTTATAATGTTGTCTGCAATGGCCAGAGCCCCTTTGGTTTTTTGATGAAGCCAACTCGAAATGAGAAAAGTGGGTAGTATATTCCACAAAAAATATCAGAAATATTTCCCAGGCTCTATGTTATAACGAAATAAAGGATGACAACTGAAGTCAACAACCAAACAATACCAGTCTGGCCATTACAACAATGATGTCAACAAGAATTGATAAAATCTGCAACTATTTGTCCCCAGAAGCACCAAATTAGATTGCCATTAAAACATAGTAATATATAAGAAACAAAAGTATGAAGAAAATGATCAGTTAAGGTTCTAGTTAGAAACATGACACTTAATACAACATTAATGCATTTATCCGAAACAATAGAAATTTTTTTGGGTAGACTATTTGTATATTTTCTTCTATTAGTTCTCTTAAGGGCTATGTTGCACGAACATGGAGTAAGGGCGTAATACCGATATGATAACAAGAATTTTGTGGTTCCGATGGGCCCTACCGCCTCCTCCTTATCATGGTCGTCCATCCTTCTGACTGCCGTGTGCGCAACGACCACCAAGACCCCGTCATGTCCATGCAATGAAGTTTACGGCAATAATCCATATGCAATCTATACATTAACACACAAATAAATCACAGAGCTCTATGAACTCATACACAATAAGATCAAAAAGTACCTCCACAGAAACAATTTCTTTTAACTTTCCTCCAATCCCAAGTAGTCCGTTAACAAATTTATGATCAAAATTCTCACTTACAATCCATGCCCAGAAAAGTAACTCGTCAAGAAAGTGTTGTTGTTGTCCATTTTTGTTATAGTGAAAACACAAATGTGTAAGTACCTATGAATGGAAACGGTTGCTAGAGTCGAGGCCCGAGCCAGTCGAGCGGGGGTCACCAGAGACCATGGCGAGACAGGGTGATTGGTGATGACGATTTGGACAGTGGTGGCGGAGGAGTTGGAGTGCTGAGGGGGATCGATGGTGTGGGACTCCGATCAGTCATCCACGTACTGGCCGAGCCTAGCCAGAGCAGAGAGAGGTAATAAAGAGAGAGGAAATGGTGAGGGAAACTCGTAAACTTCTGGAGAGGTCCCTATACACACGCGGCCTGAGAACTAGCTAACATGGAGGAAGGAGAGTAGAGTCGGGGCTTGAGAGAGTACGAGGTGTAGGGGTGTTAAGGAGATTAGAAATTATGGTTAGGGTTTTGTTGAGAAGAATGAGGTATTTTTTTAAGAAAATGAGGTATTTTTTCACTGAAACCAGAAGGAGATGGGTTATTGGGCTTTTCAAAAGAAGGAGAACCATATATGTGTGAATGTTGAGTCTGGAATGTACTTGGAATACTATAGAAATGTAACTAAATAAATAATTTTATAAAAATTTGAAATAAAATATATTAGGAACATTTTTTTATCTGGAATATTTTTTCTGTTCTAAATCCTACGTAAAAAGCTAATGTTCCTAATTTGTCATTTTGGTGTTGTGTTTCATTCAATTCTCGAGACATATTCGATTACATCGACACACGAATTCGTCTTTAATCGCTAACTTTTCTTCTATAATCAAAATCTGATCCAACAAATTTTCATTTGTTCATTCAGTATATGATAACTCATCCGATCAATCCTTTATCTCATTTGAATTCAGCACACCACTCGAGTTGGATCGTGTATATATATAAGGCGTCCCCCAAATATATGCATTTCAACCAAGACTCATGGTAAAGAATCTAACCATCCTCCAGAACTTACCAAACTTCTTCTATTCGTAAACTATCTATCCATCCGAAACCAATGTCTGATTCTACCAATCGTCAACTCTTCAAAATCATTTATATCCAACATTCAAGCCTCATTGCTACAAACTAGCCACCCGAGCTCTATAATCTATCAAGGCGACTCTCGCTAAGGTCAATCGCACCAAGTCTTTCTTTTTGCACGGGGACGTCTGCCTAACTGCTAGGCCATCTCACCAAGTCAAAGTCAAAGTCATGAACCATACCGTACAAGCAATATCAAATACTCACCCCCCCCCCAATTCTAAGGTCAAACCATAGTCGATAGTACGAGGTCTTCCTACTCAAACTCGTATCATTCAGATTTCTAAATTCGAGCATGGATTTCTTCTATTCGCATTTGCAATGTTCAGTCAATCGGGTTCGAGTCTTTCAACAAATCCATTCATAGGATAAATTATTTCATGATCATCCTCGACCACACTATGGTTCCATGATATAATCGTACAACTCTTAACTCACAATCCTCAATTCATTCAATGGACCTATCAATCTAATTCCATAAAAAATTCACCAATCCTAATTTCCACGTCATATAATATCTATCATAATTCATCGATCATAATGTTCCTTCAATTCCAATCCTACTAGCCCTCGAGTCGTGCAAATATCTAATCGCATAATCACAAGATCGCCTACTATAAATTCTCGAGTCGTATTATCCTCATATCAGTGACAATTATTCCGTCAACATTTCTGTTTTGTATAGTCTGATTATCATTTATTCATGTATACTTCAAATTTATCTTATTAAGTCATCCAAATATTTATTTCTATCAATTAGTCCATCAATTTCCAAATTATTGAATACGTACAAATGATAACATTCGACACGATCATCATTTCTCGAATCAGTGTACCCTCGAGTTATTGCACATCAATCTTTGATATTCCTCAATACCATCGATGATATACATAACCTGACAATCTTCCTTTGTAACAAACTCTAAGTCATGCAACTAATGCTATCATTCGAACTGAATATACGATCTGTTCCTCGACATTCGAGATCAAATTAGTTACATCATCAATTTATTTAAATCCAAAAATCACGTTCGTCTATCTTTCTATCTTAAGTAATCGAGCAACATATATCCAAAATTCTTAGAATCATTCTCGTATCTTCAATTCAACATTGCCATGCACACCATACTTTAATCGTGTTATCTTTGCTTAGTCAAATTTTGAATTTTGAATTTCGTTCAGTTCTGTGCTAAGATTTTCATATACGATCCATATTGATTCCTCGACCGAGTTATCAGTTTGTTACGCCTTAACTTTTCTTCAATTCAATCTACCTACTCAATTATTTTTACACTTCGTACTTACGCAATCCCAATCCGATGCACATTGTTTCTAGTTCGTTCGAATCAACTCATCAAAAACTTCAATATTACAACTTACTCGATCTAAGGCTTTTCATACTCTTGTTGCTTGCTGATAGACCCATCGGTACCCAGATCCTTAATTCGATCGACATCTTCGAGGCTATCCCATACACCACTCAGGGATGATATCATTTGAAAAATTCTCGAAATAATCATTCGATTCACAAATTAATACATTCGAATATACGTTCGACCCGTTCCTCAAAATTCAAGCACGATTCATTTGTATCGCATTAGCAATATCGTCATTCGATAGCACCTCTATCGCAAACTACCCAACATTTTATGAATCAAGTCTAACTCATTCTTGTCTGACACAATTGAATCCTGCACACAACTTGTCGATGTCGATACAATTCTTGGTATATATGTCCAGCCTGACTTAGCCAACCGTGCCTTACGTGAAACCATCTTTGTTCAACCAAATTTCTTTTGAGTGATTTTACAAAATATATAAATTTATTGTATGGAACATCCTGTAGAACATAGGAGAGAGCGCACCAATAATATCAAGAACCAAGCAAACATCAAAGTTAAAGAATTCAATCGAAAGTCCAAGGACGTAAAGCTGTGCTCTGATACCATTATGTTATACCCCGGTCCCTAAGGACCGTTCGTCCTCGCTAGCGCATGATGCCGCACGAGCCTAGGTTGCGCATGTGCAAGACAATTCCATAATGGACGATGATAGGCTAAGAGACGGGGTCGTCGCACAAAAGTCCCAAAGCAGAACATTGATGAAAGGAAACACATGTATTCAAACAAAATCAGTACTTTTATTGATATTAAACATAAGATTACGAGGGCGCGAAGCCAAGATTACAAGTCACTCAAGCTCACTTTCTCTCTGATTACAAATACTCAGCTTTCTCTCATATCTTAATACAAAGGTCCACGACTTTCTACTAGCGGAAGCTTCAGAAGGAGATGTCCATTCATTATGTCCCGTATTGGTGAAGATTTTAATGCAGTCGCACACCTCGAAACGCCAAAAAATTCCATGCCTAAGCACGTCCAAGCGAGCTCCATCCCGAGCGTGCTAATACCTGAACCTACACATGAAGACTGGTCAGATATTTGTATACAACCGTACTGGTGAGTGAGCTCCTTGCCCACCCATACAAAACTAATACATTTTTATTTAGTGAGTGCGAACTATGCATTTAGTTGTCTTTCTAGTCTTGCCTTAGGATCAATTTAATGGCATGGACTACTGGCCATATTTGTGTCTCTAGACCATCATCGTGCCTTGCACCGATAACTTACTTATCTTTGTGACTCTAGACCATTCATGTGCAAAAAATAGTAACGTATCAACTCATGTTGGCCATGCGGCCTATACTTGCCTTATGGTACATACTTGTTTGACTTTACAACATAACCCAAAACGTGGGACTCAGTGACGTAGCCCAAAATGTTGAAACTTAGTGCCAAAACTAGACCAATACACCATACTCTGTGCCAAAGCATGTGTCTTTTCTATAGATAAATATTAGGCTCCATATTTGTGTTGCATAATAACGTGCACACAATTCTTGGCTCATTCGTGCCGTGCTTACACTTCTTGTGAATCAACCAACACCGTGCATACACTTTTCTTACTCAATCCTATGACATGCACACGGATTGCCACAAATATGCTGACTTATTCTATATGAAAGGTCACTAACATGACAAGCTATCCGTGGACTATAGCCTGGCGTAGACAAGGTCGTCCGACGTGGGTAGCGAGTCCCGTCGAAAGCCTTGAATCACCTGAACGGTATAATCCAACTCGGTTATCGCATTTTCTCCTTGGTCGAATCGGTCATGTGGCCCCAGGTTGCCGTCCGAGGAACCGTCGCCCTTGTGCACAAGTTGTCTAATGACCATACAGGATACGACACAACTTACCATCCTACATAGTTATTACATTTTCAATGATATCATCTATTTCGTACAATATTGGATGTTGACCCAAACTGGATCATAGTCAACCTAATCTTGATAATTAATAAATCGATATTTGACATGATCCAACTCGACACAAACATTGTCATCAAAGCTGTAAAACAGACGACTTACACACATCAAGTCGGACAGTCATCATCGACGACTGCTCGACGAATACTGCTGGAACTTGTCTTCGGAAGTCTGTATTTTTATATTTTATTTGAGTCTAGGCTATTGTACGCTGAGTCGCACTGAGTACCTCAACCATAGACTAGATAACCAAAATGCCCCACAAACAAAAAGCCAAACTCCCAAAGCCCATTTAGCCTATTGAGCAATTTTGTCTCCTATGAGGCAAAGTTCGGGCCGAACTTTGGCCCCACATAGAGTTCGGGCCGAACTCTATCTCCTAATTTCCAGGAGCTAATTTTTAGGGATTGCTCATTGCAAGTTGTCCAACGGCCATAATTTTTGAATTTTGGACAGAGTTCTGGCTGAACTCTGCCTCCCAGGACTAGTATATATAGGCTTCATTTTCTCCCATTTTAATCCATCCAATCTTCTCATCTCTTCTCTCTTATAGCCTATACATCCCAAAGAGCCATCCATACTCCTCTCAGCTACTAGCCACAAAACTTTCCAAGCCTACAAGGTGCTCGGTGCGAGTCAATTAGAAGTTTTGTGCAAGAGTCTTCAAGAAGTCACTTGAAAAATTCTAAGTTTTACCCAGCAATCTTTTCAAGAAGTTGGCGTGCTCTTCTGTGTAAAGGCACATGGTTGTAAAGCTATTTCACAAATAGTGGATTTCAATCCGGAGCTAGAGTTCTCAGGCCTGTACTAGTCCTTCACGAGGGAAACCAGGTTAAAAATTGTTGTGTCTGCGTATGCTTTCTAATCTCCACTTTATTTTCGTATTATACTCTGATTAATTATTTACTAGTTGGGATTGAATAGAGTTGATTTTTTAATTGATCATTATTTTTCACAAGTACTCTATTCACCCCCCTCTAGAGTTGCCTATACGTACTTCAATTGGTATCAGAGCCCTGTTCTCTTGATACAGGATTTATATCCTAGAGTTGATCCATGGCAACCACACAACCCATCTCTACCAACTATGGTGAGGGTCAATCCACAAATAGGCCACCCCTATTTGATGGGACCAACTATACTTATTGGAAGACTAGAATGAGTTTTTATCTCAAGTCTCTAGACTTTGACCTGTGGACTGTAGTCACTGATGGCTACAAGAAACCTCCCAGAATAACTGTCGAGGGAAGTCTCGTCGAGAAACTCCACGAAAAGTATACTGAGCAGGAGAAGAAACAGGCAAGTCTAGACGTTAGGGCTATTAATGCTCTTTTCTGTTCCATAGACAGGACTGAATTCAACAGGGTCTCCACATGCACCACCTCGCATGAAGTATGGAAGCTTTTGGAGGTGACTCATGAAGGGACCACGCAAGTCAAAGAATCAAAAGTCAGCCGTCTGACACAGGAGTACGAGGCTTTCAAGGTGAAGCCTAATGAGATGATCCCTCAAATGTTTACCAGATTCCTCGATGTCGTTAACCCGCTATCCTTTTTTGGGAAAGATTATTCTAACCATGAGAAGATACGCAAAGTGCTACAAGGATTGCCAATGGTTTGGAACCCCAAAGTCATGACGATCATCGAAGGCAATGATCTCACGGCAATGTCACTAGAAACATTGATGGGCAAGTTGATGATGCATGAGCTCGATCTAAAAGTCTCCGAAGAAATAGCTCCAAAAGAGAAGGAGATTGCATTGAGAGCTCATCGTCGAAGAACCAGCTCAGAAGACACCGATGATGACGACTCCGAAGGTGACGATCAAGCTCTCTTAGTTCGAAACTTCAAAAAGTTTCTACGCTTCAACAAAAAGAAGAGAAAACAAAGAGACGATGAGGAAGAACCCACCTACTTCGGATGTAAAAAGACGGGACATGTCAAGAAAGATTATCCCCTAGCAAAAAAGGAAAGCAGATTTGAGAAGCCGTACAAGAAGCCTACTACAAGGAAGTATGCCAACACTAGCATCTGGAATGAAAGCGAGGCTAGTGAGTCAGACGAGGAAGAAGACTCTCCACAAAACACGGCTAACGTTTGTCTAATGGCGACTTCAGAAAAGGTAAAAGATTCTTATGATGATTTCTTATTTGATGAACTTGGTGATGCCTTTGGTGATCTACTTGATGATCACAAAAAGGAAATCAATAAATATAAACATGCAAAGGATAAGATCAAGGACTACAAAACCGAGATCTATAGACTTTCATGTTTACTAGAAGATGTTAGAAACACTACACCCACGGAAAACACTGAAGAGGTATCCAAGCTTAAATTAAGCTTACACGATGCCGAATCAATCATTAAAAAACAAATACTTGAGATCACGGCATTAAACAAAGAACGTGTTGAAGAAAAAAACAAGTTCGAAATTGCTACAGGTAGGATACACGGTCTTACTGATAAATGTGATGAGTTGAATGCTGTCTCTAAGAAATTAGAGATTAAACTGGACAAGCAGGTTGTACAACTGCAAGTTCAGTCTCATAGTCACAATACGTACAAATACGTGCCAACTCAACACAAAAAGGCACGTCACCACAAGAATACTCATCCACATGCTAAACAAAATCATGCTTTCATGTACACCTATTCACATGCAGCACGTAAGACACATACACATAATCATTATCATCATCATGCTTCTACACACAGTCACTATAATTATTATAGTTACCCTGCTATTGCACACAGTCACTATGATCATTATAGTTACCCTACTGCTGTACACAGTCACCATACTCATACTACTGCTGCACATAGCTATCATCACCCTACTCATAGACACCACTATCAACATGCTCCTAGTATAAACATGCATGCTAGATGCACATATTATAACCTACATGGACACATTTCTCCACAATGTAGGATTAGGAGATTAGTTGATAGAAATATATAAGCATGGGTACCAAAATATCTAACCTGTCAGGACCCAAAAGAATCTGGGTACCAAAGGTCACATCTACTCGTAGTGTAGGTGGACCTTTCCTCCTCAACTAGAAGCAAGTGGATTCTCGATAGTGGATGCTCACGCCATATGAGTGAAAATGCAAATCTATTCGCAATACTATCGATGAAAAAGGAAGGATATGTTTCCTTCGGCAATAATCTTAAAGGCTACATCATAGGTAACTGTAGGGTGTGAAAAATTCTGACACGCTGACATAAGACCAAGTCAGCCAAAGGCCATACGCTCAGCCAAAGGCCATACGCTCAATACAAAAGTCATACGCTCAGTGAATATTTTATTATTTCTCGACTGACAGCACAACATACGCTCAATAGGGGATGAATCTGACACTTCGTCTTTCGTGCAAAGAACAGCTGTCTTAGGAGAATTAACCGTCGAATGGATTTTCGAGAGTTAATTTTGCCTTTTACGAGGACAGCTCATTAGCCATCATAAATGCACAGCCATTATTACTGTCATTTCTGACAGTCTGTCAGCCGTCATATCTGCAACACGACGCTCGAGAGATATTTGTCAGTTATTGGGAGATATGGCGTATTCGAGAAGATTGAGGACAGCCACGTGTCTACTTCTCCAGTTATACGACTCCTCATCATGACAGCGTATGTACTTCATACGACTCATCATAAAGGCAGCGTATGTACTCCATACGACTCATCATCAAGTGAGCGTATATACTCCATACGACTTCTTCACACCCAAGACAACGTATGGACTCCATACGACACATCTTCAAATAAGACAGTGTATGCTAGTCATGCTTCTCCAAAAGATAGCGTATCAAAGCAAATACATTCAGAATGACTTCAAATGTACAGTCAACACACGTTCTCATGTGTCCTGTATTCGGTTACCCACTCATTCAGAAGTTATGTAACATGGCATTCATGCCATCAATCTCTCCTGGATATACTCCACTACTCTCAACCGCACTCCAACGTGTCTCCACCAAAATTCGCCACGCGTCCCTGCAGTTATGCACACATCAAGTAACTGACTTAGCGTATGCCCAGAGCAGTTATCCAGAACTCTATAAAAGAGAGTTTCTCTACCTTCAACAGACACCACATTCAATTCAGAGAGAACAAAGAGATTGCCCAGTTGTTGTCCAAGTTCTTCGAGATCCGAGCCTTCTTCATCGCATCGTCCAAGGGATAAAGTGATCGTCTTCTAGATCAGATTCCTACAGTTGTAATTTTCTCAGAAACACAATAAATAAATAGAATTTATTTATGGAAAACAAATTGGCGACTCTGCTGGGAAAAGCTGTCTCCTGTAACGAGACAGCAATAACTCAATGCGATACTTCGTCGATCGGTTCGACGAAGAAGATGATGGTCGTACAATTCGACCAATCTGCTTACGAAGAAATGCTCAAGGCGAAGGAGGGCCGAGCGGCTTCCTCCACTTTTCTCTCTGCCAAGAAGAAGGGACATTCTGTCTATGTCCCTAAGTCTTCTCCGGCGGCCCGAGACGTTTCTGTCACTTCCCACGCTGACAAGAACACGTCTCCAACCTCAGCGAAGCACGCCTCGACTTCTCTGAATACAGCAACAGTGGCTTCTCCTAGTCACGCTGACAAAATGGGCTCTTTAGCCAAATCAGCGTGTTCAAGGAAACCCATCTCTGGATATGTCAAAGTCTCTTCTTCTTCTACTCCTACGACAGCAGTCGGCTCTTTAGCCATTAATGACTCTGTGCGTATGGCAATCATTGACCAACCATATGCTAGTCAAAAGACAGCATATGACAAGAATTCTCTGAAGTCAGCGTATGCCAACCAATACAGTCCTTTGACTGTCTCTCAAGGCCAGGCTGGGGGTTCTCTTCCACAGAATATACAAATGATTCCTCCACAACTTGCACATCTTGTGCCAACCAAGGAGAACGACTCTTTAGTCAACTCCTCTGTTCCTAAGGTTTTTATCTCTGGGGTTAATTTGACTAGTACTCTTACTAGATCAAACAATGGAAAACACCTTTTGGCTACTTCCTCTAAAGATAGATTATTACCGACTCCCAGTCGGAATAATGTTCATCTTCCTTCTCTCAAAATTTTCCGATCCGAGAAAGGCAAATTACAAGTATCCAGGACTGATACCAAAGTTGTACCTCCTATGGACCTTCGTAACAAGCTTAACCGGAATCGTCTCGGTTCTACTTCCGACATAAAGAAGCCTTATCAAACTGGGACAAGTATAATAGACCCTGATGCACAATATGCTAAGAACTATATCGCTCAGATCAATCGGTCTTTATACATTCAAGAACCAAAAAGACAGAAGAATAAAAGACAAGTTTCTACACAGAAACTATCTTCAAACTCTTCCCAGTCTGTTTCCGCAGATCTCCGGGAACATCTACAAAACAAGCTGAAAATCAACATTCCATCTGTCTCTGACATTGCTCATATTCGTCATGAAGAGCATTGTTGTAACTTCCAACCTCGGGTCGTGATCCAGTATTGTTGTTCACCGAAAAGACGATCTGTCTTCGAACGGATTCAACATGAACCAATACCAGACGAAGACAAACCTCTTTATGCTTCCGTCAACATGACCTCTAGAAATACTGGGGGTAGAATACGATCTGATTCTATGTTAGATTCTGAAGACGGTGTTTACCTCGGCACTAGATCCAGGACCAGGGCTTCGACTAGTGTCTCTTCTTCTTCTCATCCAGATGATAATCCTGAGACCACGGAGGACTTCCTAGGAGAGTCCAACTTTCCAGTATTAACTCCCGTGAATAGCCCCGGGAAAGATGCTGACCCTCATAGCGACGATTTAGAACAGACTGTTTTATCGTCGATACCTCGAATAATTACCACTTATATGGTAGATGGCAATCACGAACCTTCGACTAGCACTGAGGGTCATGAACAAAGGATTTCTTCCTTGGAACAACAGTTACGATCCATGTCGGATACATTGACTGCTATGCATACTCTTATACAAGCTCAGCAACAAACTCAGCAAGTTCAACAAACAGTACCATCAGTGGTATTAAATACTCCCGTTGCCCCAAACCTGGAACCTTCTAATATTCTGGGGGTACAGTCTAATGTTCATGTACAGCCCACTCCAAGTAAGTCCGAAGCTGGGGGTGGTACATATGCTGCAGTCCCTCCTCCCAATTATGCCCAACAAGCAACGACACCGCAATCTTCCGGAGCAGTCACTGAAGAGTTGAAGAATCTTCGGTCTCAATTCGAAGCGTTCAAGCAAAAGGACGACTTACAAAGATTAGGTATCAAGCAGCCTTACTCCATACAATGGAAGGATGTATCATGCCCCCCAAAATACAAGCCTCCGACCATCTCTTTCTTTGATGGGACCACCTCCCCAAGTCAGTTCATCAATCACTTTGAGGTAATGACTGATCAGCTGCAACCGAGCGATGCCCTCCTCACTCGGGTATTTGTTGGTTGTCTTAAAGGAACCGCTTATGAATGGTATCGAAGTCTCCCTGATGGGTGCATTACTTCGTTTGTCGGGTTCAAACAGATGTTTCTAGAACAATTCTATGAAGGCATTAACGACATGACCATGTCAGCCCTTATACGAATCAAACAAAAAAAATAATGAAAGCACTGAGAGCTTCATTAAAAAATTCAGAAAAGAAGCTCTAAAAATGCCTCTCGGAACTCCCGATGTCGTCACTATCGACACTTGCAAGTCGAACCTCTTACCAATCATCAGCATGTAGATAGGATCCACTCAGTTTCAAGATTGGCCTTCCTTCATCGTCAGTGCCAAAGCTGCCGAAGTCAGTGCTGAGACTTTCAAAGGTCTGGGGGTACACATGACTCCCAATGAATCAAGTCAAAGTACTAGCAATAGTAGCGACCCAACAATCGCAAAGGAAAAGAGACTCTCGAAGTCAATCTCCAAAGCAAAAATCAAGAGGTAATATCTGCCCAAGCTACCCCAGCTCCAACAAATCAACAGCAGAGACCTCCTCGGCCGAAGGAAGAATACTCTTTCGACGACGACGATGTTCAAGGCATCTTCGAATGTTTACTTAAAGGTAACAAAATACAACTGCCAGATATCAAAAAGCCTGATGAAGCCAACAAGACGGATCATCCAAAATACTGTCCATATCACAGAATGCTGGGTCATCCAATCCGGTCTTGCTTCGTATTAAAAGGAAAGATCCAAGAAATAATCAAATCAAGAGCTGTGACACTAACACCTAAAGACAAGACAGTCACAGCAAACGTGATTTCGATGCAGTTCGGTGACTTCCCTCCGTTATTGGTAGAAAATGGGATTGTCCCTATCCCCAAAGCAACCCTTGAAGTTGTGAATATTCCACCAGCCCAGAATGAAGGACTTATTCCCGTCACCACTAAAAAGGGAGAGATTATGTGGATCCACCCCGATTTAGTGACATAGTTCGAGACGTCTTCCTCTTCTCCTCGGAAGGCTCCTCTGTCTAAAAAGAAACCTGGGAAGACTAAGTCATGCCATATGACTTCAAGCATCACACCCAATCTTTCTCTAACCTCTATTTTCATCCTAGCAGGAAAGTCACCCCCTACAGAGGTAAAAACTGTACCTCGATTCGAAGACAGATACAAACCTGTGTTTCATCTATATAGTTCACAATCTCATGAATTAATGGCGAAGATGGGTTATGATCTAGCCACTGCTCCTGGTTTAAGCTCCGGCAAAGGACTCCGAGCACCTCTAGCCCTCACTTTGAGACATAATCAATCCCGTGTTGGCCTCGGTTTCTGGACTGAAGCTCTCATCAAACACCAAAAAACCAAGAACAAGGATTGCAATATGGTTTCGATAGACCCTGAACCTGAGCCTGAAGTCGAAGCTCTTTTCGGAACCCGGTCAGGAAAAACATATCTGAAAGATTATGCTGAAGCTCCTGAGGAAACTCCTGATGTCCCTCCGGTTGCAGTTCCAGCACCCATCTCTAACGAAGGACCTTCAAATGCTCTTGCTGAGACGATTCCCTCTAAACCAACAACAGCCGACAAAGGGAAGCAACATACCCGCTTCGATAAACCAATCAAGAAGTCTCTTTCTCCCGGATTGCAGAAGCCATATAATTTTGACATTTTAGCTCAACTTGCTAACACTCCAGCCAGGTTGTCTATCTTCGAACTTTTATGTTTATCCAAGAAAACTCGGGAAACGTTAAGTGAAGCTCTAGTGCAAGCAGACTCTTGCCTGACTCATCTGAAGAAGCCGGAAGCAGAGCCGGTGACTTGCCTACATTGCAACAGTGTCTTGGAAATCATTCCGAACATCACTTTTATCCAAGACGATATGCTTCTAGAGGACAATCGTCATGATTGGCCTCTCTACTTCACTGGGTAAATTGACACGATGAAGGTCGACCGTATTCTAATTGATCCAGGATCAGCTCTAAGTATTATACCTAAGAGTCTCTTGGATGCCTTACGGATCCCAGTTCATCATCTAGTCAAGACAGTCACTACCATTTTAGGGTTCAATCAAGGCAAGAGCGAACCTCTGGGGAAAATTTGCCTAAAAATACAAATAGGCAATTTCCGGGCGAGTGTCACATTCTATGTGATCGAGTTAGTTGGATCTTATAACTTGCTCTTGGGAAGACCTTTTCTCCATGAACACAATATCGTCCCCTCTACTCTTCACCAATGCTTCAAATACATTGATGAAAAGGGAGAAGTTCAAAAGGAAGTCGCGAACATTAATCCTTTCAGAGGAGTCGAAGCTTACTATAGTGACTCTCGCATGTACAAAGATGAGTATTCAAAAGTCTTACAAGCTATGGATGATGATGAGACATCGAAAGTTGACACTTTTGTTATTCATGTAAAAGGGCGTATCACTCATCCACGGTCCACTAAATCATCTGAAGAAAGCCCACTGATAATTCCTGTCAGTGGAAGTACCACTTCATTGCCTTGCCAAGCTCCATAAAGTTCGCTGATAATCCCTGTCGGTGGACGCACCACTCTCTCACCATCTTCTCAGGCTAGACCAGATACTCTAGTCATCCTTGTCAATGGACGCACTACTCTCTCACCATCTTCTCAGGCTAGACCAGATACTCTAGTCATTCCAGTCAGTGGACGCACTACTTATTCACGATCCTCTTCAAAGGAACTCACCTCCTCTGAGCCTTTTATTATCGACCTTAATCGAAAAAAAACTTATGCTCGCTCTTCTTCTCCCCCTTTAGTCATTAATTTGACTAAATCTACTAAGGCTCGGCCTTCTTCTGTAAATACAGCATCTGATATTAATAAAGCATCTCCTTTACAGTATATTGATGTTTGTAATCATGTACAAAATTATTTACATTTGATAGATAGCTTAGAGCCACTAACTATAGGAGTTGTTCAAACTCTTCATACAGAAGTATCATTAGAGTCTGTACAAAGTTCATACTTCCTTGTTCCTATTAGAAAGTCAGGAGAAGCTCCAATATTCTTCTGTAAAGGGCCCCAGAATCCTCCTAATCTGGAAGACGACGACAAAAACGATGATACCAGAAGGTTACAACTACGTTGCTACAGTCAGCAGTCCAAAAATATCATCAAGAACATGGGCTATAACTTCAAAACCGGCCTCAGTAGTGGAAAAGGAAGAAGAATGCATGTTCGAATTCCTCCCTTGAAATACGGAAGGACAAAAAGCGGATTGGGTTACATTACTCCTACCCCCTTCATCAACACAGTCCATGAGGATCCAGAATCCGACGGGGACGAACGATCTGATTCTTCTGATTCCTTTTCTTGGGATTCTGACACAAGTATCGGCGATTTTCATCGTTCTACTCTATCCGCCAATATGGTCTCCGCCAACGGTCCGCAAGAAAATGATGAAGATGAAGATGATTTTGAAATATCACCCGAATCGGAACAATGGGCTCAAAGATTAGACAACCAATAGGAATTTAGGTTCGAGCAAAGAGAACCTCCTACTGAAGATAAATTGATCCAAATTGATGTTGGTGAGGAGGGATCCCCCAAGCCAATATTCATCAGCGAAAGGCTTTCAGAAACAGATAAGCAAGACATGATCAAGCTTATTCATGATTACATCGATGTCTTCGCCTGGATCTATGAGGATATGCCAGGGCTAGATCCGAAGATCGCAACACACAAACTTAATATCATGCCGAATGCTAAACCGGTCAAACAACAACAGCGACGATTTCGTCCAGACATTATGAATGCAATTGAAGCTGAAGTCAACAAGCTTATGGCTTTCGGATTTATCCGAGAGGAACAACATCCTGAGTGGGTGGCTAACAATGTTTCTGTTCTCAAAAAGACTGGCAAGATTCGAGTCTGTATAGACTTTCATGATCTCAATGCGGCTTGTCCTAAAGACGAGTTCTCTCTTCCAATCACCAACGTCATGATCGATAACACGTGTGGTTTCGAACGAATGTCATTTATGGATGGGTATTCGGGATACAACCAAATCAAAATGTTTCAAGACGACGAGAGACATACTTCCTTCAGAATGTCGATCGGTACATACTGTTACACAGTGATGCCGTTTGGTCTCAAAAATGCAGGAGCAACGTATCAGCGAGCAATGAGCACTATATTTCGCGAACATCTCCGGAAAATAGTCGAATGCTACGTTGATGATATTGTAGTCAAGCGTCGACAAAAGGAGGATCATATCCAAGATTTGAAGACTATCTTTGATTTAATGCGTCAACATCAACTTAAGATGAAGCCTACTAAGTCCTTCCTGGGCATCTCTAGTGGTAAATTTCTCGGCTTTGTCATTACTGCTAAAGGTATACACGTGGTTCCCGAGAAGATCAAAGCCATCCAAGAGATGCATCCTCCACGTACCTTAAAAGAGCTACGAGGATTTCAAGGAAGAATTGCTTATATCAGGAGATTCGTCACTAACTTATCAGGACGCTGCAGACCATTCAACGAACTTTTGAAGAAAGGTGTGTCCTTCGTCTGGAACGAAGAATGTCAAAAAGCATTTGACAACATCAAACAGTACCTCATGAACCCTCCAATTTTGGTACCTCCCGTCTCGGGAATACCATTCCTTCTATATGTTCGAGCCATGGATCATTCTCTCGGTGCATTGCTCGCCCAAAAAAAACAAAGATGGCCATAAACAGGCCATTTATTACCTCAGTCGCACAATGACAGGTGCTGAACCGCGTTATTCTCCAATTGAGAAAGAATGCCTAGTATTAATATTTGCCGTTCAGAAGACGCGATATTACATTATCGGTCAAACAATTCATGTCATTTCCAGAGTGAATCCCATCAGGATTATGATAAAAAAAACCCGGTATTCTCAACTCCAGACTGGCTAATTGGGGAATCTTGTTAGCTCAATATGACATGTATTATATTCCTCAAAAGTCAGTTAAGGGACAGGCTCTTGCTGATTTCCTGGCAGCTCATGTAGTTCCAGAGGATTCTAAATTATACGATGAGATTTCAGATAAAGTTATGGATTCAAATCAGGTTTCTGAAGAAACTTCTACCTGGCGTCTATTCTTTGATAGAGCGTCTAGAATGGGTCCCAATGGCGATATTGTCGTCGGAGTCGGGATTGTTCTTGTATCCCCGGAAGGGCTGACTATTCAGAGGACTTATTCTCTGGATCAATCGTGTTCAAACAATGTAGCCGAATACAATGTGTTACTCATCGGTCTTCAACTTGCTAAACACCTGGATATTTAGTATTTAGAAGTTTATGGAGACTCCAAATGTATCGTCAATCAAATCAGAGGTACATACGAAGTCCGTCATCAGGATTTGATACCTTATCACCGAGCAGCACTCTCTATGGCCTCTTCCTTTGAAGGTTTCTTTATTGAACACGTTTGGCGAGCCTGTAATACAGAAGCCGATGCTTTGGCTAATCTTGCCGCTGTGCTAGCCATACCAGTCAGACGTCAACAATTGATAGTGGTTTATAACCGGGAGCTATTCTACATCGAGAATAATTTGGCTTTGGGTTTTCCCCATGACCCAGATGAAAATTCTCTCAACCCTGATGAATTTAATTCCTCCAACCTTAACGCTGGATTAGGGTTTGACAGAGCATCCTCGTCTTTTTCCAATTCTACTATGGAATACGTCTTTTCCAACAAAACAGAAGCCATGACCGAAGACTGGAGACGTCTATTTCTAGACTTTGTATTGTATGACATACTTCCCGATAATCCGAGCGAAGCAGCGTCTATCCGGCGTCGATCTCTCAGATTCTATTATAATCATACGACAAAGACACTATATCGTCGGACCTATGACGGTCTTCTCCTCCGATGCATCGCTGGTGAGGAAGCGCAATAGATTATCCGTGAAGCACATGATGGTGTCTGCGGAGCCCATCAACCAGGTCCTAAACTTCAAGATCGCATCCGACGTATGGGTTATTATTGGACCACGATGGTGGCTGACGCCATTCAATATGCCCGAAAATATAAAACCTGTCAAATCCATGCAGACTTTATCCATCAACCGTCAGAGTTCTTACACCCGACGGTGGCATCATGGCCCTTCGAGGCCTGGGGCATGGACATCATTGGTCCCATCAACCCACCGTCATCAAAAGGACACCGGTTTATTCTAGCAATAACCGACTACTTTTCCAAATAGGCTAAAGCAATTCCGCTATCCAAAGTCAAAACTTCTAACGTCATCAACTTCGTCAAGCATCATGTCATCTATCGATTTGGTGTTCCTCGGCGTATTATCCATGATAATGGACCACAGTTCGTCAGTCAGAAATTTACTCGATTCTGCGATGACCATCGAATCAATAACCTAGCTTCTACAGCATATAATCCAGCAGCTAATGGATTGGCGGAAGCTTTCAATAAAACCATCATCAAACTTCTGAAAAAGTTTGTTTCTTCTAACAAACGCAACTGGAGCGAGAAGCTTGGTGAATGTTTATGGGCCTACCGCACCACAGTTTACAATGCGACCGGGTGTACGCCTTTCTCTTTGGTATACGGGTGTGAAGCTGTCTTTCCCCTCGAGATCCAGATTCTTTCTCTGAGAATCACAATCTCCAATGAACTTACAACAGAGAACAATGATCATCTTCGACTTCAAGAGCTAGAATCTCTGGACGAAAAGCGATTGTACGCTCAATAAAATATCGAGCTGTATCAGGCCCGAATTTTAAAAGCTTTTAACCAGACGGTGAAAGTCAGAGCATATCGAAAAGAAGAACTTGTTCTTACCGTCAAACGTCCGATGACTATGACACATATGAGCAAAGGCAAGTTCGACGCAAAATGGGAAGGCCCATTTGTCGTAAACAAAGTCTTCTCAAACGGAGCATATCAGCTTACCTCTATGGATGGTAAAGTTACGATGATGCCTATCAACGGCAAATTCTTAAAGAAATATTATGTATAAATCTCGTTAATATATGATATTTTCATCTGCTGTGATTATTCCCCAGCAAATATAAAATCAGAGTTTATTCTTTCCCACAAATGTCGTCTCGATATCGTTATCCCCAGCAGAAATTGATATTCTATCACATATCATCTTCCCAGAGAATTTGATATTCTGTCTTATTAGATCCCCAGTAGATTTAATAAAGATCTCATATAGAAAATCACGTCCATATTACCTCTAAATTTTCTATCTCAGTATCATATTTTCTATTCTATGAAAATGATATCTAGTCTTTTGATTTCCGAGTCCAAAGATCATGGAAAATTGAGTTCAAAGATATCTTTATATCTGAATTCTGTTTTCTCTAATTAGTATTAAACTAAAATTTTTGGTTTAATATCATCTAATGAAATTACAAAATTCATTTGTATATTTTATTCTATTGAAATATGGCATGTATTATTTACCTCTGAATATATTTTCTACAAAAACATCATACACAAAATCGAAATCAGATCAAAGTGCTCATTTCCTCAGTCAAAATCAAAATACTAATTACAAGTGAGTATTAATCTATTGAATAGAAGGAGTAATTATCTCCTGAATATGAACAAGTACACTATTCATCTTCTCTTCATGAGCTTTACGAATTCGCTCTGTTGCTTCAATTGCAACTATCTGTTGGTCAAAATTAATGATAACAGAACTACGACGATTAGTTTCTTCTATCTGCTCACCTTGCATCTGTTCCCGCTCTTGCTGTAGAACTTGATAGCGGGTAGCTTCAGCTATACGAGCAGCGATAATATCAGATTGCTCTTTTTCTGCGGATACAATGCGCTCCTGGAGACGAGCTAATTCTTCCTTTAGTTTTTGGAGTTCTTCAGCTTTAGATATTTCCTCAGTTTCCAGACATTCTATCTTCTGACGAGTTGTTACTATTTCCTCATCCTTTGCCATTAACTTCTCAGATGACAAAGCGAGAAATTCTTTCAAAGCAGCCTGCTGGGTTTGAGCTTCACGTTCCAGTTGAGCAATCTCAGCCACAGTTAAGGATTTAATATCTTCTTTCTTGATTTCCCAGTATTTGTGGATGGTTACTTCCAAATCATCTAGGAGATGCTCAAAGAAAGTACACTGAGTCTCATAACCAGCCTGTCGCAGAGCTAAAAGCGGAAAATTAATTACCGTTCGAAGATTGGAAAAAGGTATAGTCTCGTCCTTCATAAATTGCCTGGAAAATGTATCCAGATATGAATAGATAATATCTGAGTACATCGCCATGGTCCATGCTATTCCTGTTTCAAAACCAGGAGTTGCTGCCATTGTGAATGAAGAAGCTGGAATGGGCTCTATTCTGGAAACAGAAGTGTGTGCTTTTGGAGAACTTAGTAAATGTGAGCTTCCCTCACCAACATCAGTCCGAACAGGTGGAGCATGAGTCGAGCTCATCGCTGGTGTAGTTCCTACAACTTTTGGAATCAAAGAAGCTTGATCAAAATTAAAGACAATAAAGCAAGAAAAGACAAAACTTTACTGGATAAAATATTACCTGAAGTTGGCTCGTACTCTGTTTCTCTAGGATCGTTCAGCCCTGTTCGCAGTCTATTCAAAGTGTCTTCTGACACTGGTCTCATTTTACTACTTCCTACCCCAGAGGTGCTTGGAACATGGGCTTCTATTTCTAGAAGGCTCTCTGGCTCTGGAGTCAACCCTGAATGTTGGCCGGCCGTCTTCAATTCGTCGATACGGATTTCAGTTGGTGACTCATCTTCAATCTCCATATCCTCATCTTCAAAGGAATGAGACGAAGGTTCATAGTCAACCTGTTCTTCTTCACCCTTGTCGCTCTCCGAAACATCAATCAAAGCTAAATCAGCAGGTGGCTCGAGAGTGGTTGATTCCTTCACTGATTCTCTTGAAACCAGTACGGATGGTTCAGCATGCTCACCCACTACCATGGAAGGATCCTCGGTAGCCGGTGTTGTTCGATCGGTAGATGGCTTAGCTGCCGATTCTTCTATCACATCCTCCGCAGCAGGTTCTATATTAGCGTCCTGCGTGGGCTGCGTTTCCGAGGGTGCAGGGAAGGAAACTTCAATAATCTTCTTGGCAGTAGAAGATCCTGCTTCAACTCTTTGCTGAGGAGCAAGGGCAGTTTGTTTCTCTCGAGCCAATCGTTCAGCACGATTGGTGGGGCTTTCTGCATCAAGACAAATTACAGATTTAGTCTTTGAAACTACCACTTTTCTTTTTTCTACCCTTTTCATTAGTGGAATGGTAGGATAATCTTCTTTGGAGTCACTACCTTCTTCGTCAGCATCTTTGATTTGTTGACTCGAAGCAGGAGAAGTCCCCGGGATAGTAATTCCAACGGGACTACGAACTTCGGCTCTAGTAACTTTTTTTGGAGCGGGCCCGGAAGCACCCTTGTCACGCTTTCTCTTCGGTGTACCCTCAGCAGATACACTCTTCTCGACACTTCCAAGCGGTACGTGTAGTGGCTGATGAAGTTCATCAGAAAAGAGATTCCCTATTGAGACTTCTTCATAAACCTCGTCAGTAGCGAGAGAATCCTCTCGGTCGTGACAATCTTTCGACAGAGTTGACTTGGCTGATTTCTTATTAACATGAATGAAGCTCTTACCCAAGATGCTGAACTTCTCATCAAATGTATTCGCAGATACATAGAACTTGGCATAAGACGCCAACATCTTAGCTCCTTTCCGATGATTCATCGGATCTGGCATTGTAAAGGTAGCTCCGGTGCCTTTGGCAATATAATATATCCAGGCTCTCGTACCGTCGATAAATCCGCCTTGGTGATTGAAGCATGTCGTTGCATTCCCTACATGCAACTGATCATAGCCGAATTGCCGAGCAAATCTACTCGAAAGATATGGCTCTAAATAAGTGATGTCGTCATGGCGACAGACCAGGTGGGATGGTCTGATCCTCTTCAGCCATTCGTGCTGAACATCATCCAGTTCATTGGCACCAGTGCCATCAATCATCTTTGCAGGCATAGTCTTATAACCAATAGGCAGAGGAACACAGGTGAAACTCCATAGTTCTTCCCTATTCAGTATGGTCCTACAGTCTGTCAGGGTGTCATATTTCCACTTGGGCGTATGACGGTATCTTTCCAAGAAAGTGTCATCTGGTCTGGCCCATCCAGCACTCATAATAGACTCAAAGTGGAGGAGCAGCCATCCGTACAAATATGTGAAGGGCATTTCTACCCGAGGAAAAGCTGTTAGTTTCTTCTTCGCCAGGTTAAACATTCTGTCTGCATATGCTCTTAAACCAGCGTTCAGACGGCATGTCATCGCTGTTAGCAAGTCCATCCTATACCCGAACGTCAGACGGACTGCTGCAAATACGATTCCTCGGTGCATCCTGTCTGCCGAATAGGTGCCAGGTACTACGAATCTTCTCAACCAAAGGGATAGAAACCCGGCCAGATGACCTTCATTAGATAAAGCCCGGCCACCTTGCTTTATGTAGGTCTCTAACCTATCACCAGCTTTATAGGTGCCTTCATCTTCTTCGATTATGATATCATCATGGGTTGTCTCCTGGATTAATTTGTCAATTTTGGCTTGACTCGGAGGTTTAAAACGACCAATATATTGTTCGGTCTTCTTCTTCTTCTGAGTTTCTTCGGTGCAGCCTTGGAATAAGTAGGCCATCCACTTCGAAGTATAACAGCCTGAATCTATATCTTTTGCCTATAAAAGGCCTTACAGATACTATAGTGGCACATTAATTCTTCGAATACATGAAGAATTAGAGGGTTGGCGTCAGAGATCTTGTTCATTTCATCAATAAACGGGATATATTCCTCATACGGTAGATCTCCTGTCGGCAGCTGAGAAATATAAGCCATTTCGTGGAGAGCGAATCCCATCTCGCCTCTCGGAGTCATAAAAGTTTCGGTGGTAGTTGTACCTTTCTGCTAGTGCCAGAAACAAATCTGGGTTCGGCCTAAAACCATAAGCAGTGCACTTGATGGCATCGTGCATGCCTATCGCCTTTAACTGTTCTCCATAATATCTCAGAATCCATCTCACGAGAGCAGTCCATCTGGTATTCTCTGGGTTCACGAGACCAGTGAGTCTCATAGACTGTTTCGGATAGACAGCATTTTCTAGCTGTGCAAATTCGTTCGCGAATATCGGGACTCTAACCGGCATCAGAAGTGCAGAGTCCTCAGGGGGAATTATGGATGGCAATAATCCTCGCAAGACTGAAACATGCAGTTCAGTACCACTACGAAATCTTCCCTGTCTGTACCCTATCTATCCAGCTTTTGCTTGACGGGTTGGAGTAATATCCCATTTCATGTGCCTTTGGTGACTCGCATGGAATAAGCGAGCTATGTTGATACTCTTAGACAATCCAGTCAAGTACATCGGCTGAGTCGCATCACCATCCCTGTAATACGAGTATGACACTTTATCGGAGGCTGGCTGGGAGTTTTTGTCAATAGCGTCCCTGAATAGAAATGCCGGTTTTGAGTGGGTAACACTGTCCACACTCTGCAGTGGTTGACCACTTATCAGACTCAGCAGGGTTTCGCTGTCTTGATTTTTCAAAATGGCTATTCTCGTAGAAGGTTCATCAAACTGTGGAAAGTGGACATGGGATAGGTCACTCTTATAATTGCTACCTGCACATCCTTCAAACTGTGCTTCTTGGGCCAGAATATCCACTACAAAGGAAAAAATAAGAGGTTAAAAATCCTTAACTCTAAAAAAAATACAAAGGGATGTCAAGTTCAAAGATCAACTTACGCTCAGTCCATCCTAAGCGTATGTCAAGTTCAAGGGTTAACCTACGCTCAGTCTATCCTAAGCGTATGACAGATTCTAAGTTCAACATACGCTCAGCTACGTGTATGCCTAACCAAAGCAAGCAGTCGTATGGAATTTTCCAAAGAGCAGCATATGGTTAGCAAGATGTTCATCAAAAATACGCTAACAAGAGAGTCAACGTATCTCAACAAGACGACTTGACATAGCGTATTCCTTCAAATCAGCGTATTTTGACATTTCTATCAAACATACGCGTATCTTACAGAAATATGCTTAAAACATATTTTTCGTATAGACGAAAAACATGGAATACGACTAAACCCTAAAGAGGGAAGTGTACTTTTTGACGTATTGACCCTAAAAAGTGGGATACGTTTTCTGATTTTGTCCTAACCAGAGCCCTAAAAAGGGATGGTTACTGTTCATCGTCCCCATCCTCACCGTATAGGGGTTTCAATGGAAGTTTGCTCTGTGGAAGACGCTGCTCGGCGGTTCTCCTAGTGCTTGCGGCGGCAGCGGCGGGTCGAGACAGCTCTGCAGGAGCCTTGCCTTTCCCCTTCGCGGCAGCGTTGAGCTTGGGTGCCATTGACGAAGATTAGGTTGGAGAAGACGAAGGCTTGAGCTCTAGATTCTCTCTCGAAGACAAAGGCAAAAGTAAAGAAAAGAATTAAGTTCTTAAAGGCCTATTTATAGGAAAAAGAGAAGCCCAAACGGCAGCCATTTTCAAAATACAGAATTCCTAGAGATATGCACTGATATCGAGGAAATAACAAACTCGTGCCAGCGTGTCAAGACTTATTCCCACTTTAAGTTCAAAGTAATTTTGAACTTTTGAAAATCATAAAGTTCGAAAACTTTGAAGGGGGTCTTGTAGGGTGTGAAAAATTCTGACACGCTGACATAAGACCAAGTCAGCCAAAGGCCATACGCTCAGCCAAAGGCCATACGCTCAATACAAAAGTCATACGCTCAGTGAATATTTTATTATTTTTCGACTGACAGCACAACATACGCTCAGTGGGGGATGAATCTGACACTTCATCTTTCGTGCAAAGAACAGCTGTCTTAGGAGAATTAACCGTCGTATGGATTTTCGAGAGTTAATTTTGTCTTTTACGAGGACAGCTTATTAGCCATCATAAATGCACAGCCATCATTACTGTCATTTCTGACAGTCTGTCAGCCGTCATATCCGCAACATGACGCTCGAGAGATATTTGTCAGTTATTGGGAGATATGGCATATTCGAGAAGATTGAGGACAGCCACGTGTCTACTTCTCCAGTTATACGACTCCTCATCAAGACAGTATATGTACTTCATACGACTCCTCATCAAGGCAGCGTATGTACTCCATACGACTCCTCATCAAGTGAGCGTATATACTCCATACGACTTCTTCACACTCAAGACAGCGTATGGACTCCATACGACTCCTCTTCAAACAAGACAGTGTATGCTAGTCATGCTTCTCCAAAAGATAGCGTATCAAAGCAAATGCATTCAGAATGACTTCAAATGTACAGTCAACACACGTTCTCATGTGTCCTGTATTCGGTTACCCACTCATTCAGAAGTTTTGCAACATGGCATTCATGCCATCAATCTCTCCTGGATATACTCTACTACTCTCAACCGCACTCCAACGTGTCTCCACCAAAATTTGCCACGCGTCCCTGCAGTTATGCACACATCAAGTAACTGACTGAGCGTATGCCCAGAGCAGTTCTCTAGAACTCTATAAAAGAGAGTTTCTCCACCTTCAACAGACATCACAATCAATTCAGAGAGAACAAAGAGATTGCCCAGTTGCTGTCCAAGTTCTTCGAGATCCGAGCCTTCTTCATCGCATCGTCCAAGGGATAAAGTGATCGTCTTCTAGATCAGATTCCTACAGTTGTAATTTTCTCAGAAACACAATAAATAAATAGAATTTATTTATGAAAAACAGTAACGGTACAATTGGTTATCCTCCCTCTTCTATCATTAACGATGTCTATTTAGTGACTGAGTTAAAGCATAACTTGCTCAGCATTAGTCATCTTGCTGATCACGGTTATGATATTAACTTCGGGAAAACTAAATACTTTATCTATGATCGATCATCTCGAGACATTGCTTTTGACGGGATAAGGAAAGATAACATTTATATTTTCTATCTATCTAGTGATACCAACAGTGCAGGAAGGTACCTTTACGCTCACAAAGACGAAAAGCTTCTATGGCATCAGCGTCTTGGTCATGCAAATATGGATACTATATCCAGACTATCCACCAAGAAGCTAGTCAGAGGACTGCCGGATATCACATTCAAGAAAGACATAGTATGTGTCGAATGTGAAAAGAATAAGGCCACCAAATCTTCTTTTAAATCAATAAACACTGTAAGTACTACCCGACCTTTGCAATTACTTCATATGGACTTATTTGGTCCTAGTAGAGTAGCCAGTCTTAGCGGAAAACTCTACGCTTTTGTTATTGTAGATGATTTTTCAAGATTTACATGAGTTTTCTTTCTTACAAACAAAAGTGATACTATTTCTGTTTTCAAAGTATTTGCTAAAAAGGTCCAAACCGAAAAAGGCTACATGATTACTCGTATCCGAAGTGATCATGGTGGCGAATTCAAAAATTTTGATTTTGAAAATTTTGTGATTCAAATGGTTTTAGTCATGAATTTTCGTGTCCTAGAACTCCTCAATAAAATAGTATTGTGGAGCGGAAGAATAGAGTTATGCTAAATCAATTCTCTTTTCCGAAATATTTTTGGGCAGAAGCTGTCAGCACAGCGTGCCATATTTTGAATAGGGTGTTGATTCGACCTATTTCGAAGAACACACCTTATGAGCTTTGGTTTGGTAGGACTCCTAATGTCTCTTATTTTAGAGTGTTCGATTGTCATTATTTTATTCTGAATACCAAAGACATCTTAGGCAAATTTGATGCCAAAGCTGACGAAGGTATTCTTCTTGGCTATGCGGCCAAGAGTAAAGGATATAGAGTGTTCAACAAGCGCTCCATGATTGTTGAAGAGTCTACTAATGTAACTTTTGATGAGGATAATAGTACAACTATTATTCCCAACGATGATGATGAACCATCTACTTCGACATCAATAAATACAACGTCTGAAACCAGCTCTCCAAAGGAATTACCAAAGAAGTTCCAATTTACTCCCTCTCATCCAAAGGACTTGGTAATAGGTGAAATATCAAAAGGGGTAACTACTCGATCCTCTGTAAGAGACACTATAGCTAGCACTGCATTCATTTCTCAAATAGAACCGAAAAACATTTTAGAAGCTTTTAATGATGAATTTTGGATTTTTGCAATGCAAGAAGAAATCAACCAATTTGAGAGAAGCCAAGTTTGGAAACTTATTCCTAAACCTACTGGCCACTCAATAATTGGCACTAAATGGATTTTTCGTAACAAAGTAAACGAGGACGGTTCAGTCACTCGCAACAAAGCTCATCTCGTTGCCCAAGGATACAATCAAGAGGAGGGCATCGATTATGATGAGACGTATGCTCCTGTTGTCCGACTAAAATCCATTCGGATGCTTTACGCATTTGCAAATGTTCAAAACTTTAAACTTTTTCAAATGGATGTGAAAAGTGCTTTTCTAAACGATTTTATCAAAGAAGAAGTTTTTGTCAAACAACCACCTGGTTTCAAAAATCACAAATTTCTCGACCATGTTTTTAAACTTAGGAAAGCCCTCTATGGCCTCAAACAAACTCCTCGAGCTTGGTATGATCGTCTGAGTACTTTCTTACTAGATAAAGGTTTTTCAAAAGGGAAAGTGGACACTACACTGTATATAAAATCTCTTAATGACACAATTCTTTTAGTTCAAATATATGTTGATGACATTATTTTTGGATCTACTAATGAGGGTCTATGCAAGGAATTTGCGAAGTATATACAGGATGAGTTCGAGATGAGCATGATGGGGGAGCTCAACTACTTCCTTGGATTGTAAATCAAACAACTCTCACAAGGCGTCTGCATCAGTCAATCGAAATATGTCAAGGATATGCTGAAGAAGTTTGAGCATGACAGCATCAAACCTATCAGCACCCCTATGGCTACTACCACAAAGTTGGAACCTGATGAAAGCGACAAACCGGTCGATCAACGTAAGTATCGAGGTATGATTGGTAGTTTATTATATTTAACTGTTAGTCGCCCCGACATTATGTTCAGTGTTTGCTTATATGCTAGATACCAAGCCAATCCTAAGGAATCACACATGACCGCAGTTAAGCGTATCTTTAGATACCTTAAAGGAACTATTACGGTAGGCTTGTGGTATCCCAAAACCACTTCCTTCGATTTAATCAGATATTCCGATGCTGATTTT
Organism: Iris pallida; assembly: GCA_029216955.1. Taxonomy (NCBI): domain Eukaryota; kingdom Viridiplantae; phylum Streptophyta; class Magnoliopsida; order Asparagales; family Iridaceae; genus Iris; species Iris pallida. The sequence continues at coordinate 8,780,529 of JANAVB010030814.1, forward strand.
ACGGGATGCAAAGTCGACCGTAAGAGCACCAGCGGCACGTGTCATTTGCTAGAAAAAGCGTTAGTCTCATGGTTTAGCAAGAAGCAGAACTCTGTCGTACTATCCATAACAAAAACTGAATACATCGCAGCTGGTCGTTGTTGTGCACAGATTCTGTGGATGCGGTAAACCCTTGAAGACTACAACTTATGTTTCAAGAACATACCTATTTTCTGCGATAACACTAGTACCATTAATCTGACCAAGAACCCTGTTTGTCACTCACGCACGAAACACATAAAGATTAGACATCACTTTTTGCGTGATCATCAACAACAAGGCACGATTAATTTAGAATTCATAGACACTGAACACAGCTAGCAGACTTCTTTACCAAACCACTGGCCGAAGAGCGCTTCAATTTTCTTTGTCGTAAATTATGAATTTTGGATGAAACGGTTATTAAATAAATTGGCATGCGTAAATAACGATTATGACATATATCTTTATGGTGACTTTGCTATGGGTACAAGCCGAAAGGGTCCTTCTGACAACAATGAGTAAAAGCCTAAGCGACACGGTACACTAGTCTTCGGACTACCGCTAGCTGGGATGCGGCCCCTACAGCTATCCCATGGTAGTTTCATTGTAATGGTCATTGTCATAAATCCTTGTTTATTATATGGTTTAATTTTATTTATTACTTAGTTAATTCAAATTTTCAAATTCTATTCATTTTGAACCAACACTTAGCCATTTTTTCAACCTTCCTGTGTTCTGTGCCCATATAGGCAGAGTTCGGGCCGAACTCTGCCCCACACAGAGTTCGGGCCAAACTCTGTGTCCGTGGTTACAGAACCTTCCCTAATGCTCATCCATCCATTAATTTGATCCAACGGTCCAGATTTAACCCGCTTAACTGCTCCTAAATCCTTAAAACCGAGAATCACCCCTCTCTCTTCACTTTGTTCATCTTCTATCTTCCTCCAAACACAAATTTCTCAAACCCTAACCCTAGAAACTCTATTTTTAGGGCTTTCTTTCTTTCCAAACTCAAGATTTCAAGCTTTTGGGGAGATCTCTTCCATCGTTTCTCAATTTTGTGAGGTATATTTTCCTATTCCTTTCTATTTCCTTATCAATTATTTCAAATTCTCCATGGCTCCTAGACTTTTTGGAAGAGACAAGAGAAGAATGACTGAAGGTGCTTCATCATCTGATCCTCCGCCTCCTCTTGCTCCTCCAATCTATCCACTTTTTAATACTCCACCACCTAATGACCCCAACACATTCAATGAACAAATTTTTGTATCATTGGAGGCTTCCAATGAATGGTTCAATGACTTTCGTTCACGGAGTGTGTATGCGGGTCATCCTATCAATTTCATAATATTTTTAAGATATGACTCATTCTTCCATGATCTTTGTCTAGATGACACACTAATCCAAATGTTTTACTGTAATCTCACCTTTGATGACACACTAATTTATTCTTGTGTCGTCGGTATCGACATTACATTTGATGATTTTGAACTTGCAAAATATTTCGAGATCCCGGAACCCAATTCTTGGGAGAAATTGGACAATGCACGCAAGTTTTAATTTCCCGATGGATCGTCCATTGAGAGTTTCAAGGATGACTTGTGTACTCCCAACACTCGTCCATGCAAGCTACTGGCTAATTAAATTTCTTAATTCGTATTTCTATGAACTTCACGTATCATTTTTTCCACGATCTTGCCCAAAACGGGATCGACTGATGAAGTATCTTATTTCGAGATCTCTGCACTTTATTATCTCCACTTCCATGTCCCTTTTAACTTTTCGTGCACTATGATGGACTGGATGATTAGTGCCCGGAAGAAACCTCGATCATTGGTCTACGCCCTATATTTGCCGATGATTTTTCGTGCCTTCCACGTTCCTCTTGATGAGTGCCAGTTCCTTCCTGCCCCTGGCTATCTGTCTAAGGCACGGCGGCTTCTAGCAGCTGTTGAGTCTCCTGCTGAGTCAGAGCATTCTGAGTCTGATGCTCAGACTGATCCTCATGCTCTTGGGCAACCTGCGCCCGAGCCACCTGCTACTCTCGAGTCTATTCAGACCATGCTGCGTGATCATTTTTGCTTGGAGGACGATTGCTGGACTCAAATGGACTATCGTACCACCTTACAGATGTTAGCCATCAGCAACACTCTGTATGACATCCAGTACTCCTTGGCCTCTCATCCTACGGTGTCTTACCCTATGGTACGAGACCCTTCTCACGAAGGTTATCATATTGATGACGCCTGGGTCAGGAGGTATTTGGATCCAGATGCGGCATTTGTTGATCCTCGTCGCTCTGCCAGCAACCCATTCGACTCTGTTGGACCTTTCCGTGCTCCATGACGGTAGTAGTCCATTTTATGATGCTGCTGATGCTTAGGATGTCTTTTGTTTATGCACTTTTTTATTTTCATTCAGTGATTATGTAGTTGAACACTATGCTTTGTACTACATTATGCTTTATGGCTTCTATTTGGATTATTTGCTAGTTATTTCTTACGTTGGACTTGAGCTTGGTTATGTGATTGCATATTTAACTCATGGTTATGTTTTTATGGGGGAGCTTCTATTTTATTTTGCTAAATGTCAAAGGGGGAGATATATGTGATATTTACTTAACCATTTTTGGATAAATTGTCACGACCCGCACCTACTGTGAGGGTACGAGTACGTTACAGCGCCCAGCCTACGCCGCAGTGTCGGTGGTAGAACGCTGTCCTAAGTCAATCATCTAACAATATATAAGGTACCTGTACAGTATATAAACTCCGAATGGAGGTGACATAGCAAATGCAGTCTCAATCACATCAAAGGTAGAATACGATAAAATGATAGATAGATAGATATGAACTGAAATCCACACAAGAGATACAATAGATAGAAGTCTAAGTGTCTATGATAACATCTCCACAACATCCAGATAAAACAACTTCCAATATATACAATAATGTATCAATAAGAAAGACAAGGTAAGAGTCTAAGCTAGCAGTCTAAACCACTGGTGGCAGATCCTCTACTGCAAGTGGGTCCAAGTCACAAGTGTTGTCTATAGCTGCAACATAATAGTTGACACCAGAGCCATCCTTGTCCTCCGTAAAATTTTTAACAGGTCCAGTCAGGACGGGAGCGAGCACAATACATCTCACGCAGATCATAACAGGTTAGAAAATATAAACATGCAAGAGAGTACGATACATGAAACTGAAAGAAAGTACATCATGTAAATAGAGAGAGAACTGTAATGAAAATATCTACTATAAGTAGAGAGCTACCAGTGACTAGTAATTTAGAGTACAAAGTCGACATGTGAACGACTGGATTTGCACATGAATATACTAAAGAGGCGCACATGGATATACTACTTTGGAATTGTTCACATGACTATTTATACTCCCCCATACCCTAATCAATTCACAAGGATCCAGACAAGTTATGTTATGCACATGATTTTCACATGAAGGCCCATAGATGGGTGTACATGAAGTATACATGAGGGCTCATAAATGAGTGCACATGAATTTCACATGAAGGCCCATGAATGGGTGCACATGAAATATAGGTTACACATGAAGTACATGAGAAACATGATCGAACATGAGAGCATATGAGAGTACACGAGCGAGCATGAACGAGCATGAAGCACATGAGAAACATGAATAACATGAGAGCGAGGAATACATGATGTACATGAAACACACGACATGATGTATCCGATGCTCCCGAGGGAGATACATCTCAATGTAGGGATCCATATAGTACCTATCCATGATAATATCGTGACAGCATCAAATAAGGTAAACTAGAGCAGGAATATAATTCTAAGCAAGTTATGAAATGATCAGAGAATGTACTCGCCTGGTATCTGAATAGCTGTGAGAGTATACTATCCGAGATGAGGTATCTGACTCCTATTTAGAGCAACACAAGTCAAGATGTATGTAGGGGTGATAAATGAAATGTACAATGCATCTGCATGCTGTCTAGGTCAAACTAGACTAGAGTCAACACTTGGTCAACTCTAGTTAACCACACTAGTCAAACTAGGTCAACTAGGTCAAGTCCTAGCCCAAGCAAGTCTAATAAGTCTCACTAGGCCTAACCAAGCCTAGGCTAGCAAGCACACATCAAAACTAGGCAATACGAACCAACCACACACATTCATTGGTGCACCCATGCCATACACACAGGCTATGCGCCATAGTCTATAGGCCATAAGGGCTATATCATATATTATTCATACATTATATTTATACACTAATTTAATATAGCTACACATACACATATACATATAGGCCATATTATTATATCAAGCATTTAGATAATATATTTATATATACATATAGTCAGATAGAGAGGGGGATACCTGGAAATGTGTCTATAGGTGTATGTGGGTGACACATGAGTGTGTGTGTGGTGTCTCTATAGGAAACAGCGTTGGGGATATTATGAACTAGGTTAGTGTGTGTGGCAATGATAGTTATAGAGTGTATGTGTGCATGACAAGGTGTGTGTTTACATGGGTCGAAATGTGTGTGTATTAGATGTGTACATAGCTATATGTCAATGTGTCAAGTGTGTGTTTGAAATCTGAAATCAGTAATGCAATATGTCAATAGGAGAAGACAATGTGCAAGTGGGTGAAATAAAATATCATCAATATATGTGTAGCAGTCATAGGTTTGTGTGAGTTCAAATTAATGTGTGTATGTAACCATTGAACCAATGTGTGTATATGGGACAGAACAGGTGTTACATATGGCTAGTGTGCAGAACATATTGCAGTATGTGCAGTTGGTTAATATGCAGGACATCCTACCTAACATGTTATGCAGTGAAAGATGCAATGCAATGAAAAGCAACTAAACCGTGAATGAAGATAAGTGAGGGATATGTAAGGAAGTGTATGGTGAATGCAGCTAAGTGTATATATGAGTGAAATAAACTAATGCATGCAGTGAAGTATAAGAAGGCATGACAATGTACTAAAGATGCAGTGAGCAATGTGTCACTCTAGAAACCAAACTTGAAGGATAGTACCTGTACATATGTGTATAGGAGAACAGTGCATAGGAAGAGGGAAAATTGAAAGAAAGAGGGAAAATTCTCAGGAATATTCAAGTGTGTAGGAATGTGTGTATTAGAGAGCAGTAAATGGGTTAGTTCGCAGGAAAGTAAGATTTAGATAGGGTGTGTGTGTCTTCAAAACAGTGTATGTACATACTGTAGGAGCGTAAAAAGTACTTCAAAAGACAAAGTCAAAGAAGTTGAGAACTTTACGCAATTCAAACTGAGTCAAACTCAGACTCTATGCCAGCTACTCTCTACGCAAGCTATTCTCTACACGAGAATTTTTTACGCGAGAGTTATCCTCCACTTTTACGCGTGGACGACAGACTGTCAGGCCGCATTTAATACGAGTGATTTGATCTGACAGAATAATTTTCTGACAGCAGTACACAGAAGCCGAGGAGATCTTTTCACCAAACCCAACACTTGTCATTTAGTGTGCAGATGGGCTACTTTACGCTCAATAAACTGCTTCTTCTACGCACGATAGCTATTTCGAGCTTTTACGCTCAAGGCTATTGTGTGCGTAAAGTTTATTTGAGCTAATTTTACGCTCAAGGCTATTTTTTAGCCACTTTACGCTGGAAGTTTGTTTTGGGCTATTTTTATGCCCAGTCTGCTACTTTATGCAGGGAGTATATTTTGGGTCATTTTTACGCCCGAGCTTTCCTGACTACATGAGAACGTGGTTTGCTTACGTGGCTTTCATGCCACACTTATCGAGGAACGTGTGTACGTGCTCTCTCCATTTTATTGAAGTAGTAGGATACGTGTCACCATGCGTAGAGATCAAAACTCTACATGGGACACGTGTGAACGTGTATAGAGGATGATTTACATCGTGTGTGACAGTTACTCACGTAGAGACCCGATTTTGTTGCTTTTTACGTACAAAGGGTCAAGTCTATAAATAGACTTATTTTCAACACAGATAAAAAAAAAAGATCAATAGCGATACAGGAGAGGAAATTTTGAGAAAACTCATACTTTCAGAGTGATATTCCTAGAAGCATTTCTTCAACTTTTTCTCAAGAACAGGGTGAAGCAAAGCAAGAAAACATTCGACTTTGCCATCAGTGCCGTTGCTCGATACCTTTCCGGTGACTTAATTGTTCCGATTGTTCTTCTTCTTCAAGCAGTTTTCTTCATCATCATCGTACGGTCCAAGGAACGAAGTGATCGCTCTCAGATCAGATTTCCATAGTAATACTTCCCAGAACAACTTGTACTTTGGTACTTTTTCTCGTTTTCTTTCAAAAGCCAATTTTTAGGCATTTTGTTAAGTGAAACAAAATAGCGACTCTGCTGGGGACGACCTTCTCTATGACGAGAAGACAATTGCTCAATATGATGATGTATCGGTCGGTTCGACAAAGAAGACTCTGGTTGTGCACTTCGACCAGACTGCCTACGAAGAAATGCTCCGAACTGGGGGTAGTACTCGCTACTCCAATGTTCAGAAATTGCGAAAGGCACGAAAAGTTTGGATTCCTAAGTCCAAAACATCCTCGGATCTCCCTGTTGTCTCTGAAGGCAAAGGAATCCTTCCTACTCCTGTTGTGGAGGCTCCCGTCTGTGACGAGGCAGTTTCTACTTCAGTGATACGCCTTATGGCGTAAAAATCAGTCTCCCGTCTGTGACGTGGCAGACTCTCAAGTTTTACGCTCCGTGCGTAAAAATCATACTTTACGCCCCGGGCGTAAAAATTAGTCTCCCGTCTGTGACGTAGCAGACTCTCAAGTTTTACGCTCTGCGCATAAAAATCATACTTCACGCCCCGGGCATAAAAATCAGTCTTCCGTCTGTAACGTGGCAGACTCTCAAGTTTCATGCTCCGCGCGTAAAAATCAAACTTTACGCTCTGAGCATAAAAATCAGTCTCCCGTCTGTGATGTGGTAGACTCTAAAGCTTTACCCTCTGCGCGTAAGAATATGTCTCCCGTATGTAACGTGGTAGACATACAAAATTTATGCTCCACGCATAAAGGAAAATCTCCCGTCTGTGACGTGGCAGATACTCAAGGTTTGCGCTCTACGCGTAATGGTAAATCTTCTGTCTGTGACAGCGTAGATAAAGTTCACAATGATGCCTTTACATCTAAAGTGAATTTACCTGCACGTATACAGCGTAAAAACATCGTTGGTAAAACTTCGATTCTCCACCAACAGCCTTCTTATACTGCTTTATGCAAGGTACAAAACCTATAAATTATGCGTAATGCTGATGGAGTCCTTTGTGCACAAAAATCTTAGGATTTATGCACGCAACTCCAAGCTCGTAAAAATGTACAGTTTAGTTCTGCTAATGCAGCCAGTAATCTTCTTTATACACAAGGGACTAAATGTTTCTCTACCCCAAATGTAATAAAGAAGACTACTCCCTCTACTTCTTCTGATTTACGCGAGTTGCTAGTACAAAAGCGTAAAAATAGACAATCTCATGTAACACTCCCCCAAGAAAATCATCATTGTGAGTGTCACCAGATTGTAATCAAATGTTGCTGTTCGGCTTCGAAACGGTCAGTTTTTGGCCGATTAAGCTATAATGAGCTTCAGCAACAAGTTGATGATCAAGAGTATGAGTTATCATATGCGTCAGTCAACATGGCATCTCATACCAACAGAGGACGACGTCCAAGACGCAACTCGTCCCAGACTCCTGGTCAACAATAGTTCAACAGACTTCTTGATTCCTTTGAAGAGGTATATCAGCATACCCGGTCAAGAAGTCAAAGACAGTTGCAGCCCTCAGATTCAGAAGCTGTGGGTAGCTAATCTTTTGAGTCAGATACTGATATTGTCGATTCATACCTCTATACCAATCCCTCTGTATGTTCAAGAGAGGTTGAATCTTATCTATTGGAGATGAACCGGAGACATCATCTGCTAATACAGAACAACGTCTCTTTGCCGTTGAGCAATCACTAAAGGACATGTTTACCATGATGCAAAACATGTACCAAATAATAATGACCCAATAAACTGCTCAGCTGGCAGTAGTAACACCAGTGCATGTAGCAACACAAACTCAAGATAGTCAAGGGGTTGATATACCTTTGAATAATCAAGAGCCTGCTGTCAATCAAAATTCTGCATCTCTAGATCCTATCATTCCAGAAGATGTACCACCTCCGGTGGGGGTCACGGTACATCCAACAACTATTTAATCGAATGTGCTTCTTCAAACTAGTGAAACTATTCAAGCAGTGCGTGAGCTAAAAGCACAGTATGAAGTTCTGAAGCACAAGGATCAGCTCCAGAGGTTAGGGATTAAGCAACCTTATCCTCCTCATTGGAATGATGTACCATTTCCTCCAAAATTCAAGCCACAATCGATGGTATTATTTGATGGAAAGGCTTCTCCTAGTCAATATATCAATTACTTTGATATTATGACTGTACATTTGCAGAAGAATGATGCTCTGCTTATCCGAGTTTTCATCAGATGTTTGACGGGTTCAGCTTACGACTGGTATCACAGTCTACCCGACAATTGTATATCATTTTTTGACGAATTTAAAGCAATATTTCTCTCCCGCTTCTATGGAGGAGGCATGGACATGAATATGTCCTCCTTAATAGAGATCAAACAAAAAGAGAAGGAAGATACCCGGACGTTCATTGAACGCTTTCGACAGGCTACCTTAAAAATGCCTCCAGGTATGCCAGATTCAGCATTGATCGATACGTGCAAGATGAATCTGCGACCATCTATTGCTGTCTTTACAGGCTCCCAATTCATAGATTGGGCCTCGTTCATTATAGCAGCAGTTTCAGCCGAGGCCAATGGTAGGTTGGCTCGTGAGCACGGGATGATCTTTGCCTCAGAGGACAAAGGAAAGAAAGGCTCTTCTGGTAATAATTTCGGTAATCGTAATGGGAAAGGGAAGGAAACCCTAGTGGTTAATCTTTCAAAACCCAAAATGATGCCGAATAATCAAGAGTCTTCCAAGCCAAAAGAAGAATACTCTTTCGATGACAGTAATATCCCAGGGATATTCCAATGTCTGGTAAAGAGTGGAAAACTCCAGATTCCAGAGCCGAAAAGACCTAATGAGGTGAATCTGACCGACAATCCCAAGTATTGTATCTATCACAGATACATAAATTATCCTACCAAGGCTTGCTATGTCTTGAAGAAGAAAATCTAGGAGCTAATAAATGCCAATGCCATCGCTTTAACCAACGATGAGCATACGGTCACAACCAATATAATTTCTCTTCAATTTAGAGGTTTTCCTCTACAGCAAGTCTCGGATGGGATTGTCCCAATTCCAAAGGCGACGATAAAGATTGTGAATATCCTGCCTGCCAGAGAGCAAAATGAAGGACTTTTTCCTCTTACATTGAAAAATGGTAAAATCATGTGGGTACACCCTGATTTAGTACCTGAAATGGAGAATGAAGGTAAAACTTCAAAATCCAAGAAAGGTAAAAAAGTTAAAACCTGCAACATAATTTCTCATGTTTTAACCCCAGACCATGATGATTTGGATCATTTATGGGATGATATTCCTTTGGAGGATAGACTGAAGGGTTTGAATATATGCCCTCCAAGCTTGGCTCCTCCTACCAAACTCAAGCTTAATCATCAATAATGGTTAGCCATGAATAGTGTCCCCTTATACAGGGCACAACAGGTCCTTGCTGCTTATGAAAAAGCTCCTACAGGGATTTTTCCTCTTGTCCTGAATACTCCTTCTCCAGTGGCTACAGAGGTTTCTATTTCTCTTTCTCCTGTGGTTACAGAGGTCTATGCTCCTTCTTCCTCTGTTAAACCATCTATTAAAAGTCTGCTACCTACTCACTTGTATAGTCAACAATCAGTCTATCTCATGAAGAAGATGGGCTATGACTTTCAAAAGACGGAAGGCTTGAATTATGATAAAGGAATGCGACTTCCTTTACAACTTCAAAGTCAAAAATCTACTGTTGGATTGGGTTTTGAGGTTCCTCATAAAAATCCTTGCAAGAAGAAGACTAAGGGAAAGAAGACTAAATCCTGCAATATGGTACTTCATTCTCCTGAGTCTGAAGAAGAAACCTTTGCTGGTACGAGATCTGGAAAAGAGTACCACAAAGATTATGAGGGATCTTCCAAAGAAGCAGAGGACGTTGTTGAAACAATTCCAGCTCAACCATCTTCTGTTCCTGCTAAACCATCTGTGGTTGAGAAAGGGAAACAGAAAATAGTACGCTTTGACGTCCCATTAAAATCTGCTTCAAATCAAGGGGTGGTGATAAAACCTTACAAGTTCGATATTCTAGCCCAGTTAGATAATACTCCGGCTAGACTCTCTATCTTCGAGCTGCTTCGTCTTTCTAAAGAAAGCCGAGAAACCCTGAGTGAAGCTTTGCTACAAGCAGACTCATGCTTAGCTCAACTCAAGAGTCCTGACAATATACCAGTGTCTTGCCCACAATGTCATAGTGTGATGGAAGCAATTCCCAACATCACCTTTACACAAGAAGATATGCTGTTGAAGTATAACAAATACGACAGGCCTTTGTGCTACACTGGGTATATTGAATCCACTGAAATTGACAGGATTTACATTGATCCTGGGTCTTCTATTAGCATTATTCTTCAGAGTATGCTAAGACCATTGAGGATTCCTACTATTGATTTGACTTACACTAGTACCATAATAGTTGGTTTCAACTCCGGCAAGGGTAAACCACTGGGGAAGATTCGTCTGAAGATTCAAATTGGTGATCTTCGAACTATGGCGACATTTTATGTTATCAACTCAGATGTATCTTACAACATCCTTCTCGGAAGACCGTGGATACATGAGCATAATATCATGCCTTCAACTCTCCACTAATGCTTTTAATACTTGGATTCTCAAGGGGTTGTGAAGCCTGAGTTTGCTGATATCAATCCTTTTAAGGGTGTTGAAGCCTATTTTTCTGACTCAATATTCTACAAACAAGAGCATGTGAAGGAGATATCAGATATGGCTGAAGATCGATCACCTGCTGAAGATCAATCTGTCAATGAAGATCCTCCGGAAGAACAACCTTTGAAGATTAAAGTCAAAGGCCGAATCCAACCCCAACCTATCAATGACCAACCTCTGATGATCAAGGTCAAAGGAAGAACTCGAGCTTCGTCTGAGGAATCAGTGAGTATTCCTGCCAAGAGCTAAGTTCAACCCCTTATGATCAAAGTCAAGGGACGTACTTCTCGTACGAATGATCCAGAACCACCACTGATTATCAACCTTGGCAAGTCTACGCAGAAGACGGATGATGGTCCGTTAATGATCAATCCGAAGCATAGCAGTCAAATTGTAAATAATATAAATATTGATTATTCTGTACTTTCTAATATTAATAAATATTTCCTTTTGGAGTATATGGCTGTCAAATTTATTGAAAGAATGACTTTATCTTCTGATGATCAAAGTCATCAATATAAAGATGACATAAATACAGAGGAAACCTTATACATTGACCATAAGGAAAATTCTTTTCCTCCTTATGTCGATGTTGGACCTTATGCTCAAAGGTTCCTAATATCTTCTCCCTATCTTCTTCATGTAGCCGCTTCATCACAAGCTTGTGTAACTTATAGACATCACGAAGAATCTTATTTCGTGATTCCGTCTGATAAGAAAAACAAGCACCAAATTATGTTTGGTCTGGCTAGAAATATCCCTGTTGTTCAGACAGATGATCTTAAAGATAAAGATAAAGAAAGAATCTGAATTGACAAGTATAGTCAATAATCTCTCAAGATTATCCAGAATATGGGATATGATTTGAAGACTATACAAGGTCTCAATCAAGGCAAAGGTAGACGATTACCATTATGTGCTAATCCGTTTTACCAGAAAACTCGTTATGGGTTGGGATATGATCCGTCCCACATGTTTAATGAAGATATACAAGAAGAATTCTTTTCTAGTTCTTCACAATCTTCAGATTCGAAAGAAATCTAATTCATCGAATCAGATACACCCCACATGTACAAAGAAAATATGGAAGAATGTTCTTCCAGTTTTTTACAATCCTCATATTCTGGAAGAGACTATTATGATGAATCTAAGTGCATATTCTCAGTTAACATGGTTTAAACTAATGGTGAATTTGAGCCATTTGAGAATGATCCTTGGACACAGCAAATGGACACTCAATGGGAGCTTCGTTTTGAACAGCGACAGCCACCTACAGAGGATGATATTGTCCAGATTAATGTTGGAGACGGAACTACGTCCAAGCCAATATTCATCAGTAAAAACCTCTTCGAAGATGAAAAGGAAGAGTTGATACAACTGATTAAAGAATATATTAATATCTTTGCATGGAGTTATGAGGATATGCCGGGTCTAGATCCTAAAGTTGCTACTTATAAACTCAATATTCTTCCTAATGCTAAGCCTGTAAAACAACAACAGCGGCATTTTTGACCAGACATGATGGATGCAATTGAAGCAGAAGTTAAAAAGCTGAGTACATGTGGCTTTATTTGTGAAGAACAACACCCAGACTGGGTTGCCAACATTGTTTCTGTTATGAAGAAGAACGAAAAAGTTTGAGTTTGCATAGATTTTTGGGATCTTATTGCAGCTTGTCCAAAGGACGAATTTCTACTTCCGATTACCGATGTCATGATAGACAATACATGTAGTTTTGAACGCATGTCTTTCATGGACAAATTTTTAGGATATAATCAAATTAAGATGCATCCGGAAGATGAGAAGCATACTGCTTTTCGTACACCCCTTGGAGTCTACTGCTATACGATTATGCCGTTTGGTCTGAAAAATGTCGGTGCCACGTATCAACGGGCTTTGAGTAACATCTTTCAAGAACATCTATGGAAAACAGTTGAATGTTATGTGGATGATATTGCTGTCAAAAGTCGATCAAAAGATGGTCACATTCAAGACTTGAAGACAGTATTTGAGTTGATGCGTCAACATCAACTGAAGATGAACCCTACTAAGTCTTTCTTAGGGGTTTCCAGTGGCAAGTTTTTGGGATTTGTCATTACTTTACAAGGTATCCATGTTGATCCTGATAAAATTAAAGCAATTCTTGAAATGCGTCCTCCACGCAATTTAAAATAACTCTGCGGCTTCCACGGCCGCATTGCTTATATCAGGAGATTTATATCCAATCTTTCTAGGAGATGTCAACCTTTCTTTCGTCTATTAAAGAAAGGTGTATCATTTGTCTGGGATAAAGCACATCAGAAAGCCTTCAATGACATCAAGCAATACCTTACAAATCCACCTGTTCTGGTACCTCCAGTGGTAGGGAGACCATTTTTGCTATATGTTCGAGCCTTGGATCATTCACTTGGTGCTCTTCTTGCATAGAAAAGTGACAAAGGTCATAAATAGGCAATTTATTATCTTAGCCGAATGATGGTCAGAGCTGAACACAGTTATACTCCAGTAGAAAAGGAATGTTTGGCCTTGGTTTTTGCTATTCAAAAGACATGACATTATGTGTCAGGACAGACTATTCATGTCATCTCCAGAATAAATTCTATTCGAGTATTGATGGAAAAACCGAGCATTCTTAACTCCAGGTTAGCCACCTGGGCGATGTTGCTCACTCCTTATGATATGGACTATGTGCCTCAAAAATCAGTAAAGGGTCAAGCATTAGCTGATTTCTTAGCAGCGTACCCTATACCTGAAACAACGAAGCTATATGAGGACATTCCAGATGAAGTCGTGGATTGCAACATGACTTTAAAGGATGACATTTGGCAACTATATTTTGATGGAGCATCACGGGTTGGACCTAAAGGCAATATTATCTCTGGAGTAGGCATCGTCTTGGTCTCTCCTGATAAGATGGTCATATATCGTGCTTATTCTCTCAATGAACCATGTTCCAACAATATGGCAGAATATAATGCTCTGCTAATTGGTCTCTAAGTTGCAAAACAATTGGACATCGAGTTCCTGAAAGCTTATGGAGACTCTTAACTGATTGTTAATCAAGTAAGAGGGACATATGAAGTCAGAAATCCTGACCTCATCTCTTATCATCAAGTGGTAATCGAATTGGTCCTTTCATTAAAAGGATTCTTCATCGAATTTGTACCACGTTCTCAAAATTTGGAAGCTGATGCTCTTGCTAGTTTAGCTGCAGACTTAGTTGTTCTAATTAGAAGACAAAATACTATTACTTTGTTGGATCGAGACTTATTCTGTGTAAAGAATAACTTGCATATTGAACAGAGTTATACTACAGAATTAAGTTCTCAACAAAGGGATTGGAGAAGTCCGTTCATTGATTATGCGGTCCATGGGATTTTATCTGAAGATCCAAAAGAAGCTGCATCAATCAAGAGATAATCATTTCGATTCTATTATGATTCTTCTTTACATATGTTATATCATCGTTCTTATGATGGACTTTTGTTGTGCTGTCTCTCAGAGAGTGAAGCTAAGCAAATACTTCGTGAAGCTCATGATGGTGTCTGCGGTGCTCATCAACCAGGTCCAAAATTACAGGACCGTATTCGAAGAATGGGGTATTATTGGCCATCTATGATAGCAGATGTTGTGGATTATGCCAGACGGTATAAAGCGTGTTAGATTCATGCTGATTTTATTCATCAACCATCTGAGTTCTTACATCCTACAGCAGCTTCTTGGCCCTTCGAAGCTTGGGACATGGATATTATTGGTCCGATTAACCCTCCTTCTGTCAAGGGACATCGGTTTATACTGGCTATAACCAATTATTTTTCTAAATGGGTGGAAGCAGTTCCCCTTGCTGAAGTAAAAATATCTAATATGGTTAGCTTCATTGAACATCATGTCATTTATAGTTTCGGGATTCCCCGACGGATAATTCATGACAATGGACCACAATTTGCCAATCAGGTATTTTATCGGTTCTGTGATAAGAATCGGATCCAAAATTTGGCTTCTACGGCTTATAATCCAGCTGCTAATGGTTTGGCCGAAGCTTTCAACAAGACAATCATTAAACTTCTCGAAAAGTTTGTCTCTTCTAATAAATGTGATTGGAATGAGAAACTTAGAGAATGTTTATGGGCTTA
This sequence comes from Iris pallida, assembly GCA_029216955.1. Taxonomy (NCBI): domain Eukaryota; kingdom Viridiplantae; phylum Streptophyta; class Magnoliopsida; order Asparagales; family Iridaceae; genus Iris; species Iris pallida. The sequence goes on from JANAVB010030814.1 coordinate 8,795,656, forward strand.
CCGAACGACGGTCCGAACTCCGACTGGTTTTACACCATTCTCACTGCTTTACGGATGTGAGGCTGTTGTTCCACTGGAAATCCAGATTCCATCTCTTAGAATAGCTATTGCTAATGAGCTAACTACAGAGAACAGTGATCGCTTACGACACCAAGAACTTGAAGGATTGGACGAGAAGCGTCTTCAAGCGCAACAGCACATTGAGCTATATCAAGTCCGTATATCTTGAACTTTCAATCGTAAAGTGAAAGAGTGGGTATTTAAAGGCAGTGAGCTAGTTCTAGCCGTTCGAAGACCGATGGTGATGACTCATAAGACCAAAGGGAAATTCCAAGCAAAATAGAAAGGTTCCTATGTAGTCGAGTCGATATTCTCCAATGGTGCCTATAGGTTGTCTAAACCTAATAGAGATTTGCTTATGATGCCGATCAATGGCAAATTCTTGAAGAAATATTATGTTTGAATTTCTTCTTTATTCTCCAGCACCAATGTTTGGTTAAGCTGATCATTTGTCTTCCTAAAAGAAAATTTTGATCTTCTGTCTTACCAACTATTAAAAAAAGGAGAGAGATTTATTATTTATCATGTTCTCATGACCTCTGAATAAATATTAAGTCGACTTCTTCTTCTATCTATCATATCCTTTTGGCCTCTGAATAAATATTAATCTATTTTTCTTTGAGTTGTTACGATCTGTCATGTTCATATTACTTCTGATAGTATCATGTACTCTAAACAGAAAAAGAGATTCATTATCTATTATGTCCATATTACCTCTGGATAGATATAATTTATTGAGTTTAGAAGACTTGCCATGTCTATATTACCTCTGATAAGTGTTTTCTATCTTATACCTATTGTTTAAATTCAAAATAAATGATAGGATCATAAAACAAATATTTTATTCATTTTTCGTAAACATTACAGAATGAAAAAAGATAGAAGATTACAAAAGCTCTTTATTTGCCTAAGGCGGAGCAGATAAGTCTTTTAGCAGTTTCTGCAGCTCTGCTAGACGCTTTTCACGAGAGCTCAATACATTCTTAGTAGCTAAGGAGCATCGAGCTTCAGGAGTACAGATATGAGAAAGTCCAGCAAAAGTGACTATCATCTTATCCTTGGCTTCGTCAAGGGTTTTGATGGTAGACTCAGCTCCAAAGACTTGTTCTTCCAAAATTGAGCTCTGTGTAAGCTGCTAGTCTCGAGATATGATCAGCTGATCCCTCTCCGCCTTCAAGCGAGCCAACTCAGCCTCAACTTCTCAAATTTTATCATTTTATTGATGAATTCTCATATTCGAGGTTTCATAGGCTTGTCTCTGGATATCTAGCTGGGGCTTCACTCCAGCCAAAAAAACTTTTTCTTTTGCCACCTTGATGATGTACTCATGGAGGGCTTTATTGAAAGTCGTCTCCCGAGCGAGGTATTCAGCTGATAAAGCGTCATACTCCTCTTGGAAGAGACTTTCAGTGGTTTCACTTGACAGCTTTAGATATTCTTTGATGGGCTGTTCAAGTCCCTCCACGACTTTCTCCAATGCCTCTGCTCTCGCTGCATCATTAAACATGGCGACATTTCTAATCATAAGAGAAATAGACGCCTTCAAGCTTTCATAATTGAGGCCCTTATTCAGGATCATCTTGATCAAAGCCACTAGAGTCTTATAAAAAGTCTCAGTATGAATCTCAACTAAGAGATTCATTTCTGTACTTGAGCTCGGTGTGGCGGCAATGTCTACCAGATCTCTTCTCTGAAGACTAGGAGCAGATGTTGTTGCCTTAGTAGCAGACTGAGATGAAGCTGTTGTTGTCGTTGCTACTATGGCCAAATGATCCCCAGGAGCTTCTGGGACAGTGTCTTCAGCATTTGTTTCTCCAGCCGGTTCTGAAGTCGAAACTACTTGAGTTTCGGTGGCGGTGATTGGTGCAGGTGGAATGGTAGTTATGGCAGTTGACTCCGGTTCGGGCATTGTCTCTTCAGGAACTTGTACTGGATCAGTAACAATAGCAGAGGATGCTATTACAACGTTCCCAGCTTCAGTTGATGACTTGAGTATGCCTTCATCACCTTCATCAGCTACTAGCTCTGCAGGATCTTCAAGTATTTCAGTTGTAGTGAGTCCTTCTACAACTGATTCTTCGTTGAAGTCTAATTCTTCCTCAGTAGCCTCTTCATCATCTACAGTAGGTTCTACTGCAGTTTGTTCTTTATCCTTGCCCTCAGCAGGAGGGGGCAATTCTGGTTGAGCCTGCACTTCTGGCTCTTGTTGAACCTCCATAAATGGAGGACATTTTTCTTGAGCATCTTCTTCTGAAGAAAAAGAATTCTCTTCCTCAGACTCCGCATTTTCCTCATAAATATCTTCTTGAGGAGGAGGAGGAGCCACAAGCTTGGATGCAATAATGACACCGACAAAAAATTAAACAAAATAAGTTAATATACAAAAATCATAATTTTGTATGGATTTTGTATAAATTATATTTACCTGGAGTAGGTGTAGGACGTGCCAAGTACGCGTCATAATCCCCATCCCAGTCCTCATCGTCAAAATTAATAGCTGGTTCATCCAATGGGATAAGCTCTGAATCAACATTATGTACTGGGGCGACGTCTTCAACAACTTGTGCCTTTTCTGGCAAAGTCAAATGAAGTGCTGAGATGAGACGTCCTGGAGATAGGACAGTCACCGCTTCCATTGACGCTGCTGTTTGGGAGGCCGAGGAACCTTCTCCAGGATAAGCTAAAGAAGATGCAACATGTTGCGGCTCCTCGACTGGAATATCAATCTCTGGGGTAGTGGCTCTTGGTCTAGAAGGCCCTTTGGTGGTAACCTTCTTCTTCTTTTCTGGGGTCTTCTCTAGAAGAGTAGCAGCTGCACCTTGTTTCCGTTTCCGGGTTTTACTAATAATGATAGGTTTCGCAGCTTTTTTCTCCATTCCCGTTGGGATTACTTCCAGATATGCATCTGGAATGGCAGCATCGTCAGGTATGTCTGATGGTACCCTAACTGGCTCTTTAACGTTCCCTTCCTTTGGCCATCTTAGACTATCTCTCAGGTTGTAGCCATGGGCGAAGGAGCGGATAGAAGCATAAAAGCGAGCATATGTATGAAGTATACGTAGCTCGGTGGCGTTTGTAGCAGTCGATATTCTAAATTTGGCACCGGTACAGGCAGTGCTAAAATATCTCCAGCCTCTTGCACCATCAATCAGCTTTCCATAATGACAGAAACTGGTGGAGGGATTACCAACATGAAGTTGGTCATATCCAAACTGGCTAGCGAACCGGCTTGGTAAATATGGTTCGAACGCACAGTTGTCTTTATTTCTGTACATCAGATGGGAGGGTCTGATGCACTGTAGCCATCTAAAAACTGGCACTGACAATAAAGTTCTTCCTTCAACTTCATCTTCAAATTGTACGTCGAAGCAGTCGGCTGGAACTTGTGGCCGGGTACAGAAAAAGTTCCAACCGTAAGAATAATTCAATACTGCTCTGGTATCTGGCATTGTCGTGGCAGTCTATATAGCTTTGCTGAACTTCTGGAGGAAGACCTCCACATCATCTCCAGGGCCTGGTGGCAATAAATTACAGTTGTAATGCAATAACCAGCCCATCAGGTAAGTATAGGGCATTTCTACCCTAGGAAATACGTTCTGGTGAGGAGCATTGTTGATTAGCTCTTCACCAAAAGTCCTCAGACCTGCGTTTATTCGGCACACCATTGTCGATAGTAGGTTGATTCTAATTTTAAACACCAAACGTACTGCTGGCCATAGCACGTTTTGGTGGATTCTATCAACTGTACCGGTCCCCGGTACAACCCATCTCCTTAACCACAGAGAAAGAAAGCCTGCCAGCAAGGCTTTCTTGGATATCTTCTGGCTGCCATATCTGAGGAAACTCAAGGCTTCGGTTCCTGCAGGGAACTCCCCAGTCTTGGTGGACAAATATTTGTCCAAAAATTTGTAGCCAACCATCATATCCCGTATTTTATCAGCAGGGATTGTTGAACCAGTATTGATGGTTGGAGCCTTGTTCTCCTGAAATCTTTCTTTATCATCTTTGGATATCTTATCCTTATGGTAAAAGAGATATGTTGTCCACTTGTTGATGTACGCCAGATGAGATCCACTTTCATGCATGGTAGTGCAAATCATGTAATGGCACATCAACTCTTCATATACCTTAACTAATTGAGGATTTTTCTCCTTGATTTCTGCTAGTTCCCGGTTGGAGGGAACATACTCTTCATATGGGGCTTCCCCCATCGACAGCTTCGAGATGAATTGCATCTCGTGGAGTGCGAGACCCATTTCACCTCTTGGGGTCGTAAAAGTTTCTGTTGAACTGATATATATCTCCATCAGAGCCATGAACAAATTACTGTTCGGTGGTATACCCTGACTAGTGGAGGCCACTGCTTCATACAGACCGATAGCTTCCAAGTCTGTCTTGAAGTTCTTCATGATCCAAACACAAATCTGAATCTAGTTCTGGTTAAATGGAGTCAACCACCCCGGTAGCCTAGGGTTTGTCTGGGGATATAATACTACAGCCCTTATGAACTTATTAATGAACATTTGGGTCTGCACTGGCTGAATCAGAGCCAAATCTTCGCTTGGAGTAAATCCTGGCAAGAGACCGGAGAAGGGGACAACACCACCACTGGGAGTACTGGTGTGGTAGCCCATGTCAGTGGGTCTCTCTCTCTCTCTTGAAAATAATCTTTCCTGGCCAACCATGACTGCTGGGAGTCAGGTTCCATAGCATCTTTCGGGGATGGGTGGCATGGATAAATACAGACAAGGGATAATCTCTATCCATGTCAGGGAGGTACATTGCTTTATCTCCAAACTTGAACACCCAAGCCTCCTTCTTGGGGTGTGTTTGTGATTTAAATTCTATCGCATCCCCGAATAAGAAAGCTGGCTTTGCAAATTGTTGGCCATCCAGCGATGTCAACACTTCCCCATTTATCATAGACAGCAGCATTATGTCCCCTTAAGCAGCTATCAGTTGTGCTCTCTCTGCAGGATATTTCGGATTTGACTGGGGAAACTCCACATGGGACAGGTTCTCTAAATAATTTGAGCCCACCATACCAGCTGATGAGCCAAATACTTCTGCAAGTGGGTGAATTTGTAAATCCACTGCCAAAAGAAAAAGAAAAATCAAGTTAGTGAAAATCTAATTTGAAATTTTTACGCAGATAATTTGGTCTGAGTTTTACGCATAAAGATTAAAGACTCTGACTATACAAACTTTACGCTTATTAAAGTTTATAAAAACTTTTAAAGTGTACAAGTTCTGTGTTTTTTACGCAAAGTCTTTTACTGGTTAAATTTTACGCTGGCACATGTTGATGTGAGCGTAATTTAAATTTTACGCTGGCATGTATTGACATGAGCGTATTTTAGATTTTACGCTGACACGTATAGACGTGAGCGTAATTTGAATTTTACACTGGCATGTGTTGACATGAGCGTATTTTAGATTTTACGCTGACACGTATAGACATGAGCGTAATTTAAATTTTACGCTGGCATGTGTTGACATGAGCGTATTTTAATTTTTATGCTGGCACATGTTGATGTGAGCGTATTTTAAATTTTACGCTGGCACGTATAAACGTGGGCGTATTTTCTTAATTTTGCGCTGGAACGTATAAACGTAGGCGTATGTTCTTAATTTTACGCTGACACATAACGTGGGCGTATTTAATTATTTTAGTTTCTACGCTGACACGCATAACGTGGGCGTGAAATGAAAAACTCGAGTTTTCTTCTCTGACGAACTCGTGGCCGAAGTTCAGTTCTTTACCCTTCATTGCCGGAGCCACGGCGGGGTTGCTCTGTTGGGGAGTCGTTGATGATGGGACGGGGGTTTTCGCGCGGTCGGCCGACGATGAATCGGCGACGAGCTTCTTGCCCTTGCTGCCGGCGGCAGACTTCTTGGGGGCCATCGGATCGAAGTGAGAGTATGAAGGAGGAAGAAGAGTAAAGAGAGATCGGGATTGCGAAAGACAAGTAAAGTTTTATCTCTATTCGAAGAGCTCTATTTATAGAGAATTTTTGAATCGGTTCAAATTTTTGACTTTTACGCTGACTGTTGGATATCCCAACTTTTACGCGGATGACCGTTGGATATCCCGAATTCTACGCTGACTATTGAAATCCTGAATTTTACGCTTCTGTTCAAAGCCCATTTAGCCCATTGAGCAATTTTGTCTCCTAGGAGGCAAAGTTTGGGTCGAACTCTGCCCCCACACAGAGTTCGGGCCGAACTTTGTCTCCTAATTTTCAGGAGCTAATTTTTAGGGATTGCTCTTTGCAAGTTGTCCGACGGCCATAATTTTTGAATTTTGGACAGAGTTCTGGCCGAACTCTGCCTCCCAAGACTAGTATATATAGGCACCCTTTTCTCCCATTTCAATCCATCCAATCTTCTCATCTCTTCTCTCTTATAGCCTATACATCCCAAAGAGCCATACTCTTCTCATCTACTAGCCACAAAACTTTCCAAGCCTACAAGGTGCTCGGTGCGAGTTAATTAGAAGTTTTGTGCAAGAGTCTTCAAGAAGTCACTTGGAAAATTCCAAGTTTCGCCTCAGCGATCTTTTCAAGAAGTTGGCGTGCTCTTCTGTGTAAAGGCACGTGTTTGTAAAGCTATTTCACAAATAGTGTATTTCAATCATGAGCTATAGTTCTTAGGCCTGGACTAGTCCTCCACGAAGGAAACTAGGTTAAAAATTGTTGTGTCTGCGTATGCTTTCTAATCTCCACTTTATTTCCGCATTATACTCTGATTAATTATTTACTAGTTGGGATTGAATAGAGTTGATTTTTTAATTGATAATTATTTTTCACAAGTACTCTATTCACCCTCCCTAGAGTTGCCTATATGTACTTCATTGGAGACTCTCAAACGAGGGACTACCTCGGTGACAAATGGTCGCATGAATTTTCTTCTTTGAAACCCAAAAAGATGGCTATTGCATACCCTTCCTACTTAAATTGAACAAAATGTGTTCCATACGTGCTATAGACAGTGGCACACTTCTCATTGAAGCAACCGTGGTTCGTGTCTTAAACCAATTATGTTCTTTGCGACACTACCGCCCAAGTCATATTCTATATGGCGAGCCTTGATACCGTGGGAACGTATGGCTATATTAAGCCGTAGAACCGTACGATAGTGCCTGCTATGACAACCAGTCGATAGCTCATGGCCTTACTTTGCTTAACTTAATTTGTGCGATCGAAAGACCGGGTGCAAACTTTGGAAACCATCATGGAGTGATATCTAGACAGCAAGTTAACAATTTCCATGTTCTATCCACATTTGACTCAAAGCGGGATTATTCCCTTAGCTATGTGGATTCATATCTTTTATTATCAGGCCTATTCAATCCTGTAAAACTTCCATTTATTATTGTGAAGGCCAAGCTGAGGCAAGTTCACCGAAGCCACCAACCCTAGCGATAAGTTGCCTCGGCCGAGCGGGACTTCGAGCAAGTCGTTGTATGGCTAAGTCCAAATGTCGTTGCATTTCGATTCCTCCGGTTTAACTGAGTGGGATGGGGCGTTACATATAAGTCATCCCTTACCATAGCAGTAATATAATTAGAAAAAAGTTCTCCACACATAATAAAAATATAGGAAGAGAGAGGACAACCTTGTCAAATGCCATGGGTTGCAAGAAAATGATACGGGGAACTGTTGACAAGGATAACAAAAGATATAGTTTTGATATATTACATAATTAAGTCATGAGAATGTCCAATAAACCAAAAACAAAGAAGAGCTATGGTTGTGATCAAACTTGTCAAATCACAACTTAATCTATCATAGGCCTTAGCCATATCAATGTTGAGAGCAAAAGAGCTATGGTTGTGATCAAACTTCATGATGGAACGGAAGGCTTCCTAACAATGATGATGTTATCAGTAATTTGTCGGCCAGGAACAAAAGCATTTTGAAATAAGGTGATGAGTTTATTGAGTAACGGATGAATTCTATTAGCAATAATTTTTGTAATGATTTAGTAACTTACATTACAGAGGGAAATTGGACAATAGTCAACTAGAGAGAGAGAGGGATTTATTTTTTTAGAATAAGGACCTGGAAATTTTAGTTCAGATTTGGCGGCATAGTTTGACATTGGAAGAATTTTTTAACGTAATCAATTATCTTAGCCTTTACTATGTCCCATGTAGTTTTGTAGAACATAGCAAAGAAACCATTTGGGCCCGGAGCTCTATGAGGGTTCATATGTTTGATGGTATCCCAGATCTCCTCCTCCGAAGAAACTCTGCTTATCGAATCACAATCATGGTCATCAATCTTGTGAAGATCATCTAGAATAGTAGTAGGGACAGGGGTGTGCTGATAACTTCAAAGAGGTTCTTGAAATGGTGCACTAAAGTGTTGGTTATATCTTCATGTTCTAAAGTAGTATCTCCATTCCCTTTTTCAGATTAGAGATATAATTCTTCTTTTTTGATTAGTGGCCATAGCGTGAAAGAACTTTGTATTCATGTCTCCTTCCTTCAAGCAAGATATTCTAGACCGTTGCTTCCAATATAGCTCTTATTGAAGGAGCAGCTTATTAAGAGTAGACTGGGTTTCCTTTTCCTGTAGGAGCATGGCATTAGTAATTGGTTGTGATTGTAACCGTAGTAGAAATTGTTCATAAATCTTGATGACCTCTTCCATATTCCTTAAGTTTGTGAGTGAAGTTAGTGGCGTGAGCTTGTTCTGACCATGCTTTAGATATGATACTCTTATAGTCATTCTCATAAGTCCAAGCGGCCTCAAAATGGGAGGGCAGATGCCTCTTCTTAATAACTAAGTCAAGCTTTAAAAGGATAGGATTGTCATCACTATTCAAACTTGGAAGATGTAGGGCAATAGCCTTTGAATAGAGTGTTCTCCAGGAGGAATCCACAAGAGAGCGGTTGAGTCTTTCAGCTATGTTCATATTGGCACACCCTTTATTAGACCACATGAAGGTTGGGCCAATATAACCAAGATCCAACGCTCCTGGATGGTTGTACCAATCAATAAAATGTTTCTTATGAAGGTAGTTAAAATTGTTACCTCCTTGTTTCTCTCTAGCATTAAGGATATTGTTACAATCTCCAATACAGAGCCATGGTTCTCTCAAGGAAAGAGTGAGATCCAAGAGTTGTTGCCAAAAAGGTATTCTATTCGCCATATTTGGTAGGCCATAAATGCAAATCAGGTGCCATGAAGGTTTGAAGGTATCATTTTCGATGATAATATGTCATGGTGTGTAATGGACCGGGCGGTCCGAAATTCGACCTGGGTCCATCCCAGTCAATGCCAGTCTGGGTGGGCAGGTCCCGATCAACGGACCGGTCGGGCTTGGCCATGGAGCTAGCGGGTCCGGCTAGATCCTTATTTTCGGTCCAATAATCTGGCCCGGCCGTCGACCGGCCCTAGCCCGGTTAAATTTTTTTGAAGATTGAAGTAAAAAAAATTGAATATTGGAGTGCAACTTTCTAGAGTCCAAGGTGTAGTGTTCTTGAGGCTTCAACTTATACGAAATCTGGAATGATGCAGTAGTAGTAGAACTAGGGCTAGGGTTTTGTGGAGGCGTTGAAGTAAAAACAGAGAGAGCGCTCGGCGACAGAGGTGTTGAAGTAAACTCTATAGCCTAGGTAAACCTATTAGTGTCAGTCAATTACCTTATTAATTGGTAATAAGGACAATAGGATGCTAGATTGGGAGGCATGTGTCATGACCCGCTCCCTGTTTAGGGGCACGACCACGTGGGTACGTCCAGCCTACGTCGCAGTATCGGTGGTAAAACGCTGTATAGGTCAACTACAACATCTAACATCAATAATAGAATATAAACCTGTCATCTCCGTATGGAGGAATATATAGATATACCTCAATCACATGAACTAAAGGAAGATAAGCATGAATATGATAGAAGATAAAGATGAAATAGATAGTCTAAAATAGTAGCAGAGTCACACACACAAGTTCAGAATTTAAAGACATAATATAAATCCCATAATAAGTACTACAGACCAAAGTATCAAATCTGGAATACAAGTCCAATATAGCCTAACTAAACTAAGTCACTACTGGCGGTGCGTCCTCTACGAGCATCGGCTCCACAAGCAAGTCCTGATCAAAGTTACCATCTTTTCCAAACCTGTAGAAGGTCGTGCAATCAGCATCTAAGTTTTCTAAAAAATAGTTATCCAGTCAGGATTGGAGCGAAGTACAAACGCCAACAACAGTTCCATTAAATTGACAAATATTATAAAAAATAGTTATAATAGAATACATGATAGAATAACAAGACTGGAAATAAAAAGTGCAAGGTAAACTGAATATCAGGTCATGGTGTGAGAATATATAGTAAACAGGAATGTAAAGTGATACAGTCAAATCTGAGTACAATATAAGTATAAACCATGCCTTGAGATTTTAGAGTGTTATGTGGTCGGCTTGGGTCCAGATCAGGCTGTTCCATTTGACCGGCTATTTACAAGTACGAGTATAGAGGATCAGGCCGGCCACAATGGAAAGCTATGCACAAGTAGTATCAGGTCAGGCTATACCCTACGTGTGGCGAGGGTGAGCTATGCACAAGTAGTAAACAAGTAGGGTATTGATAAAATAAACTCTAATAACTCCCCAATCCCTCCGAATAGTATAATGGATCTAACCATGGCACGTCATGATACAGGATTCAAAGAGCAGGGGCCAGCCCACTCCCAAATCGGTGTATATACAAGTACAAGAAACAATATCGAACAAGTACTAATATACCAGGTTAACCAGGAATAACATCTCATGACGGGATCCAACGTATACTAGTCTGTGTATCCTCATGTTAAGAATCAAGTAAAACACTACAACTAAATAAATATAGGAAATATCAAAGCAATAAAAATTATTAGAAAATATACTCGCCTGCGGTCCTGAGCAGTCAATATGAATCGAGGCTCAAAGTGGAGTCATAGACCTATAGATGAGATATATATATACGTTAAATAGGGTTTAAAAGTGATAGACATGGTTTTCTATTGCGTGATATACAATCTAGGTCAAAACTAGGTCAAGTGTTGACTCACAGTTGACTTTTGGTCAACTGGTCAACCCTGGTCAAACCCTAGTCAAATCTAGGTCAAATATTGACTCAAGGTTGACTTTCAGTTGAATTAGTCAACCTTGGTTAGGTTATCCACCTACAAGTCATTACCTACCCTAAGGTTACACTTTAGCCTATTATTACCCTATATATTTGTACATATGGGATATACCTTATCTATCCTAGGTAATACTGTAACGCCCCAGTTCCAAAATACTTAGGACTAAGTAAGCGAACATGCCAGCTGCACATGTACGAAGAATACTCCAATATATAGAATTCTCGTATACGCACATAAGCTGTAAATAAAATAATCACAGGCCAGAATAATATAATCTAATCTCATCACAGCTCAACACAGAAGATGATAAAGTGTAGATAATAAATGAGTGTATCAAAAGATAGCCGGGTAAACATACTCACTCCAAACAGCTATAAAAATAGTCTCATAAGATCGGAGTCCAACCTCCGTAAAATACAAAGGAAAGAGATGTAAAAATATCCGCTAATGTCTCAATAATGAATAACTAAAAATCAGCAGGAGATGCTTCGTCATCAAAGTGGGATGGATCCAGTGCCGCTTCGTACTCCTGCGAGAAGTCGTCTAATCCTGGAGAGATAACCAGGTCCTCAGAGGGACGTAGCAAGATTATCACACCCCAGAATAAGAATACTGGAGAGCGGGGACAGACACAGCCAGCTACGTATATAGAAGTGTAATCCACCTCGATATACGGTCATGGCTGTCTAGATGTATGAGAGTTTATCTGCAAGCCACATGTCTCTTATGGTCAAGAACAAGCCTAGTGTCTCAATCTCAAGCAAGTAATAATAGTCACAAGATATTAGACCATCAGATATTCAATAGTAAGGCATCACATACATTTCATATACAGATGATCATGAATCTAGTCGTACAAAATGCGAGGACTAGCAAGAGTTTCAGTCATACATGATTAACCCTAGGATTTATTAATCATGTTACAGCCTGTAGGCAGACAAGAAATATAAGTATTCAACACAAGCTAAAACTTGCTCGGCGGCTTAATGCCTTAAAAGAATAATTTTATAATAGAACGAGAGAGCAAAATAAAACCCACTCGTTGCCAGGGTTTCTTCTAGTGTTCACCATCTGGCTGGAAGGCGGGGAGATCCTCGGATGCTGCCCTGAAATCTAGCCATAGAAAACCAGCTGGGTCAAACCCCAGAAAGAGCAAGTGCCACAAGGGAGGCTTCACTTAGGAACTAAAACTAGCAAGTTAGTACATAAGGCATAATAATAACAAGAAAACTGGAGGCAAGAAAGTAGGGTGATAAACGATAAGATAACTAAGGAACTATTCCGTTAACCAAGTTACAACCTGTAGACCAAACAAGGACAGGGGTTGTAACCCTTCGCCTGAACAAAACTTAGTCTCTAACCAATTATCGACAAGTAAGCATAAACTGTAAAATGTCCTGAAGTAACCATGTACTAGCAGGATCTAGACAAGACTAGACTCCATCCATCAATCACGGCCAAGCAATGAGTACGGCTTGATACTTTAACTAACTATGGTTATCACAAGCCTAGTTACTAACAAGATGCAATGAGATGTTCCGACAGTCACAAGCCCTGCAGCTATCCAGTTATCCTTCCGCAGGTTGAGAGTTGTATTAGGCGGATACATCGCCCAGGAGACAAATGTATCCCATGGTGGCTTGGGGGTGCAACACATGACAGTGTGCTAGAAATGCGCCCTACTCGACGGCAGGCTACAAGTCTAATTAAAGCATCCAGATAACAGGATTGCCTGTGACTGGAAAATCTCTTTATGAACTACTTGATCAATCTAGTCATTAACCTAGTCAGACTCAGTATGAATTCCTGACCGTGGTAACCAGGGAAAAAAGTCCTAGACATGATGCAAGACGAGACTGGTAGCTTACACAAGCACATTCAAGAACAATCACCCACGGTGTTAAGACGAGTTATTAATCAGCATGTCAAGATAGCCGTCGTAACAGTATTCAAGATTATATGTTAAGTTACTTATCATGTCAAGAGTGCGTCACGACGGATCAACATCAAAAATTATCATGTCAAGTTACTAACAAGAGTGCACCACGCACGACGGGTCACTATCAAGAGTTATCATGTAAAGGTTACTTGTTAAGAGTGCGCCACAATGGGCCACGATCATGTCATGTTACTTGTTACTGGTTAAGAGTGCACCTTAATAGGCCACTATCGTGTTCTATCCTTACATTATCATGAATGAGAGAAACTTTCATAAAATAGCTAGTAATATATTCTTGAAGCCAAGAAAAAGATCTTTAACTTTCATGTTGGGAGTTGAGAAAAATTCTGGCCATAATTCAGCCAAATAGGATATAAAACAATCAAAAACAGCCAAAATATGCATTATACGGCCAAGGGTGGATGGGTGCCCATCTTCCTATGCGGCCAGAGTGGATGGGTACCCATCTTCTCATGCGGCATGAGTCGATGGGGTGCCATGCGACAAGAGTCGATAGGGTGCCATGCGACAAGAGTCGATGGGGTGCCATGCGACAAGAGTCGATGGGTGCCCATGCGGCAAGAGTCGATGGGGTGCCATACAGCAAGAGTCGATGGGAGCCTATGCGGCAAGAGTCGATGGGTGCCCATCTTCTTATGCGGCTAGAGTCGATGGGTGCCCATGCGGCAAGAGTCGATTGGGTGCCATGCGGCAAGAGTCGATTGGTGCCCATGCGGCAATAGTCGATGGGTGCCCATCTTCTCATGCGGCCAGAGTCGATGGGTACCCATGCGATAAAAGTCGATGGGTGCCCATCTTCTCATGCGGCTAGAGTCCCATGCGGCCAAAGTCGATGGGTGCCCATCTTTTCAAAAGAAATTCGAAAAAGATGGCCATGGAACCTATAGCTTCCAAGCTCCATAAAACCTTCACTGTATGTCCAAATTTGGACTTCCATAGGTCAAAATAGGGTAGAACAAAATTCTCTACAACATAGAACAACTAGATTCTGAAAACAAAGAAGTTTGATAGATCAAAACCCAAGAAAACCAAAAATATAACAAACTTAGATCTACAAGAATCCATCCACCAAAATAAAAAATGTCAAATCCTAAAGATGCTTAGAATCATGTAGAAAAGAAGATAGAACAATAAAATGGAAGATCCATCATGAAGCAAGTTGCACTTGCCTAAGCTCTCTAGGTTGGTGGGAGAGTAATGGAGGAAGAAGAAGAAGAAGAAGAAGTTATGAGAAATAATAAAGGAGGGAGAGTGGAGTTAACTTATATAGTAAGCCTCACCATCTCAAACCAAACCAAAATAAATCAAGCAAGCTAAACCAAGTCAAATTGGACCATACCAAATCAAATAAACCAAGTCAAGATTAAACCAAGACTGGGCTAAGCAAGACAAGTCTAACTACGGTCTACCTGATAAATGTCAGAAATTCGTATACGTATACTGAAGATACGTATAACGAAAAAGGAGAGTGGCAACTATACCCACCTTAAAAGAATTCTGTCTTCGAAATTTAATCAAGATGCTAGAGATGTCAGAGCAAGCTATACTAAAACATAGCCATCTATGACTAGCAACCAATCAAGCAATCATTCATGCAAGCAAGGAATTAAAAGGCATAAGGAATATGGAAGACACTCTACTGGAAACCTCTCTGCCGGTTCTGTATCTGAGCTTGGGTTGGGGCATACTGCTGGGGTCTCTACTGCTGGAAGGCTTGTGCCTGAGGCGGTAATAGCCTCGAAGGCTGGTACTGCTGTTGTACTGATGTTGGGGCTGGTCCCCTAACCGATGGACTAGTTAGGTTCAATGATGATGAACTGGCTCTATTCAGATAGGACCCTATCTTGTGATCTGGTACCCCATAAGCCAAGCACAATCTCTGTGCTCTGCAACATTCTGATACTACATGCCCTGGCTTCCCACAATGAGTACAGCCCATTACGGAAGACTGCTTCTGTCGCTGAGGGGACGTCGGTGTCGAGTGCTGAATCGACGAAACTGAATCCACCCTTCGGAGAACTCCAATAGTCAAAGCCCTAGCTGCCGGGGCTGGTGCTGAGGACAGACTCATCTGCCCATGTGACCTCTTCCTGCTTTCGATTTTGTCCATGATCCTCTGCGAGGTATACTCATGCCTCTTTGTTGCTCGCAAGATGGCATCAAACGGCTGGTGCTCAAACTGCTCTACTAATATAATGATCTCTAAGTGAAGCCCCTGCTGGAATCACTGGGCTCGGTCCAATTCGGTTACCACCAAGTTGGAAGCAAACCGACTAAGTCTTGAAAACTCGGCCATATAACCGTCGACCGTCCTTCCTATCTGCTTGAGATTAGTGAATCTCATCTGCAGATCATAGCGAGCTACTGTATTGAAGTACTTGGTCTGAAACTTATCACTGAATGTCGCCTATGGGACAGGCACCGCCAATCCAACTGCTAACATCGCCCACCAGGTGGGGACTAAGTCCAATAACTATAGGCGTACTACAGCCACCTTCTATTCCTCAGGAATCCTAGCTGCTTCCAGGATAACCTCTGTGTCATGAAGCAATACATCAGCAGCGATAGCATATTCACTACCATCAAAGAAGGGAGGGTTCAGCTGCTTGAAGTTGTTGGCTGCATTGTTCCCTTGCTAACCAACTCTGCCCATGGCATCTTGTACAGTCTGGTACATGGCATCGTCCCGACGATCTTGAGATACAAGCAATTCCCTGATGAGACCCACCAGGGTTCCATTATTAGGCTCTGCAGGCTGGACTGGCTGAACTGGGGGATCTGGATCCCTAGAATGCATGACTCGAAAGGACGCTCCAGAGTGCTGGGCTTGGTCCCCAGGTTGCTGCTGGTTCACTAGAGGTGCTCCACCTTGCTGATCGGTAGGACCAGGAATATTGCCGCTGAAGAAACGACATGGGGAACAATAAGGAAGGACCATGATAGATCGAGGATATAAACATGTAATCAGGTTAAGATTTCGGAAAGATTAGAAGACACGAGTAGAGATCAAGGGCGAGTGCTGATTGAGACATCTATTCAGTAAAACCCTCACACATCTTGATTTACAAGACCTTGCATGGGCCACCACTTAAACCGTGTCACGTCCTAGAACAAGAATACTGGAGAGCGAGGGCAGACACAGCCAGCTACGTATATAGAAGTATAATCCACCTCGATATACGATCACGGCTGTCTAGATATATGAGGGTTTATCTATAAGCCATCAGTCTCTTATGGTCAAGAACAAGCCTAGTGTCTCAATCTTAAGCAAGTAATAATAGTCATAAGATGTTAGACCATCAGATTTCAATAGTATGGCGTCCCATATATTTCATATACAGATGATCATGAATCTAGTCGTACAAAATACGAGGACTAGCAAGAGTTTCAGTCATACATGATCAACCCTAGGATTTGTTAATCATATTACAGCCCGTAGGCAGACAAGAAATATAAGTATTCAATATGAGCTAACACTTGCTCGGCGGCTAAATGCCTCAAAAGAATAATTTTACAATACAACGGGAGAGCAAAATAAAACCCACTCGTTGCCAGGGTTTCTTCTAGTGTTCACCATCTGGCTGGAAGACGGGAAGATCCTCGGGTGCTGCTCCAAAATCTGGCCATACAAAACCAGCTGGGTCAGACCCCAGAAAAAGTAAGTGCCACAAGGGAGACTTCACTTAGGAACTAAAACCAGCAAGTTAGTACACAAGGCATAATAATAACAAAAAAACTGGAGGCATGAAAGTAGGGTGATAAACGATAAGATAACTAAGGAACTATTTCGGTAACCAAGTTACAACCCGTAAACCAAACAAGGACCGGGGTTGTAACCCTTCACCTGAACAGAACTTAGTCTCTAACCAATTATCGACAAGTAAGCATAAACTGTAAAATGTCCTGAAGTAACCATATACTGGCATGGTCTAGACAAGACTAGACTCCATCCATCAATCACGGCAAAGCAATGAGCACGGCTTGATACTTTAACTAACTAGGGTTATCACAAGCCTAGTTACTAACAAGATGCAATGAGATGTTCCGACAGTCACAAGCCCTGCAGCTATCCAATTATCCTTCCGCAGGTTGAGAGTTGTATTAGGTGGATATATCGCCCAGGAGACAAATATATCCCATGGTGACTTGGGGGTGCAACACATGACAGTGTGCTGGAAATGCGTCCTACTCGACGGCAGGCTACAAGTCCAATTAAAGCGCCCAGATAACGGGATTGCCTGCGACTGAAAAAAATTTTTATGATCTACTTGATCAATCTAGTCATTAACCTAGTCAGATTCAGTATGAATCCCTGACCGTGGTAACCAGGGATGCAAGTCCTAGACATGATGCAAGATGAGACTGGTAGCTTACACAAGCACATTCAAGAACAATCACCCACGGTGTCAAGACGAGTTATTAATCAGCATGTCAAGATAGTCGTCGCAACAGCATTCAAGATTATATGTTAGGTTACTTATCATGTCAAGAGTGCGTCACGACGGACCACCATCAAGAATTATCATGTCAAGTTACTAACAAGAGTACACCACAACGGGTCAATATCAAGAGTTATCATGTAAAGGTTACTTGTTAAGAGTGCGCCACAACGGGCCACTATCATGTCATGTTACTTGTTACTGGTTAAGAGTGCACCTTAACAGGACACTATTGTATTCTATCCTTACATTATCATAAATGAGAGAAACTTACATATAATAGCTAGTAACATATTCTTAAAGCTAAGAAAAAGATCTACAACTTTCATGTTGGGAGTTGGGAGAAATTCTGGCCACAATTCAGCCAAATAGGACATAAAACAGTCAAAAACAGCCAAAATAGGTATTATGCGGCCAAGGATGGATGGGTGCCCATCTTTCCATGCGGCCAGAGTGGATGATTACCCATCTTCTCATGCAGTCAGAGTCGATAGATGCCCATGCGACAAGAATCGATGGGGTGCCATACGGCAAGAGTCGATGGATGTCCATGCGGTAAGAGTCAATGGGGTACCATACGGCAAGAGTCCATGGGTGCCCATGCGGCAAGAGTCGATGGGTGCCCATGCGGCAAGAGTCGATGGGGTGTTATGTGGCAAGAGTCGATGGGTGCCCATGCGGCAAGAGTCGATGGGTGCCCATCTTCTCATACGGCCAGATTCGATGGGTGTCCATGCGACAAGAGTCGATAGATGCCCATCTTCTTATGCAGTCAGAGTTCCATACGGCCAGAGTCGATGGGTGCCCATCTTCTCAAAAAAAATCCGAGAAAGATGGCCATGGAACCCATAGCTTTCAAGCTCCATAAAACCTTCACTGTAATACCAAATTTGGACTTCCATAGGTCAAAATAGGGTAAAACAAAATTCTCTACAATATGAAACAACTAGATTCTAAAAACAAAGAAGTTTGATAGATCAAAACCCAAAAAAATCAAAAATATCACAAACTTAGATCTACAAGAATCCATCCACCACAATAAAAAATGTCAAGTCCTAAAGATGCTTAGAATCATGTAGAGAAGAAGATAGAATAATAAAATGGAAGATCCATCATGAAACAAGTTGCACTTGCCTAAGCTCTCTAGGTTAATGGGGGAGTAATGGAGGAAGAAGAAGAAGAAGTTATGAGAAATAATGAAGGAGAGAGAGTGGAGTTGACTTATATAGTAAGCCTCACCATCTCAAACCAAACCAAAATAAACCAAGAAAGCTAAACAAAGTCAAATTAGACCAAACCAAATCAAATAAACCAAGTCAAGATTAAACCAAGACTGGGCTAAGCAAGACAAGTCTAACTACGGTCCACCTGATAAATGTCAGAAATCGGTATAAGTATACTGAAGATACGTATAACAAAAAACGGGAGTGATAAAGATACAAGAAAATACCATGCCATATAAACTGTGATAATATAATAGAAAAGAAAGGATGCATGCATTCGGGCTCCTGACCAGTCAACCGTGATTATGTTGTTTGAGAAATAATCCTTCGACGCATGAGCCCTGGCTGTAGATGAGATCGGCATAGTTTCCATAAAGGATACCAGGGGCCTACGTCCATAATGTTCGAAGATCGTCAGAGGGCATCATGTACAAGAGCTACGTCCATAACGCTTTGGAAAGCGTCAGAGGGCACCTGGGCATGCATCTTCGAGGAAGCGCACAGGTAATCAGGAAAGTGTAAAGAAGCCCATACATCATGTATTATTCTCCCCACTCAATGCCTAGTATGATCATCTCCATGACTGATATGAACCTCTCGTAACCGCCAAGTCTTCTAACATGCAATTCTATTGGCAGTTACTTCTATCCGTCGTACGCTCCATACGTATCGGTGGCCAGCCGACTACATAGGTACGTATCCTACATGTGACTCACAATATGTAGTAAAGCAAGTGTCAAGGCTGTATGTGATATACCAATATCTCATCAACAATGGGTGGTCACTAGACTAAGTCAATGCAAGAGAAATAAATAAAAGGAAGAAAACAACTGATAGAGTCGCTTGCACCCAAGTGTGACTTGGACGCACAGTTTTATAATAATAATAAACAAGAAATGCTGAAGATAACAACTGAAAATAAGACTATGTAGTTCACAGAGTAAGGTGGCAAGGTATCTTGCCTGGTGGTACGAAGGTGGCACGTCCAAGAATCACAATGTCAACAATAGAAATGTCCAAATCTCCAAACAACTCCGGATGCTGAAATAAACATCAAAAATGTACTCGAAATAAGTGACAAACCTAGAAAATGTCTGTCCAAAAGTCTAATTCTGGAACAGAGGCAAAATCATAGTTTTGGGTCAAAACGATGTCCGTCGCTGGACCCGTTTTGTACTGAAATACGTGCCAATGTCTACAATCTCTAAAGTCGTCAAACTATATGTCTACGAATCTGGTTTGAGGAGATGAACTCAATGGTATGTCCAATTTTAGATTCCGATGAGCCGTGCATAAAATTGCCCGTTTGGTCGAAGTGCGTTCCAGCCAATTTGGCGTTCCGATCAACCTTCTCAAAATTAGACCAAACTTGGCATACAGGACCAAAAAATTGATAAGGTCCTGCTGGCAAAAGTTTTACATCGATTCGACAAACGTGCATGAAGTTATGGCCAAGTTTGCAAAAGGTCGATACGGGGGTATCTTGACGGATACACACTGATTTCGTCGCGCACGTGCAACGAAATCGGGTTCCATCATTTCTCACACGTCGGCAACATCTATACGCGCCTTTCGATGCATATAGTGCACGAATATGTCGCCCGGTTTGTCGGGGCGCATGCCGTATCGGGAAGTTTTCTAAAGTTTTTAATATTTTAACACTGTTTTTTTTGTACAAGTTAACATCATGTAACTTATTGTACATTGGATAATTTCGAAAGTTATAAAAGGGGTTGTAATCCAGTATGGATTGTTTTCAACTGTATTAAATTAGTTTTTTGTAAACTGTTAATAGATCGGCCATGTTTGGCATTCCAAGTTAGGGTAAAACATTGGAACGGTGGACAGGTTTCTGTGGTTTTTCGTCAATTTTAGTCTGATTTCTGTTCCAATCTAAATGACATCAACCCATACAAATTTATAGGATTTACAGTTGGTTAGGTTGTCTTCTAAATGAATCAAATAGGTCGAGTTTTCATCGAGTATTGAAGAAGAAAACATTATTCAAAGATAAGTAACTGGACGCGTTCGAAAGCAGCGGATCCTCTGCTTTCGGTCGGGTTTTTGGGGCTGCGACGGTCATCCAGCGACATCATGCGGCGATAGGCATTCGGAAAGGGGCGTGGACACGTTGGGGTCGTACTGGAGTCACTGCACGAAGTCTAGAGTCGGTCACGATGAGGCTTTGCTAGGGTTTTATCGTTTTGATTGGATGGGTCGAGTTTTTATACTCGGGAGTTCGAATCCAATTAAAATTCGAATTTGAACAATAATTCAATTTAATCTTGGATTTAATCCAATGAGCATCCAGTTAGGATTGCACAGGAGAAATTTGTAAAGATTTGGTAATCTTTGGCTAAGAATGGAAGCCAATACTCGGCTAAGGGGGGTCGGGTTTCACCCTTCACTGTTCACGTGAACAGTGAAGAAAGTGTATATATATATATATATATATATATATATATATATATATATATATATATATATATATATATATATATATATATATATAGTATTTTCTTATATACTCATATATTCAAGTATCTATATCAATAAACCAATAATACCATAGATAATGTAAAAAAATCCTATAAAATTCTAAAAACATAATTACTGAAAATGCTAACATATTACTACTATAATTATGAGCAGTGTACATAATATATGTATACTTATATAACATCATCATAAAAAATAATAATATTCTAGAATAATTGAATAAATACATATATAAATATTGGGCGATTACATCCTACCCAACTTAAATAAATTTCGTCCTCGAAATTAAAACTACGGTAGGGGGATTGAATGCAATGCAAAATTTTAAGGGGCTAACGCAAGAAAGTCGTACCTTTGTTTTTGAACAAATACGGGTAGCGATTTCGAATATCGTCCTCGCGCTCCCAAGTAGACTCTCCTGGTGAGTGGTGCTTTTATGCTACGCGAACCAATGGTATAGATTGATTCTGCAACACCTTCACTCGGCGATCAAGGATGCTTACGGGTTGCTCTTGGTACGACAAGCCCGGTCCAATAGTGATCTCGGAGTGATCAAGCACATGACTACTGTCTGCCACGTATCACCTCAGCTGTGGCACATAAAATATGTCATGTACACCCTCAAGCGATGGTGGCAATGCCAATCTATAGGCAACCTCTCCAACTCGTTCTAAGACATCAAAAGGGCCTATGTATCTTGGACTCAACTTGCCACGTCCACCGAATCGAATCGTGCCCCTAGTGGAGGATATCTTCAAGAAAACATGGTCGTCTTCCTTGAACTCCAAAGGTCGACGACGATTGTCCGTCCACTGCTTCTGTCGATCCTGCGCTGCTCGTAGGTGGTCCTGTATCTTCTTTACCTTCTCCACTCTGCTCAAAACCAACTCGGGTCCCAATATCTGTCGCTCTCCTAAGTCGCTCCAATAGATAGGAGATCGACACTTTCTACCATACAACGCTTCAAACAGAGCCATATGAATGCTCTCTTGATAGTTATTGTTGTAGAAAAATTCTACAAGATGAAGGTAGTCTTTCCATGATCCGCCAAAGTCAAGCATACATGCTCTCAACATATCCTCTAGCGTCTGAATAGTACGCCTTGACTGGCCGTATGTCTGCGGATGATACGATGTGCTAAGCTTCAAACGCATACCTAAACTGTCCTGCATACTCCTCCAAAAGTGCAAGATGAACCTCGAGTCACGGTCCGACACTATGCTAACTGGTACACCGTGTAGCTTCACTATTTGCTTCATATATATATTTGCCAAAACTTCTATGGACTGCCCCACTCTAAAGGGTAAGAAGTGGGCCGATTTGGTAAGTCTATCAACAATCACCCATACTGCATCTCGTCCACTAGGACTCCGAGGAAACCCTGTGACGAAGTCCATCGTAATGTGCTCCCATTTCCACTCAGGAATGGGTAGCGGCTGTAATAATTCGACCGTCCTCTGGTGCTCGGCCTTCACTTGTTGGCATACCAAACACTTGGTCACGAAATGAGCTATCTTTTGCTTCATTATGTGCCACCAATAATACTACCGCAAGTCCCGATACATCTTAGTTCCTCCAGGATGAATAGAGTAAGTCGAACTGTGTGCTTTCGCCATCAACTTCTGTCATAGCTCTCTATTAAGAACATGAATAAGATCGCCACATCGCAATATCCCATCGGGATGAATCCTCAATTCCGTCTACTCTCCTGCTTCTGTCCTCTCTCTAAGCCGTCTAAATCTAGCATCTGTGGGCAATGCCGCCTTGATCCTCTCTACTAATGATGATTGCACTTGGAGATTGGCTAACATGTCATCTGCTCCAGGCAACACTACCTCAATACCAAGCTTCTACAAGTCTTCTATCAATTCCTTCTGCGTAGTCAAGAAGTGTGCCATGGGCTTACGGCTTAATGCGTCTGCCACAATATTAGCCTTGTCCGGATGATAATGTAGCTCGATCTCGTAATCCTTCATCAACTCCAACCAACATCGTTGTCGCATATTCAACTCTTTTTGTGTGGACATGTACTTGAGGCTCTTATGGTCAGTTTAGATATCAACCTTCTCGTCGTACAAGTAATGTCTCCATAGCTTCAAGGCAAAGATAACCGCTGCGAGCTCTAGATCATGGGTTGGATAATTCTTCTCGTGCACTCTCAACTGTCTAGATGCATATGCTACTACATGACCATGTTGTATCAATACACATCCTAATCCCTTCTCGGATGCATTATTCTAGATCATAAATCCTTCTGGGCCCGATAGTAGTGTCATAATGGGTGTTGTGGTCAAGTGCTTCTTCAACTCGTCAAAAGCGGCTTGACACTCATCTGTCCATACAAACTTCTGATCCTTGCAAGTGAGTCGAGTCATAGGCCCCGCTATTCGAGAGAAATCTTCCACGAACATTCGATAATAACCCGCAAGTCCAAGAAAACTTCTCACCTCGGAAGCTGAGGTGGGTGCGGGCCATGCCTTGACTGCTGTGATCTTCTTCGGATCTACCGATATGCCGTCTCCAGTAACAATATGTCCAAGAAATGATACTTCCTTGAGAAAGAACTCACACTTGCTAAGCTTCGTGTAAAGTCGCTCATTTTTTAATATTCCCAAAACAATCCATAGATGCTGATCACGCTCCTCTTGGCTCTTAGAGTAAATCAAAATATCATCTATGAAGACGACTACAAATTTGTCCAAGTACTAGTAAAAGATCTTGTTCATTAAATTCATAAAAACTGCAGAAGCGTTGGTCAACCCGAAAGGCATGACCAAGAACTCGAAGTGTCCATACCTCGATCCAAAGGTCGTCTTTGCAATGTCTTCCTTCCGAACCTTCAGTTGGTGATAGCCCGATCGTAAGTCAATCTTGGAGAATACTTTTGCTTCACTCAGTTAATCAAATAGATCGTCTATACGCGGCAAGGGATACTTGTTCTTTACCGTCACCGCATTCAAAGCTCTGTAGTCGATGCACATGCACACTGTCACGTCTTTCTTAGGCACAAAAAGAACGGGTGCTCCCCATGGTGATGTACTGGCACGAATAAAGCCTTTCTCCAATAAGTAGTCAATCTATGTCTTCATCTCTACCAACTACTTCGGTGCTAGTCGATATACTCGAGATGATATAGGCTCGGCCTCCGGAATAAGCTCAATAGAAAACTTGATGTCTCGGTCAGGCGGTAGTCCCGACAGATCCTCGGGAAATACATCTTCAAACTCAGTGATAACGGGGTGCTGAGGGGTATCCTGCATCATCATGTGAGTCCCCAATGTGGGTGTATCACAACTCTATCCTTCTTCTTTGGTGAATTCGAACTCTGTCATATTCGGTGGTCTAAAGACGATACTGCCCCTATGGCAGTCTATAAGAGCAAAATGCTGGCTCAACCAGTCCATTCCGAGAACCACATCGAACGTAGGCATAGGAAATACAAGGAGTCGTGCTCTTGTCTTCCTACCACATATCACTATAGGACAAAGTCTGCAAACACCACTAACAGGTACAACTCCTCCTCCAGTGAGGATTCTAACATTTTTAGATAAGGGTATGATAGGAATGTTGTGTCTAGTGGAAAAACTAGTGGCTATGAATGAATGAGTGGCTCCAGTGTCAAATAATGTAATAGCAGGAAATAAAGCAACTAAAACCATACCTGCTATGACCTCTGTCTTTATCTCTATATCCTCAACAACAAGTAAGAATGCCTGCCCATAATTCTGTCCTGGGCCCTGAGCTCTGGCCTTGTTGTACTCTACGCCTTGGGGAGGCAATGGTGGGCGAGGTACTCCTGCTATGGGCCCTGGTGCTGGAAAAGCTGGGGCCATAGGCCTCAGGTTTTGCCGTACATGTACTATCGTCTGTTGCTCTGAATAGTCCTTGAGCATGTGCTGGTTGGATCCACATCTCAAGCACAATCTAAGGCGAATCCAGCAGTCATTTTAGAGATGTCCTTGCTTTCTACAGTAATGGCAAACAGGCTTCTGATATGGCGAGGGCCTCGGCTGGTGCTGTCCTGCGGGCCTCCTGATAGGTCCTCCCTGGGTAGCTCGGGCTGGAGCAACTACTGTTGTATGACGTCTAGATGTCTGCTGCTGCTTTTTGCGAAGAATCTTCTGAGCGCGAGCTTCTTCTAAGAGAGAAAAATGGGAGACTCGCGACTGTGTAGTCGTATAAGACTTGAGCTCCGGTGCAAGACGTTGATAGAATCTCCTAGCCTTATCTAGCTCTATCGGGATCAGTCCTACACCAAATCTACTCAGGCGATTAAATTCTGAGTCATACTCATCAACCGTCATATTTCCTTGCTTCAGATGAAGGAACTGGTCGTAGAGACCATCTCGAACATAGATAGGGAAAAATCTCTCATAGAATGGATCATAGAACTACTTCCAGGTGATCCCAGCGCCTAATCGTCTCTCTTTCGCCTTCCACCAGTGGCGGGCATTATCCTCTAATAGTAGGTCTACTGATGTCATCTAATCTTGAGCTAGAAACTGAGATGCCTTCAGTAGCTTCTCCGTACTAATGAGCCATTGTGACACCTCTAGTTGCTTTTTCTTTCCTCTGAAGGCCTTGGGTTTCATGTCTGTGAAGTTCTTGATAGAGCCTTCATAAGGATGCAGAACCGGTGCTGGTGCTGGTACGGGAGGTAGAGGTGGAGGTCTAGTCAATGCTGCCATCATAGTCTGTCTCATCAGCTCAGTCTGCTGCCACTGAGCCTGCATCATGGCTCACATAAACTGGGAAGTAGGCCTCCTATCCGTCGGTGGTGGAGGCATTTGAGGTCCCGACTGTGGTAGAAACTACTGTAGGAATGGTGGTGGTGGTGGCAGTGGTGCATTCCCTCCCGATGGCATGGTAGTGGTTGTTTCATTTAACAAAATGCCTAAAATTGGCTTTTGAAAGAAAACTAGAAAAAGTACAAAAGTACAAATTGTTCTGGAAAGTATTGCTATGGAAGTCTGATCTGAGAGCGATCACTTTGTTCCTTGGACCATACGATGATGAAGAAAAAAACTGCTTGAAGAAGACGAACAATCGAAAGAACTAAGTCACCGGAAAGGTATCGAGTAACGGCACTGATGGCACAGTCAAATGCTTTCTTGCTTTGCTTCACCCTGTTCTTGAGAAAAAGTTAAAGAAATGCTTCTGGGAATATTACTCTAGAAGTATGAGTTTTCTCAGAATCTCCTCTCCTATCTCTCTGTTGATCTATTGATGATGTCTATGTGAAAAATAAGTCTATTTATAGACTTAACCCTTTGTGCGTAAAAAGCAACCAAATCGGGTCATTACGCTAGTAACTGTCACCCACGATACAAATCATCCTCTACGCACGTTGACACATGTCCCACGTAGAGTTTTGATCTCTACGCATGGTGACACGTGTCCTACTACTTCAATAAAATAGGAAAAGTACGTACACACGTTCCTCGAGAAGTGTGGCATGAAAGCCACGTGAGCAAACCACGTTCTTAAGTGGTCAGGAAAGATCGGGCGTAAAAATGACCCAAAATACACTCCCAGCGTAAAGTGGCAAACTGGGCGTAAAACAGCCCAAAATAAACTTTCCAGCGTAAAATGGCTAAAATAGCCTTGGGCGTAAAAAGTAGCCCAAATAAACTTTACGCCCACAATAGCCTTGAGTGTAAAAGCTCGAATAGCTATCGTGCGTAAAAGAAGCAGTTTTTATTGAGCGTAAAGTAGCCCCATCTGCACACTATACGACGAGTATTGGGTTTGGTGTAAATCTAATCTTCTCGACTTATATGCTACATGCTGTCAGAAAAATCATTCTGTCAGATCAAATCTCTTGCATTAAATGCGGCCTGACAGTCTGTCCCCTGCGTAAAGTTCAATGAACAGCTCCCGCGTAAAGTAGCTAGCGTAAAGAGTAGCTTGCGTAGAGAGTAGCTTGCGTAAAATTCTCAACTTCTTTGACTAAGCCCATGAAGCACTTTTTTCGCTCCTACAAGACCCCCTTCAAAGTTTTTAAATTATTTTCAAAATTTTGAAATACTTTGAACAGAAGCGTAAAATTCGGGATTTTCACAATCAGCGTAGAATTCGGGATATCCAACGGTCATCCGCATAAAAGTTGGAAATTTGAACCGATTCAAAAATTCTCTATAAATAGAGCTTTTCGAAGAGAAATAATACTTTACTTATATCCCGTAATCTCGATCTCTCTTATTCTTCTTCCTCTTCAAAACTCTTGCTTTCAATCCGATGGCTCCCAAGAAGTCGTCCACCGCCGGCAGCAAGGGCAAGAAGCCCGTCGGTTTATCCTCGACCGATCGCATAAAAGCCCCTATCCAATCATCTACGACGCCTCAACAGAGCAACCCCACCGTGGCTCCGACAATGAAGGGTAAAGCCCTACTTAATCTCAGCTATGAGTTCACCGGAGAAGAAGAAGAAAACCCGAACCTTCAGATTTCACGCCCACGTCATACGTGTCAGCGTAGAACCTGAAATAACAAAATACGCCCACGTTATACATGTCAGCATAAAGTTAAGAACATACGCCCACGTTTATACGTGTCAGCGTAAAATTAAGAAAATACGCCCACGTCTATACGTGCCAGCGTAAAATCTAAATTAAGTTCATGTCTACACATGCCAGCGTAAAATCTAAAATACGCTCATGTCTATACATGCCAGCGTAAATTTTAGAATACGCTCACATCAACATGTGCCAGCATAAAATTCATAATACGCTCACATCAGCATGTGCTAACGTAAAATTTAGAATACGCTCATGTCAACACATGCCAGCGTAAAATTTATAATACGCTCACATCAACATGTGCTAGCATAAAATTTAGAATACGCTCATATCAACACATGCCAGCGTAAAATTTATAATATGCTCACATCAACATGTGCTAGCGTAAAATTTCACAAGTGAAAGACTTTGTGTAAAACAAAGACTTTTTACACTTTAAAACTTTTTACCAACTTTAATAAGCGTAAAATTTACATAGTCAAAGTCTTTAACCTTTATGTGTAAAAACTTAGACTAATTTATCTGCGTAAAAATTTTAAATTAGATTTTTACTAACTTGATATTTCTTTTTCTTTTGGCAGTGGATTTGCAAATTCACCCACTTGCAGAAGTCTTTGGCTCATCAGTTGGTATGGTAGGCTCGAATTATTTGGAGAATCTGTCTCATGTAGAGTTTCTCCAATCGAATCCGGAGTACCCTGTAGAGAGAGCACAGTTGATTGCTGTCCAATGGGATAGAATGCTGCTATCCATGATTAATGGAGAACTGTTGACCTCACTGGATGGCCAACAATTTGCAAAACCAGCTTTCTTATTTGGGAATACAATAGACTGCAAGTCACAAACACACCCCAAAAAGGAGTCTTGGGTGTTCAAGTCTGGAGATAGAGCAATGTATCTCCCTGATATGGATAGAGATTACCCCTTGTCCGCATTCAACCATGCCACCCATCCCCGACAAATGCTGTGGAATCTGACTCCCAGCAGTCATGGAAGGCCGGGTAGAATCATATTAAGAGGAATAATGCCAATGATATGGGGTATTACGTCAGTGTTCCCAATGGCGGTGTCGTTCCTTTCTCTGGCCTCTTGCCAGGATTTACTTCGAATGAAGATTCGGCCTTAATCCAACCGGTGCAGACCCAGATGTTCATCAATAAGTTCATAAGGGCTGCGGTATTATATCCCCAGACAAACCCTAGGCTACCGGGATGGTTGACTCCATTCAATCAGAACTGGATCCAAATTAGTGTTTGGATCATGAAGAACTTCCAGACTGAGCTGAAAGACATCGGTCTGTATGAAGCAGTGGCTTCCACTAGTCAGGGTATACCACCGAACAGTAACTTGTTCATGGCCCTGATGGAGATATATATAAGTTCAACTGGAACTTTTGTGACCCCAAAAGGTGAAATGGGTCTCGTACTCCATGAGATGCAATTCATCTCAAAGTTGCCAATGGGGAAAGCCCCATATGAAATATGTTCCCTCCAACCGGGAACTTGCTGAAATCAGGAAGAAAAACCCTCAATTGGTTGAGGTATATGAAGAGTTGATGTGCCACTATATAATTTGTACTACTATGCATGAGAGTGGATCTCATCTAGCATACATCAACAAGTGGACAACATATCTCTTTTTCTATAAGGATAAAATATCCAAGGATGATAAAGAAAGATTTCAGGAAAACAAAGCTCCAACTATCAACACTGGTTCAACAATCCCTGCTGATAAAATACGAGATATGATGATTGTCTACAAATTCTCGAACAAATATTTGTCCACCCGACTGGGGAGTTCCCTGCTGGAACCGAAGCCATGAGCTTTCTCAGATATGGCAGCCAGAAGATCTCCAGGAAAGCCTTGCTGGCAGGCTTCCTTTCTCTATGGTTGAGAAGATGGGTTGTACCGGGGACCGGTACAGTTGATAGAATCCATCATAACGTGCTATGGCCAGCAGTACGTTTGGTGTTTAAAGTCAGAATCAACCTGCTATCGGCAATGGTGTGCCGAGTAAACGCAGTTTTGAGAACTTTTGGTGAGGAGCTAATCAACAACGCTCCTCATTGGAACGTATTCCCCAGGGTAGAAATGCCATACACTTACTTGATGGGCTGGCTGTTGCACCATAACTGCAATTTGTTGCCACCAGGCTCGGGAGATGATGCGGAGGTCTTCCTCTAGAAGTTCAACAAAGCTACATGGACTACCACGACAGTGGCAGATACCCGAGCAGTTTTGAATTATTCTTATGGTTGGAACTTTTTCTGTACCCGGCCACAAGTTCCAGCCGACTGCTTCGGCGTTCAATTTGAAGATGAAGTTGAAGGAAGAACTTTATTGTCAGCACCAGTCTTCAGATGGCTACAGTGCATCAGGCCCTCTCACCTGATGTACAGAAATGAAGACAATTGTGCGTTCGAACCATATCTACCAAGTAGGTTCGCTCGCCAATTTGGATATGACCAACTTCATGTTGGTAATCCCTCTACCAGTTTTCGTCATTATGGGAAACTGATTGATGGTGCAAGAGGTTGGAGGCATTTTAGCACCGCCCGTACTGGTGCCAAATTCAAAGTGTCAACTGCTACGAGCACTACCGAGCTACGTATACTTCATACGTATGCTCACTTTTATACTTCCATCCGTTCCTTCGCCCATGGCTACAACATGAGGGGTAGTCTAAGATGGCCCAAAGAAGGGAATGTTGAGGAGCCAATCTGGGTACCATCAGACATCTCTGACGACGCTGTCGTTCCAGATCAATATCTGGAAGTTATCCCTAGGGGAGTTGGAGAAAAGGCTGCAGAACCTATTATTATTGGCAAGTCCCGTAAACGGAAACAAAGTGCAGCCGTTACTCTTTTAGAGAAGACCCCAAAAAAGAAGAAGAAGAAGAAGAAGGCTACCACCAAAAGACCTTCCAGATCAAGCGCCACTACCCCGGAGAGTGACACTCAGGTGGATGAGCCGCAACATGTAGCATATTCTTCAGTTCACCCTGGAGAAGGATCTTCAGCATCTCAACCAGCAGCACCTGCAATAGTCCTATCTCCGGGACGTCTCAGCTCAGCACTTCATTTGACTTTGCCACAAAAGGCACAAGTTGTTGAGGATGTTGCTCCAGTACATACTGTTGATCAAGAGCCCATCCCATCTGATGAACCAGCTATTAGTTTTGATGATGAGGATTGGACTGGAGATTATGACGCGTACTTGGCACGTCCTACACATACTCCAGGTATAATTTATACAAAAATCCATACAAAACTATAATTTTTTGTATATTAACTTATTTTGTTTAATTTTTGTAGGTGTTATCATTGCTCCAAAGCTCGTGGCTCCTCCTCCTCCTCAAGAAGATATTTATGAAGAAAACAAGGAATCTGAGGAGGAGGCTTCTTCTTCAGAAGAAGAAGATGCTCAAGAAGAAGTACTACAAGAGCCCGAAGTGGAGACTCAAGAAGAATGTCCTCCAACTCTGGAGGTACAATAAGAGCCAGAAATACAGGCTCAGCCAGAAGTGTCCCCTCCTGCTGAGGGCAAGGATAAAGAAGAAACTACAGTAGAAAATACTGTAGATGATAAAGAGGCTGCGGAAGAATAATTAGATTTCAATGAAGAATCAGTTGTAGAAGGACTCACTATAACTGAAATACTTGAAGATCCCGTAGAGCCAATAGCTGAAGAAAGTGATGAAGACATACTCAAGTCACCAACTGAAGCTGAGGAAGTTGTAATAGCATCCTCTGCTATTACTACTGATCCAGTACAAATTTCTGAAGAGACAATGCCAGAACCGGAGTCAGCTGCCACAACTATCATTCCACCCGCACCTATCACCGCCACCGAAACTCTAATAGTTTCAGCTCCAAAAACGGTTGGAGTAACTGAAGACACTGTTCCTGAAGCTCCTGGGAACCAGTTGGCTATGGTA
This sequence comes from Iris pallida, assembly GCA_029216955.1. NCBI lineage: Eukaryota > Viridiplantae > Streptophyta > Magnoliopsida > Asparagales > Iridaceae > Iris > Iris pallida. The sequence continues at coordinate 8,827,428 of JANAVB010030814.1, forward strand.
GCAGTAACAACAATGGCTCCATCTCAGCCTGCTACCATGGTAATAGCATCTGCTCCTAGTCTTCAGAGAAGAGATTTGGTAGACATTGCCGCAACGTCGAGTTCAAGTGTAGAAATGTATCTCTTAGTTGAGATTCATACTGAAACCTTTTACAAGACTCTGGCGGCTCTAATCAAAATGGTCCTGAATAAGGGCCTCAATTATGAGAGCTTAAAGGCGGTGATCGCTCTTACTATCAGAAATGTCGCTATGTTCAATGATGCGGCGAGAGCAGCGGCATTGGAGAAAATTGTGGAGGGACTTGAACAGCCCATCAAAGAATATCTAAAGTTGTCAAGTGAAACCATTGAAAGTCTCATCCAAGAAGAGTATGATGTTTTATCTGCTGAATACCTCGCTCGGGAGACTACTTTCAATGAAGCCCACCATGAATATAGCATAAAGGTCGCCAAAGAAAAAAGCTTTTTTGGCTAGAGCGAAACCCGAGCTGGATAGCCATAGAGAAGCCTGTGAAACTTCGAATATAAGAATTCATCAACAAAATGATAGAATTTGCGAAGTTGAGGCTGAGCTAGCTCGCTTGAAGGTAGAGAGGGAGCAGATGATCATGGCCCGGGACCAGCACGTAACTCAAAGCTCAATTTTAGAAGAACAGGTCTTCAGAGCTGAATCTGCCATCAAAATCCTTGACGAAGCCAAGGACAAGATGATAGTCAGTTTTGCTGGACTTTCTCATATCTGCACTCCCGAAGCTCGATGTTCCGTAGCTGCTAAAACTGTATTGAGCTCTCGTGACAAGCGTCTAGCAGAGCTGCAGAAAATACTAGGAGACTTATCTGCTCCGCCTTAGGCAAATAAAGAGCTTTTGTAATCTTCTATCTTTTTCACTCTGTAATTTTTACAAAAATAAATAAAATATTTATTTGTGATCCTATCATTTATTTTAAAATTAAACAATAGGTATGAGATAGAAAACACTTATCAGAGGTAATATGGACATGATAAGTTTTCTAAACTCAATAAATTGTATCTATCCAGAGGTAATATGGACATGATAGATAATGAATCTTTTTTCTGTTTAGAGTATACGACACTATCAGAGGTAAATATGAACATGACATATCGTAACAATTCAAAGAAAAATAGATTAATATCTATTCAGAGGTCAAATGGACATGATAGATAGGAAAAAAGTAGACTTAATATTTATTCAGAGGTCATGAGAACATGATAAATAAGAAATCCCACTTTTTAATCAACAGGTAAGATAGAAGATTAAAATTCTCTTCAAGGAGACAAGTAATCAGCTTAACCAAACATTGGTAGCTGGGGAATAAAAAAGAAATTTAAACATAATATTTCTTCAAGAATTTGCCATTGATCGGCATCATGAGTAGATCTCCATTAGGTTTAGACAACCTATAAGCACCATTGGAGAACATTGTCTCTACTACATAGGGACCTTCCCATTTTGCTTGGAACTTCCCTTTGCTCTTATGAGTCATCACATTGGTCTTCGAACAGCTAGAACTAGTTCACCGACTTTGAATACTCTCTCTTTAACTTTACGATTGAAAGTTCGAGATATGCGGGCTTGATATATCTCAATGTACGGTTGCGCTTGAAGACGCTTATCGTCCAATCCTTCAAGTTCTTGAAGTCGTAAGCGATCATTGTTCTTTGTAGTTAGCTTATTAGCAAAGGCCATTCGAAGAGATAGAATCTGGATTTCCAGTGGTAGAACAGCCTCACATCCGTAGACAAGTAAAAACGGTATAAAACCAGTAGGAGTTCGGACTGTCATTCGGTAAGCCCATAAACATTCTCCAAGTTTCTCATTTCAATCACGTTTATTAGAAGAGACAAACTTTTTGAGAAGTTTGATGATCGTCTTGTTGAAGGCTTCGGCCAAACCATTAGCAGCTGGATTATAAGCCGTAGAAGCCAGATTTTGGATCCGATTCTTGTCGCAGAATCGATAGAATGCATGACTGGTGAATTGTGGTCCATTATCATGAATTATCCGTCGGGGAATCCTAAAATGATAAATGACGTGGTGTTTGATGAAATTAACCACATTTGATGTTTTTACATCAACAAGGGGAATCGCTTTCGCCTATTTAGAAAAGTAATCGGTTATAGCAAGTATAAACTGATGTCCCTTGACAAAAGGAGGGTTAATCAGACCAATAATATCCATGCCCCAAGCTTCGAAAGGCCAAGAAGCTGCTGTAGGATGTAGGAATTCAGATGGTTGATGAATAAAATCAGCATGAATCTGACATGCTTTACACCGTCTGGCATAATCCACAGCATCTGCTATCATGGATGGCCAATAATATCCCATTCTTCGAATGCGGTCTTGTAATTTTGGACCCGGTTGATGAGCACCGCAGACACCATCATGAGCTTCACGAAGTGTTTGTTTAGCTTCACTTTCAGAGAGACAGCGTAGCAAAATTCCGTCATATAAACGATGATATAACATATGTAAGGAAGAATCATAGTAAAATCGAAATGATCATCTCTAGATTGATGCAGCTTCCTTCGGATCTTCAGGTAAAATCCCATGAACTACATAATCAATGAATAGACTTCTCCAATCCCTCTGTTGGGAACTTGATTCTGTAGTATAACTCTATTCAATATGCAGATTATTCTTGACACAGAATAATTCTCGATCCAACAAAGTGATGGTATTTTGTCTTCTAATTGGAACAGCTAAGTCTGCAGCTAAACTAGCAAGAGCATCAGCTTCTAAATTTTGAGAACATGGTACGAATTCGATGAAGAATCCTTTGAATGAAAGGACCAATTCGATTACCACTTGATGATAAGGAATGAGGTCAAGATTTCTGACTTCATATGTCCCTCTAACCTGATTAACAATCAGTTGAGAGTCTCCATAAGCTTCTAGGAGCTCGATGTCCAATTGTTTTGCTACTTGGAGACCAATTAGCAGAGCATTGTATTTGGCCACATTGTTGGAGCATGGCTCATTAAGAGAATAAGCACGGTAAATGACCATTTTGTCAGGAGAGACTAGGACGATGCCTACTCCTGAGACGATATTGCCTTTAGTTCCAACCCGTGATGCTCCATCAAAGTATAATTGCCAAATGTCATCCTTTATAGTCATGTTGTAATCCACGACTTCATCTGGAATGTCCTCATATAACTTCGATGTTTCAGGCATAGGGTGAGCTGCTAAGAAATCAGCTAATGCTTGGCCTTTCACTGATTTTTGAGGTACATAAACCATGTCATAAGGAGTGAGCAACATTGCCCAGGTGGCTAACCTGGAGTTAAGAATGCTCGGTTTTCTCATTAATACCCGAATAGAATTTATTCTGGAGATAACATGAATAGTCTGTCCTGACACATAATGTCGTATCTTTTGAACAACAAAAACCAAGGCTAGACATTCCTTTTCTACAGGAGTATACATGTGTTCAGCTTCGACCATCATTCGAATAAGATAATAAATTGCATGTTCATGACCCATATCACTTTTTTTATGCAAGAAGAGCACCAAGTGAATGATCTAAGGCTCGAACATATAGCAAAAATGGTCTTCCTACCACTGGAGGTACCAAAATAGGTGGATTTGTAAGGTATTGCTTGATGTCATTGAAGGCTTTCTGACATGCTTCATCCTAGACATATGATACACCTTTCTTTAATAGACGAGAAAAAGGTTAACATCTCCCAAAAAGATTAGATATAAACCTTCTGATATAAGCGATGCGACCTTGGAAGCCACAGATTTCTTTTAGATTGTGTGGAGGACGCATTTCAAGAATCGCTTTGATTTTGTCAGGATCAACATGAATACCCTGAAAAGTAATGACAAATCCTAAAAACTTGCCACTGGACACCCCTAAGAAAGACTTAGTGGGATTCATCTTTAGTTGATATTGACGCATCAACTCAAATACTGTCTTCAAGTCCTGAATGTGATAATCTTTTAATCGACTTTTGACAGCAATGTCATCTATATAACATTCAACTGTCTTCCATAGATGTTCTTGAAAGATATTGTTCATAGCACGTTGATACGTGGCGCCGGCATTTTTCAGACCAAACGGCATAACCGTATAGCAATAGACTCCAAAGGGTGTACGAAAAGTAGTATGCTTCTCATCTTCCGGATGCATCTTAATTTGATTGTATCCTGAAAATCTATCCATGAAAGACATGCGTTCAAAACCACATGTATTGTCTATCATGACATCGATAATCGGAAGTGGAAATTCGTCCTTTGGACAAGCTGCATTAAGATCCCAAAAATCTATGCAAACTCGGACTTTTCCGTTCTTCTTCATAACAGAAACAATATTGGCAACCCAATATGGGTGTTGTTCTTCACGAACAAAGCCACATGTAATCAACTTTTTGACTTCTGCTTCAATTGCATCCATCATATCTGGTCGAAAGCGATGCTGCTGTTGTTTTACAGGCTTGGCATTAGGAAGAATATTAAGTTTATGAGTAGCAACTTTAGGATCTAGACCCGACATATCCTCATAACTCCATGCAAAGATATCAATATATTCTTTAATCAGTTTTATCAACTCTTTCTTTTCATCTTCAGAGAGGTTTTACTGATGAATTTTGGTTAGACGTAGTTCCGTCTCCAACATCAATCTGGACAACCTCATCCTCAGTAGGTGGTTGTCGCTGTTCAAAATGAAGTTCCCATTGAGTGTCCATTTGTTGTGCCCAAGGATCATTCTCAAATGGTTCAAATTCACCATCAGTTTGAACCATGTTGACTGAGAATAGGCACTCAGATTCATCATAATAGTCTCCTCCAAAATATGAGGAGTGTAAGAAATTGGAAGAACATTCTTCTTCCATATCTTCTTTGTACATGTGGTATGTATCCGATTCGATGAATTGGATTTCTTCTGAATCTGAGGATTGTGAAGAACTGGAAGAAAATTCTTCTTGTATATCCTTATTAATCATGTGGGACGGATCGTATCCCAACCTATGACGAGTTTTCTGGTAAAACGGATCACCACATAATGGTAATCGTCTACTTTAGCCTTGATTGAGACCTTGCATAGTCTTTAAGTCATATCCCATATTCTGGATAATCTTAAGAGATTGTTGACTATATTTGTTAATTCGGATTCTTCCTTTGTCTTTATCTTTAAAATCATCTGTTTGAACAACAGGGATATTTTTAGCCAGACCAAACACAATTTGGTGCTTGTTTTTCTTATCAGACGGAATTACGAAATAAGATTCTTCGTGACGTCTATAAGTTACACAAGCTTGTGATGAAGTGGCTACCGGAAGAAAATAGGGAGAAGATGTTAGGAACCTTTGAGCATAAGGTCTAACATCGACATGAGGAGGAAAAGAATTTTCCTTATGGTCAATGTATAAGGTTTTCTCTGTATCTATGTCATCTTTATATTGATGACTTTGATTATCAGAAGATAAAGTCATTCTTTCAATAAATTTAATAGCCATATACTCAAAAAGGAAATCTTCATTGATATTAGAAAGTATAGAATGATTAATATTTACATCATTTACAATTTGACTGCTACGCTTCGGATTGATCATTAACGGACCGTCATCCGTCTTCTGCGTAGACTTGCCAAGGTTGATGATCAGCGGTGGTTCTGGATCATTCGTACGAGAAGTACGTCCCTTGACTTTGATCATGAGAGGTTGAACTTGGCTCTTGGCAGGAATACTCACTGATTCCTCAGATGAAGCTCGAGTTCTTCCTTTGACCTTGATCACCAGAGGTTGATCATTGACAGATTGAGGTTGGATTCGACCTTTGACTTTAATCTTCAAAGGTTACTTTTTTAGAGGATCTTCATTGACAGATTGATCTTCAGCAGGTGATCGATCTTCAGCCATATCTGATATCTCCTTCACATGCTCTTATTTGTAGAGCATTGAGTCAGAAAAATAGGCTTCGACACCCTTGAAAGGATTGATATCAGCAAACTCAATCTTCATAACCCCTTAGAAATCTACGTACTTGAAGCATTGGTGGAGAGTTGAAGACACAATGTTATGTTCATATATCCACGGTCTTTCGAGAAGGATGTTGTAAGATACATCTGAATTGATAACATAAAATGTTGCCATAGTTCGAAGATCACCAATTTGAATCTTCAGACGAATCTTGCCCAGTGGTTTACTCTTGCCAGAGTTGAAACCAACTATCGTGGTACTAGTATAAGTCAAATCACTAGTAGGAATCCTCAACGGTCTTAGCATACTCTGAAGAATAATGCTAATAGAAGACCCAGGATCAATGTAAATCCTGTCAATTTCAGTGGATTCTATATACCCAGTGTCACGCCCCAGAACTAGAATACTGGAGAGCGGGGGCAGACATAGCCAGCTACGTATAATGAAATAGAATACATCTCAACTATATGGTCACGGCTGTCTAGATATGAGGGTTTACTACAAGCCAGCAGTCTCTTAAGGTCAAGCCTATTGTCTCAATCTCAAGCAATTAACAGAGTTACAAGATGTTAGAGCATCAAATATATATATATAAGGCGTCCCAAATATTACATATTGGATGATCATGAAGCTAGTCGTACAAAATGATAGGACTAGCAAGAGTTCAGTCATACATGATCAACCCTAGGATTTGTTAATCATGTTTACAGCCCGTAGGCAGACAGTAAGTAAATGTGCATCGAGCTAACAGGTGCTCGTCGGCTAAACGCCTCAAAAGAATAAATTTACATATAAGTGGGTGAAACAAAAAGGAAAACCCACTCTTGGCCCGGGTTCCGTCTAGTTGTCACCATTGGGCTGGATGCTTGGTAGATCCTCGGGAGCTGCTCCGAAATCTGGCTACACAAAACCAGCTGGGTCAAACCCCAGAAAGAGCAAGTGCCACAAAGGAGGCCACAAATAAGAACAAAAGCCAGCATATTAGAACATAAAGAATAAAAAGTACAAGTAGTAAAGTACACAGGGCGATAAACGACTAGGGACGTGGAACCATTCCGGGAGCCAGGTTACAATCCTTAAACCAAACAAGGACCAGGATTGTACCCCTTCGCCTGAATAGCTCACTGTCTCTACCCATTTATCGTTAGAAATAAGTAAAGCAATCAAGATCAAGAGTTCCAGGTGCAGGGGCTAGACAAGACTTAGACAGAGCTGGACACCATTCATTCACAATCGGCCAAGCAAGTACTACGACTTACTACTTTAACTAACTAGGGTTATCACAAGCCTAATTACTAACAAGATGCAAGTGAGAATTCCAGTCCCAAGCCCTGCAGACTATCCAGTTATCCTTCCGCGGGTTGAGAGTTATAGGTGGGTACATTGCCCGGGAGACAAATGTACCCTTAGGTGACTTAGAAGGTGCAACACATGACAGTGTGCTGGAAATGTGCTCTACTCGTCGGCAAGCTACAAGTCCATTAAAGCGCCCAGATAACGAGATTGCCTGTGACTGGGAATTCTCCATGTTCTAGTTTGATCTAATCATTAGCCTAATCTAATTTAGCGCGAGTCCCTGGCCGTGGTACCCAGGAAGTCACGTCCTAGACATGATGCAAGGCAAGACAAGTGGATTGTACAAGCAAGCAAGCAGGAGCACCCACGGTATCAAGTTGATTATACGAGTCAAGTTACAAGTTACAAGTCAAGAGTGCGCCGCCACGGGCCACTATCAAGTTATCAAGATAAATCATGTCAGGGTACTTGTCAGGAGTGCGCCACGATGGGCCACTATCAAGTCAGGTTGGTCATGTCAGGAGTGCACCAATACGGGTCACTGTCGTGTTATGCTAGTTCCTTGTCATACCAGGCCATGTACAATAGTCATTCCAAACATATTAAGTAAAATCAAGTTCATAACAAAAGGCGTAAGGATATAAAATGGACGTAAAACATCTAGTAAAAATCAATATATATAGGGCTATAGAAGAGCCAAGCTAAAAAAAGAATAAAACCAAGTCTCCATGATTGGACATATTGTGCAAGGGGTCATGGGGTTGGATTGTGCAAGAGTCAAGTGCGCCAGGGGCCAACTGCGCAGGGTGAGCTGCGCAGGGTACCAACTGTGCCAGAGATGGATGGCGCAGCAGATGGGTTGTGCGAGATCAAATTGTACAGGGGTTAGACTGCACAGAAGGGGATGGCGCAGGGTGAGCTGTGCAGAGGGTGGACTGCGCAGGAGTCAGGTTGCGCAGGGCCAACTGCGCAGGGGTGAGTGCGCCAAGGGAGGTGCGCGGTCCAGCCCAAGAGGCCGGGCGCAATCGGCTATGCGCAATGAAAGGCGCTGGCCGAGAAGGAAGGTGCGCAGTTCACCAAAGGGTGAGCTGCGCAATCGGCCTTGCGCTAAAGAGCGCAGGCCGAGAGGGCTGCTTCTCCAACCCGAGAAGAACTCCAAGAACTTCAAAACTTCAATTCTTCATAAGTTGACCAAATCTAGATTTTCAAAGTTCTATCTAGAGTATAATCGAATTCTTTTCCACATGGAAGCATCAAAACATATAAAAATCAAAGTTTAATAGATCAAAACCAAGGATTTTCGAAAATGGTTAAAACCTAGATCTAGAAAAATGGAAGCTCCAAATCATAAAATGTCAAGTTCTAAAGTTGTTCTCCATGGCCTAATCTAGCTAATGGACAAATAAAAAGTGGTGCTTATTTGATGGCAAGGTGCACTTGCCTATGGGTTGGGGAGTTGTGTGGAAGAAGGAAGAAGAAGAAGAAAAAAATTAATGGAGAGTAAAGAGGAGAGAGAAAGTTTGGTAGAGATATAATGAGGGTGGTTGTGTTGTATTGAGGGTAGAGTGTAGGTTAAAGTGTTCCACTCATATGAACCAAACCAACTAAACCAACTCCACAAAATAAAACCAAGCCATGGTCAAAACCCATTTACGAGAAACCAAAATCTGCAAGTCAAGAAAATAAAATACGTGTCAAAATCAAATTACGAGTACAAATACGAAATACAGGAAATGGGGGTGACAACTCTACCCACCTTCAAAGAATTCTATCCTCGAAATTTAATCAAGGAGCTAGAGATTGCCACGACAAGCTATACTAAGCACAAACAAGCTACACTAAGCAGTTCAATCATACAATCATACAATGCAAGCAAGGAAGGGAAAGCGTAAGGCACAAGGAAGACATTATACCTTACGAGTCAAACAGGTAGGGATATCGCGATCGGATGTCATCCTCACGCTCCCACGTTGACTCACCTAGAGAGTGATGACCCCAAGCAACACGGACTAAGTTAATAGTCTTGTTCTTGAGCGTCTTTTCTCTCCGGTCTAATATAGACACGGGCCTCTCCTCATACGAAAGGTTGGTACCAACAACCAATTCCGAATGATCTAGGATATGGCTCGGGTCCGGGATGTACCATCTTAGTTGGGATATATGGAATACATCATGTACCTCACTTAGCGACGACGGAAGAGCGAGACGATAGAACACAACGCCTACTCGCTCCAGAATATCGAACGGCCCTATATACCTAGGACTAAGCTTTTCTCGCACGCCAAAACGAATGACGTCGCGGGTAGGCGAGATCCTAAGGAATACATGGTCGCCGACGGCAAATTCTAAGGGACGCCGATGAGTATCGGCCCAATGGCGCTGGCGATCCTGAGCAACTCGGAGGTAATCTCTGACTTTCCTGACCACTTCAACCGTCTGAGAAATCAGTTCTGGACCGAGCATCTGCCTCTCTCCGACATCGTCCCATGCTAACGGGGATCTGTACTTCCTACCATACAGAGCCTCGAAGGGTGCCATCTGGATACTGGCCTGGAAACTATTGTTGTACGAGAATTCCACCAGGTGCAGGTGATCCTCCCACGAACCACCAAAGTCAAGGGTACACGACCGCAACATATCTTCGAGAGTTTGTATAGTACGCTCTGACTGCCCATCTGTCTGCGGATGATACGCTGAGCTGAACTTGAGACGAGTCCCCAAACTTTAATAAAGACTGTGCCAAAAGTGCGATGTGAATCTCGTATCCCTGTCTGATACTATGCTGACTGGCACTCCGTGAAGTCGAACGATCTGCCTGAGATACATCTCTGCTAGCTGCGCCGTCGACTGTCCAACTCTAAATGGAAAAAAGTGTGCCACCTTGGTAAGCCTGTCCACAATGACCCAAATAGCATCTCTGCCGGCCAGAGATCTGGGTAACCCAGTCACGAAATCCATGGTTATGTGCTCCCATTTCCATTCTGAGATCGGCAAGGGTTGAAGAAGTCCAGCTGGCCTCTGATGTTCAGCCTTGACCTGTTGGCAAACCAAACATCGAGAGACATACCGGGCTATCTCTCTCTTCATACCATTCCACCAAAAGTGCTGACGAATATCTCTGTACATCTTCGTGCTGCCTGGGTGGATGGAATACTGCGAACTGTGAGCCTCTGCCATGACTTCCTGTCTGATATCTCCACTGGGTACACAAAGACGCGTGCCGTGTCGAAGTGTACCATCCTCATAAATATATAACTCTAGCCTTCTTCCTGCCTCGCACTCTACTCTGAGCCGCTGAATCTTGGAATCTGCTAACTGTGCTGTCCGGATCCTCTCAACTATGGTGGACTGAATCTGTAGGCTGGCCATCAAGGCCACATTGGAAGGGAGGACAACTTCTATACCCATCTTCTGAAGATCCGATAATAACTCTGGTTGCGCCGTCAGGAAATAAACTCCGGCTCTCCGGCTCAACGCATCTGCTACAACGTTGGCCTTCCCTGGATAATACTGCAAATCCACATCGTAGTCCACCAGTAGCTCGAGCCATCTTCTCTGCCGCATATTAAGATCCTTCTGGGTGAAAACATACTTCAGGATCTTATGATCAGTAAAGATCTCCACTCTATCTCCGTACAAGTAGTGCCTCCACAACTTAAGTGCAAACACTACTGCTGCTAGCTCCAAGTCGTGGGTCGGGTAATTCTTCTCATAATCACGGAGTTGACGTGACGCATAAGCAATTACCTTCCCATGCTGCATCAAAACACATCCCAATCCTCTGCCTGAAGCGTCACAATAAACTGTGAATCCTCCGGTCCCATCTGGAAGGGTGAGAATGGGAGCCGTTATCAAACCTCGCTTCAACTTCTCAAATGATTCCTGACATTCTGCTGTCCAAACGAACGGCACATCCTTGCGGGTCAACTGGGTCATCGGCGCTGAAATTCTTGCAAAATCAGAGACGAACCGCCGGTAGTAGCCGGCCAATCCAAGAAAGCTGCGAACTTCTGCCACTGAGCTGGGTACTGGCCATGCCTCGATAGCCATAATCTTCTGGGGATCCACTTCCACTCCTCCTCTGGTAATGATGTGACCCAAGTAAAAAATGCGATCGAGCCAGAACTCGTATTTACTGAACTTGGCGTACAACTGGTACTCTCTGAGAATCTGGAGGACAACTCTGAGATGCTGCTCGTACTCTGCTTCACTCTTGCTGTAGACCAGGATGTCATCAAGGAACACTATCACGAACTGATCCAAGTAAGGCATGAAAATACGGTTCATGAGGTCCATGAACACTGCCGGCGCATTGGTCGCTCCAAAGGGCATAACTAGAAACTCCCAATGCCCATACCTCGATCTGAACGCCGTCTTCGGGATGTCTTGCTCTCTGACTCTGATCTGGTGATATCCTGACCGCAAGTCTATCTTCAAGAAAACTGAAGCCCCTTTGAGTTGATCAAACAAGTCATCTATCCTTGGAAGAGGGTATCTGTTCTTGATTGTCACTGAGTTCAAGGTACGATAATCTACACATAGCCTGGACGTACCATCCTTCTTTTTCACAAGAAGCATCGAGGCTCCCCAAGGCGATCCACTAGCACGAATGAATCCCTTGGTTCTAAGTTCTTCAATCATCTTGTACAAAATCTCCAACTCTAAAGGTGCCATTCTGTAGACTCGCTCTGATACTGGTGCTGTCCCGGGAATCAAGTCAATGGTGAACTCGATCTCCCGCTCTGGTGGCATCCCTAGAAGTTCCTCTGGAAAGACATCTGGAAACTCTTCAACTATCCGGGGCAACTGTACTGCTGCTACTGCCATCCGCAATACTGGAGGAGATGGCTCTACTGTGCCTCTGGAAAATAAAAACTCTGGCTCTCCGGGAATACTAAAGACAACTCTGCCAACATGATAGTCTATCCTAGCATAATGGTTCCTCAGCCAATCCATGCCTAGGACTACATCATAGTCTGCCATAGGGAACTCTATGAGCCTAGCGGGGAACTCTCTACCGCTAACTACGATCCGACACGAGGAAAATACTCGATCTACTCCCACAAGACCATTACTAGTAAGTATATTGAGCCTCACTGATAATGACTCGGGCTCCAATCCTATCCGTGTTACGAATCGTACAGACATGAATGAATGCGATGCACCAGAATCAAATAATGCTGAAGCTGGAAAGGAGTTGACGAGAATAGTACCTGCCACTACCTCACCTGGTGCAACTTCTTCTTCCATGGTCATCATCATAGCCTGACCTCTAGCTGCGGGTCCTCTCTGCTGGAAACCCCTCTGTCGGTTCTGTGCTGGAGCCTGGGTGATCTGCTGCTGGTTCTGCTGCTGAAAGGCCTGGGCCTGAGGCAACAATGGCCTCGGGTACTGCTGCTGCTGCTGAACTGGAGCTGGGGCTGGTCCTCTCACCGAAGAACTAGAAAGGTTGGATGATGATGGACCTCCCCTATTCGGGCAGGTCCCTATCTGGTGGTCTGCTCCTCCACAAGCCAGGCACAATCCCTGTGCCCTACGACACTCTGCCACTACATGGCCCGGCTTCCCGCAATGAGAACATCCCACCGCGGAAGACTGCTTTTGCTTCTGCTGCTGCGGGTACGTCGGGGTTGAATGCTGAACCGACGTCACTGAGGCCGCCCGCCTCGGAGTTCCAATGGTTATACCCCTAGCTGCCGGGGCTGGAGCTAAAGATTGGTGCATCTGGTTGTGGGACCGCTTCCTGCCTCCGGTCCTGTCCACAATTCTCCGGGAGGTATACTCATGCCTCCTCGCTGCCTTCAACACTGCATCGAACGTCTGGTGCTCGAACTGCTCTACAGCCAATAATATCTCTAAATGCAGTCCCTGCTGGAACCGCTGGACCCTATCGAATTCGGTTGCCACCAAGGTGGGGGCGAACCTACTCAGCCTGGAAAACTCGATCGCATAGCCATCGACCGTCCTACCTCCTTGCTTCAAGTTGGTAAATCTCGTCTGCAGGTCGTACCGTGCCACCGCATCGAAGTACTTCGTCTGGAACCTCTCTCTGAACGTCGCCCAAGTGACTGGCGCTACTAATCCCATGGCCTGAGCTGCCCACCAATCGCGAGCCAAGTCTAACAACTGTAGGCGTACCACCGCCACCTTCTCATTTTTAGGTGTCCTAGCTGCTTCCAGGACCACCTCGGTATCCTGAAGCTAAGCGTCCGCGGCAATCGCATCTTCACTGCCGTCAAAGAACGGAGGGTTCAAGCGCTTGAAACTGTTGGCCGCCTGATTCCCTTGGGGACCTCCTCGGTTTAGTGCATCATGAACTTCTTGGTACAAGGCGTCGCCTCGACGATCTTGGGATGTAAGCAGTTCTCTGATAAGCCCTACCAAAGGTCCCTCATCCTGTCTAGCTGGTTGAACGGGCGGAGCTGCCTGAACTGGAGGTTCCGAGCCTCCGGGAAGCATAACTCGGGAGGCTACTCCAGAGTGCTGAGCTTGATCTTCCTGGCGCTGGAGTGCTTGTCGAGCTTCCTCTGGCTGGTTGGCAGGTCCGGGAGTAATGCCGCTGAAGAAGACGACATAGGGAACAATAAGGAAATGACCAGGACAGATCAATGATACAAGCAATGTGATCAGGTCGAGATTCTCAGAGATTTGAAGATACGAGCAGAGATCAAGGATGAATATTGATTGAGACATCTATTCGGTAAACCCTCACATTTCTTGAATGCCAAGACCTGCATGGGCCACCACTTAAACCATGTCACGCCCCAGAACCAGAATACTGGAGAACGGGGGCAGACATAGCCAGCTACTATAATGAAATAGAATACATCTCAACTATACGGTCACGGCTGTCTAGATATGAGGGTTTACTACAAGCCAGCAGTCTCTTAAGGTCAAGCCTATTGTCTCAATCTCAAGCAATTAACAGAGTTATAAGATGTTAGAGCATCAAATATATATATATAAGGCGTCCCAAATATTACATATTGGATGATCATGAAGCTAGTCGTACAAAATGATAGGACTAGCAAGAGTTCAGTCATACATGATCAACCCTAGGATTTACATATAAGTGGGCAGACAGTAAGTAAATGTGCATCGAGCTAACAGGTGCTCGTCGGCTAAACGCCTCAAAAGAATAAATTTACATATAAGTGGGTGAAATAAAAAGGAAAACCCACTCTTGGCCCGGGTTTCGTCTAGTTGTCACCATTGGGCTGGAAGCTTGGTAGATCCTCGGGAGCTGCTCCGAAATCTGGCCACACAAAACCAGCTGGGTCAAACCCCAGAAAGAGCAAGTGCCACAAAGGAGGCCACAAATAAGAACAAAAGCCAGCATATTAGAACATAAAGAATAAAAAGTACAAGTAGTAAAGTACACAGGGCGATAAACGACTAGGGACGTGGAGCCATTCCGGGAGCCAGGTTACAATCCTTAAACCAAACAAGGACCGGGATTGTACCCCTTCGCCTGAATAGCTCACTGTCTCTACCCATTTATCGTTAGAAATAAGTAAAGCAATCAAGATCAAGAGTTCCAGGTGCAGGGGCTAGACAAGACTTAGACAGAGCTGGACACCATTCATTCACAATCGGCCAAGCAAGTACTACGGCTTACTACTTTAACTAACTAGGGTTATCACAAGCCTAATTACTAACAAGATGCAAGTGAGAATTCCAGTCCCAAGCCCTGCAGACTATCCAGTTATCCTTCCGTAGGTTGAGAGTTATAGGTGGGTACATTGCCCGGGAGACAAATGTACCCTTAGGTGACTTAGAGGGTGCAACACATGACAGTGTGCTGGAAATGTGCTCTACTCGTCGGCAAGCTACAAGTCCATTAAAGCGCCCAGATAACGAGATTGCCTGTGACTGGGAATTCTCCATGTTCTAGTTTGATCTAATCATTAGCCTAATCCAATTTAGCGCGAGTCCCTGGCCGTGGTACCCAGGAAGTCACGTCCTAGACATGATGCAAGGCAAGACAAGTGGATTGTACAAGCAAGCAAACAGGAGCACCCACGGTGTCAAGTTGATTATACGAGTCAAGTTACAAGTCAAGAGTGCGCCGCCACGGGCCACTATCAAGTTATCAAGATAAATCATGTCAGGGTACTTGTCAGGAGTGCGCCACGACGGGCCACTTTCAAGTCAGGTTGGTCATGTCAGGAGTGCACCAATATGGGTCACTGTCGTGTTATGCTAGTTCCTTGTTATACCAGGCCATGTACAATAGTCATTCCAAACATATTAAGTAAAATCAAGTTCATAACAAAAGGCGTAAGGATATAAAATGGACGTAAAACATCTAGTAAAAATCAATATATATAGGGCTATAGAAGAGCCAAGCTAAAAGAAGAATAAAACCAAGTCTCCATGATTGGACATATTGTGCAAGGGGTCATGGGGTTGGATTGCGCAAGAGTCAAGTGCGCCAGGGGCCAACTGCGCAGGGTGAGCTGCGCAGGGTACCAACTGCGCCAGAGATGGATGGCGCAGCAGATGGGTTGCGCGAGATCAAATTGCACAGGGGTTAGACTGCGCAGGAGGGGATGGCACAGGGTGAGCTGCGCAGAGGGTGGACTGCGCAGGAGTCAGGTTGCGCAGGGCCAACTGCGCAGGGGTGAGTGCGCCAAGGGAGGTGCGCGGTCCAGCCCAAGAGGCCGGGCGCAATCGGCTATGCGCAATGAAAGGCGCTGGCCGAGAAGGAAGGTGCACAGTTCACCAAAGGGTGAGCTGCGCAATCGGCCTTGCGCTAAAAAGCGCAGGCCGAGAGGGCTGCTTCTCCAACCCGAGAAGAACTCCAAGAACTTTAAAACTTCAATTCTTCATAACTTGACCAAATCAAAACCAAATCTAGATTTTCAAAGTTCTATCTTGAGTAAAATCGAATTCTCTTCCACATGGAAGCATCAAAACATGCAAAAATCAAAGTTTAATAGATCAAAACCAAGGATTTTCGAAAATGGTTAAAACCTAGATCTAGAAAAATGGAAGCTCCAAATCACAAAATGTTAAGTTCTAAAGTTGTTCTCCATGGCCTAATCTAGCTAATGGACAAATAAAAAGTGGTGCTTATTTGATGGCAAGGTGCACTTGCCTATGGGTTGGGGAGTTGTGTGGAAGAAGGAAGAAGAAGAAGAAAATTAATGGAGAGTAAAGAGGAGAGAGAAAGTTTGGTGGAGATATAATGAGGGTGGTTGTGTTGTGTTGAGGGTAGAGTATAGGTTAAAGTGTTCCACTCATATGAACCAAACCAACTAAACCAACTCCACAAAATAAAACCAAGCCATGGTCCAAACCCATTTACAAGAAACCAAAATCTGCAAGTCAAGAAAATAAAATACGTGCCAAAATCAAATTACGAGTACAAATACGAAATACAGGAAATGGGGGTGACACCCAGTGTAGCACAAAGGCATGTCTTGCTTTTTATGCTTCAACAGCATATCTTCTTGTGTAAAGGTAATGTTAGGAATTGCCTCCATCATACTATGAATTGTCGACACGACACTGATGTATTGTCAGGACTCTTGAGTTGAGCTAAGCATGAGTCTGCTTGTAGCAAAGCTTCACTCAAAGTCTCCCTGCTTTTTTAGAAAGACGAAGCAGCTCGTATATAGAGAGTCTAGCCGGAGTATTGGCTAACTGGGATACTATATCAAATTTGTAGGGCTTCATCACCACCCCTTGATTTGAAGCAGATTTCAAAGGGACGTCAAAGCGTACTACTTTCTGTTTTCCCTTCTCAACAACAGATGGTTTAGCAGGAACAGAAGATGGTTGAGCTGGTATTGTTTCAACAACGTCCTCTGCTTCTTTGGAAAATCTCTCATAATCTTTGTGGTACTCTTTTCCAGATCTCGTACCAGCAAAGGTTTCTTCTTCGGACTCAGAAGAATGAAGTACCATATTGCAGGATTTAGTCTTCTTTTCCTTAGTCTTTTTCTTACGAGGATTTTTATGAGGAACCTCATAACCCAATCTAACAGTAGATTTTTGACTTTGAATTTGTAAAGGAAGTCGCATTCCTTTATCATAATTCAAACCTTCTGCCTTTTGAAAGTCGTAGCCCATCTTTTTTATGAGATGGACTGATTGTTAACTGTACAAGTGAATGGGCAGTGGACTTTCAATAAATGATTTAACAGAGGGAGAAGAGACAGAAACCTCTGTAACCACAGGAAAAGGAGTATTCGGGACACGAGGAAAAATCCCTGTAGGAGCTTTTTTATAAGCAACAAAGACTTGTTGTGCCCTGTATAAGGGGACACTATTCACAGCTAACCACTGCTGATGAGTAAGTTTGAGTTTGGTAAGAGGAGCCAAACTTGGAGGGCATATATTCAAACCCCTCAATCTATCCTCTAAAGGAATGCCACCCCATAAATGATCCAAATCATCATGGTCTGGGGTTAAAACATGAAAAATCATGTTACAAGTTTTGACTTTTTTTATCCTTCTTAGATTTTGAAGTTTTACCTTCATTCTCCATTTTAGGTACTAAATCAGGGTGTACCCACATAATTTCACCATTTTTCAGTGTAAGGGGCAAAAGTCCTTCATTTTGCTCTCTGGCAGGCGGGATATTCACAATCTTCATCGTCGCCTTTGGAATTGGGATAATTCCATCTGGGACTTGCTGTGGAGGAAAACCTCCAAATTGAAGAGAAACCATATTGGTTGTGACCTTATGCTCATCGTTAGTTAAAGCGATGGCATTGGCATTTATCAACTCCTGGATTTTCTTCTTCAAGACATAACAAGCCTTGGTAGGATTATTTATGTATCTGTGATAGATACAATACTTGGGATTGTTGGTCAGATTCACCTTATTAGGCCTTTTTGGCTCCAAAATTTAGAGTTTGCTACTCTTTACCAGACATTGGAATATCCCTGGGATGTCACTGTCATCAAAAGAGTATTCTTCTTTTGGCTTAGAAGACTCCTGATTATTCGGCGTCGTTTTGGGTTTTGAAAGATTAACCACTAGGGTTTCCTTCCCTTTTCCATTATGATTGTCCGAATTATTACCAAAAGAGCCTTTCTTTCCTTTGTCCTCTGAGGCAAAGATCAACCCGTGTTTACGAGCCAACCTACCATTAGTCTCGGCTGAAACTGCTGCTATAATGAACGAGTCCCAATCTGTGAATTGGAAGCCCGTAAAGACAGCAATGGATGGTCGCAGATTCATATTGTATGTATCAATCAATGCTGAATCTGGCATACCAGGAGGCATCTTCAGAGTTGCCTGTCGGAAACGTTCGATGAACGTCCGAGTATCTTCCTTCTCCTTTTGTTTGATTTCTATTAAGGAGGATATATTCATGTCTATGCCTCCTTCATAGAAGCGGAAGAGAAACATTGCTTTAAATTCGTCAAAAGACGATATGCAATTGTCGGGTAGACTACGATACCAATCGTAAGCTGAACCCGTCAGGCACCTGATAAAAACTCGGGTAAGAAGAGCATCATTCTTCTGCAGATGTACAGTCATAATATCAAAGTAATTGATATACTGACTAAGAGAAGCCTTTCCATCAAATAATACCATCGATTATGGCTTGAATTTTGGAGGAAAGGGTACATCATTCCAATGAGGAGGATAAGGTTGCTTAATCCCTAACCTCTAGAGCTGATCCTTGTGCTTTAGAACTTCAAACTGTACTTTTAGTTCACGCACTGCTTGAATAGCTTCACTGGTTTGAGGAAGCACATTCGATTGAATAGTTGTTGGATGTATCGTAACCCCCACCGGAGGTGGTACATCTTCTGGAATGATAGGATCTGGAGATGCAGAATTTTGATTGACAGCAGGCTCTTGATAATTCAAAGGTATATCAACCCCTTGACTATCTTGAGTTTGTGCTACTACCTATACCGGTATTACTACTGCCGGCTGAGCAGTTTGCTGAGTCATTATTATTTGGTGCATGCTTTGCATCATGGTAAGCATGTCCTTTAGTGATTGCTCAACGGCAGAGAGACGTTGTTCTGTATTAGCAGATGATGTCTCCGGTTTATCTCTAATAGCATAAGATTCAACCTCTCTTGAAGATACAGAGGGATTGGTATAGAGGTATGAATCGACACTATCAGTTTCGGACTCAAAAGACTGAGTACCCCCAGCTTCTGAATCAGAATTCTGCAACTGTCTATGTATTCTTGATCGAGTATTTTGATATACTCTTTCAAAGGAATCAAGAAGTCTGTTGAACTGTTGTTGACCAGGAGTCTGGGACGAGTTGCGTCTTGGACGTCGTCCTCTGTTGGTATGAGATGCCATGTTGACTGACGCATATAACAACTCATGTTCTTGGTCATCAACCTGTTGCTGAGGCTCATTATAGCTTAATCGGTCAAAAACTGACCGCTTAGAAGCCGAAGAGCAACATTTGATTACAATCTGGTGACACTCACAATGATGATTTTCTTGGGGGAGTGTCACAGGAGATTGTCTATTTTTATGCTTTTGTACTAGCAACTCGCGTAAATCAGAAGGAGTAGAGGGAGTAGTCTTCTTTATTACATTTGGGGTAAAGAAACGTTTAGTCCCTTGTGTATAAAGAAGATTACTAGCTGCATTAGCATAACCAAACTGTACATTTTTACGCGCTTGGAGTTGTGTGCGTAAATCCTGAGATTTTTGAGCACAAAGAACTCCATCAGCATTACGCGTAATTTATAGGTTTGGTACCTTGCGTAAAACATTGTAAGAAGGCTGTTGGTGGAGAACCGAAGTTTTACCAACAATGTTTTTATGCTGCATGCGTGCAGGTAAATTCACTTTAGATGTAAAGGCATCATTGTGAATTTTATCTACACTGTCATAGACAGAAGATTTACCTTTATGTGTAGAGCTCAAAACATGAGTATCTGTCACGTCATAGATGGGAGATTTTCCTTTACGCGTAGAGCATAAATTTTGTGTGTCTACCACGTCACAGACGGAAGACATATTTTTACGCACAGGGCGTAAAGCTTGTGTGTCTACCACGTCACAGATGGGAGATTGATTTTTACGTGCAGGGCGTAAAACATGAGAGTCTGTCACGTCACAGACGGGAGACTGAGTTTTACGTACGGAGTGTAAAACTGGATTTTTACGCTCAGAGCGTAAAAATGGATTTTTATGCTCAGGGCGTATCAATGAAGTAGTGACTGCCTCGTCACAAACGGGAGTCTCCACCACAGGAGTAGGAAGGATTCCTTTCCTTTTAGAGACAGCAGGAGATCCGAGGATGCTTTGGACTTAGGAATCCAAACTTTTTGCGCCTTCCGCAATTTCTGAACATTGGAGCAGCGAGTACTACCCCCAGTTCGAAGCCTTTCTTCGTAGGCAGTCTGGTCGAAGTGCACAACCAGAGTCTTCTTTGTCGATCCGACCGACACATCATCATATTGAGCAATTGCCTTCTCATCAGAGGAGAAGGTTGTCCCCAGTAGAGTCGTCATTTTGTTTCACTTAACAAAATGCCTAAAATTGGCTTTTGAAAGAAAACTAGAAAAAGTATAGAAGTACAAATTATTCTGGAAAGTATTGCTATGGAAGTCTGATCTGAGAGCGATCACTTTGTTCCTTGGACCATACGATGATGAAGAAGAAAACTGCTTGAAGAAGACGAACAATCGGAAGAACTAAGTCACCGAAAAGGTATCGAGCAACGGCACTGATGACACAATCGAATGCTTTTTTGCTTTGCTTCACCCTGTTCTTGAGAAAAAGTTGAAGAAATGCTTCTGGGAATATCACTCTGGAAGTATGAGTTTTCTCAGAATCTCCTCTTCTATCTCTCTGTTGATCTCTTGATGATGTCTATGTGAAAAATAAGTCTATTTATAGACTTAACCCTTTGTGCGTAAAAAGCAACCAAATCAGGTTATTACGCTAGTAACTGTCACCCACGATGTAAATCATCCTCTACGCACGTTGACACGTGTCCCACGTAGAGTTTTGATCTCTACGCATGGTGACACGTGTCCCACTACTTCAATAAAATGGGGAAAGTACATACACACGTTCCTCGAGAAGTGTGGCATGAAAGCCACGTGAGCAAACCACGTTCTTAAGTGGTCAGGAAAGATCGGGCATAAAAATGACCCAAAATACACTCCCAGCGTAAAGTGGCAAACTGGGCGTAAAACAGCTCAAAATAAACTTTCCAGCGTAAAATGGCTAAAATAGCCTTGAGCGTAAAAAGTAGCCCAAATAAACTTTACGCCCACAATAGCCTTGAGCGTAAAAGCTCGAATAGCTATCGTGCGTAAAAGAAGAAGTTTTTATTGAGCGTAAAGTAGCCCCATCTGCACACTATACGACGAGTATTGGGTTTGGTGTAAATCCAATCTTCTCGACTTTTGTGCTACATGCTGTCAGAAAAATTATTCTGTCAAATCAAATCTCTTGCATTAAATACGGCCTGAGAGTCTGTCCCCAGCGTAAAGTTCAATGAACGGCTCCCGCGTAAAGTAGCTAGCGTAAAGAGTAGCTTGCATAGAGAGTAGCTCGCGTAAAATTCTCAACTTCTTTGACTAAGTCCATGAAGCACTTTTTACGCTCCTACGGTGGTCTGTCCAGTTTGGCTGACTGGGGTGCTACGATCTTTGGGTGCACCGTCGTCGGTATCGTAGTAGGCTGCGACTGCCCTGGCTGGTATGGTGTCACCGGAGTCATTGGAGGATTTGTCCCTCTGGGGTAGCCTCTTCACCAGATGTGAGGGCCAAAGCAGAAGTGCGTCCGCTTCTGAGATTCATACTGTTGGCACGAGGAAGAATAGGACGATATTTGGAAAGGTTAGATATGAGGTAATTCAAGTAATCAAAGGAATTTTAAAAGATTGGAAGTCAAGGGAAGTAGTAGTTCTGGATGAGATATTCCTATTTGCAGGCTTGTTGGGCACAGTCATGTGACCCAACAATATTTTCTAGACCTGCATGGGCTACCACAAAAATATGTAACGCCCCAGTCCCAAAATACTTAGGACTAAGTACGCGAACATGCCAGCTGCACATGTACGAAGAATACTATAATATATGAAATCCTCGTATACGCACATAAGCTGTAAATAAAATAATCACAGGCCAGAATAATATAATCTAATCTCATCACAGCTCAACACAGAAGATGATAAAGTCTAGATAATAAATGAGTGTATCAAAAGATAGACGGATGAACATACTCACTCCAAACAGCTATAAAAATAGTCTCATAAGATTGGAGTCCAACCTCCGTAAAATACAAAGAAAAGAGATGTAAAAATATCCGCTAATGTCTCAATAATGAATAGACTAAAAATCAGCAAAAAAATGCCTCGTCGTCAAAGTGGGATGGATCCAGTGCCGCTCCGTACTCCTGCGGGAAGTCTAATCCTGGAGAGCTAACCAGCTCCTCAGAGGGACGTAGCAAGATACAAGAAAACACCATGCCATATAAACTGTGATAATATAATAAAAAAGAAAGGATACATGCATTCGGGTTCCTAACCAGTCTACCGTGATTATGCCGTTTGAGAAACAATCCTTCGACGCATGAGCCCTGGCTGTAGATGGGATCGACATAGTTACCGTAAAGGACACCAGGGGCCTACGTCCATAACGTGCGAAGATCGTCAGAGGGCATCATGTGCAAGGACTACGTCCATAACGCTCTAGAAAGCGTCAAAGGGCACCTAGGGCCTACGTCTCCGAGGAAGCGCACGGGTAATCAGGGAAGTGCAAAGAAGCCCATACGTCAGGTATTGTTCTCCCTACCCAATGCCTAGTATCATCATCTCCATGACTGATATGAACCTCTAGTAACCGCCAAGTCTTCTAACATGTAATTCTATTGGCAGTTACTCCTATCTGTCGCACGCTCCATACGTATCGGTGGCCAGTCGACTACGCAGGTACGTATCCTATATGTGACTCACAACACGTGGTAAAGTAAGTGTCAAGGTCGTATGAGATATACCAATACCTCATCAACAATGGGTGGTCACTAGACTAAGTCAATGCAAGAAAAATAAATAAAACCAAGAAAATAATCGATAGAGTCGCTTGCACCCAAGTGTGACTTGGACATACAGTTTTATAATAACAATAAACAAGAAATGCTGAAAATAAAAATATGTAGTTCACAGAGTAAGGTGGCAAGGTATCTTGCCTGGTGGTGCGAAGGTGGCAAGTCCAAGAATCACAATATCAGCAATAGAAATGTCCAAATCTCTAAACAACTCCATCAAGAACGTACTCGGAATAAGTGATATACCTAGAAAATGCCTGTCCAAAAGTCTAATTATGAAACAGGGGCAAAATCATAGTTTCGGGTCAAAACGATATCCGTCGTTGGACCCGTTTTGTACCGAAATGCGTGCCAATGTCTATGATCTCTAAAGTCATCAAACTACATGTCTACGAATCCGATCTGAGGAGACAAACTCAACGGTATGCCCAATTTTGGATTCCGACGAGCCGTGCACAAAATTGCCCGTTGGATCGAGTTGCAGGCCCGCCAATTTGGCATTTCGATCAACCTTCTTAGAATCGGACCAAACTTGGCATACAGGACCAGAAAATCGATACGGTCCTGCTGGCGCAAGTTTTACGTCGATTCGACAAACATGCACGAAGTTATGGCCAAGTTTACAAAAGGTCGATATGGGGGTATCTTGACGGATACGTACTGATTTCGTCGTGCATGCACAACGAAATTGGGTTCCGTCAGTTTCCACATGTCGGCAACATCTATACGCGCCTTTCGATGCGTATAATGCGTGACCACGTCACCCGGTTTGTCGGGGCGCACCCTGTATCGGGAAGTTTTCTAAAGTTTTTAATATTTTAACACAGTTTTTTCCGCACAAGTTAACATCATGTAACTTGTTGTATACTGGATAATTTCGAAAGTTATAAAAGGGGTTGTAATCCGGTATGGATTGATTTCAACTGTATTAAATTAGTTTTTTGTAAACTGTTAATATATCAGCCATGTTTGGCCTTCCAAGTTGGGGAAAAATATTGGAACGGTGGACAGGTTTTTGTATTTTTTCGTCAATTTTAGTCTGATTTCTGTTCAAATCTAAATGACATCAACCAATAAAAATTTATAGGATTTACAGTTGATTAGGTTGTCTTCTAAACGAATCAAATAGGTCGAGTTTTCATCGAGTATTGAAGAAGAAAACATTATGCAAAGATAGGTACCTAGACGCGTTCGAAAGCAGGGGATCCTCTGCTTTCGGTCGGGTTTTTAGGGCTACGGCGATCGTTCGACGACATTAGGCGGCGGCAGGCATTCGAAAAAGGGCATGGGTACGTCGGGGTCGCACTGGAGTCACTGTGCGAAGTCTAGAGTTGGTCATGAGGCAGCTTTGCTAAGGTTTTATCGTTTTGATCAGATGGGTCGAGTTTTTATACTCGGGAGTTCGAATCCAATTAAAATTCGAATTTGAACAATAATTTAATTTAATCTTGGATTTAATCCAATGAGAATCCAGTTAGGATTGCACAGGAGAAATTTACAAAGATTTGGTAATCCCTGGCTAAGAATGGAAGCCAATACTCGGCTAAGGGGGGGTCGGGTTTCACCCTTCACTGTTCACGTGAACGGTGAAGAAAGTATATACATTTTTTTCTTATATACTCATATATTCAAGTATCTATATTAATAAACCAATACTACCATAGATAATGTAAAAAAATCCTATAAAATTCTAAAAACATAATTACTCAAAATGCTAACATATTACTACTAGAATTATGAGCAGTGTACATAATATATGTATACCTATATACCATCATCATAAAAAAAATTCTAGAATAATTGAATAAATATATATATAAATATTAGGGGATTACAAATACACTATCTAGATAATAGGTAAACCATTACCTAGACTAATAGGTAAACTCCTGTAACTAGGCTAATAGGTAATCACCCATATATATGGGTATACCTCCCTAAACCCCACTTAAACTCAAACCTCACCAAGTGGCCCTGTCCCATTCTAAAACCAAACCCTAAGCCTTAAACCTAGGCTAAATGGCCTAGCCATTCACAACTAACCAGGGGAATACCATTGCTGCCAAGTAGCAGCAAGCAAGCTACTGCATTTGTAATGCAGCTGCTAGTTCTACATTGCTGCTAAAGTATTGCCAAGCAAGCAATGCCAAGGCAAAGCTACTGCAACAGCTGCATATACTTGCATTGCATTACTGCTGCTGGTTGCTTTACTGCTAAAGCATGCTACTAAGCCAAAATGCTAAGCAAGGCAAGCCTGTGCTGCAGCAAAACAAAGGCCAAGGCAATGCCAAGCCTAGCAATATCTGCTCGAGCCAAGGCCAAGCTACAAGTGCAGCCCTACTGCTCACTGGCCTCTTACTGATACACCACCACATGATACATACAAAACACACTCATCTAATACAACACTAACCATATCTCTAATTAACATTCTAACCTAGACTTAACATTCTAACCTCTCAATCCCCAAATCTTACTGAACTTAACCTCTAATACATACCAAAACCTGATACTAACTAAAACCACACTGGTACAACACTTAATATCTGATACTAACTTAGGATACTAACCAACGAACTAACATCCTAACCTTTGTACCTACTGATACATGCCTCCCTCACAAATACTAATACATCAACCTCTAACTCTCATTATCTGATACTAATACTAAACACATATATGATACTAAGACACATGTGCCAATGTCCAAACCCAAATGTTGCCTACGGTGCAGTCATGGCCAAGTGGCCCTGAGGCTCACTGCCTAATGTTGTCCCGACCCCCATTCTCTGGTACTCTGAAAACTAACACTAACCTGATACACTAACACTTAGACTCCCTAGGATACACTATAGGATACTCACTCTCTAACACTTAGGCGAACCAAGTGGCCATGTGAAATGAACCAAAGGCCAACTACTGTAAAACCCCTAAATTTCTACTATATTTTTTTAAAATATTTGTACGGATTTAAAATTTTGTATTGTACGTTGCGTAGTCGTATTATACGTCGTGCGTGAAATTTTGTTTTTCGCATAATTACTCGACGAGTACGAATATTTGCGAGAGTACATATTTTAGAAAAATATTTTTCTTATTTTTATGGTTTAATTTAGTTATCAAAATTTTCTAAATTTATGATTTTATTTATGAAAGGACTTTTATTTAGAATAAATAATATTATTCGTGCATACATATATTTCATAAATATTTTGCTAGTTTATTTTGAATAAAAATATAATTTTTGAGAATTATTAATATTAATAATTTATTATTCAAAAAGATATTTAAAAATATTAATGTAATTTTCGAAATTATTATTATTAATATTTTTGGAAAATATATTTCAGAATTATTGTGAAGATTTAAATCTTGATATGAATTTATGGATTTATTTAAATAGTAAATATTTGAAGTTTGATTTATCCCATTTGATTTTGAGCTAAAAATTTAATTAGATTTAAATTGATTTAGATTTGGATTAAAATTTATTGAATTTAATTTAAAATAAATAAAGGAATTATCTAAAGGGATTTGCAACTATCATAATCCTTATCTAAATAGTAGCTTCCACCTCCTATATAAGGAGAGACTCATTATTCTCTATTCTATTAATTTTCTCCACCTACAAATGTGTTTGTGCATCGTCCTTGGTACTTGTAAAGTTTAGAGGGCCCTAACCCATCTAGTCAACCAAGCCTTGGTCAATAAAACCGTAGAATGATAGTATAGGAATAAACAAGACTTAGATTCCTATGACTCTTAGACTATTCAAATTTGTTCCTTATTTCAATCTTAATCTCGTGCCTATATTTTTACCACCTTGACTAATGTTCCTACTATAATCTAGTTTTGCAAACTCATCCATTTATCGAGTTTGTTCATGACTTATGCTATTGCGCGCGCTCACTAACATATTGTCTAATCAGAACCGGTGCATGATGGTCTGATCAACCGAGTGCACTTTGGTTCACTTTTGTCTATTATTCTACGTGGATGGGAACATAGCTAAACTTGTCCTTTAGAGTCCCATCCGCGACTGCCATGGCAATTCCTTTGAAATTTTCGATCGTCCTTGAATCACGTACTCGTATTCGATAATATCGTCTTGAAACTCCTTATTGCATTCGCCTTCACCTATTTTAGAAAGACGAAGGCGTGGTACTAGAACTCTCTCTAGCCTTCCTTCCAATTATGACCGTTATCACTCAACGTTGTTATATCCTCATTCTAAACTGCTCGTTCTTATCTCGGCCCTATAATTACTCTCATGACCTTCTAAATCACTTAAGTTAGGAGTGACCCAAATCGCTCTCTCAATCGTGCCAGCAACCAACTCCTAAGAAACCATATCTTTAAGGTCTCTAAACTATTCTTCTCTAGATAACACACTAGCCTTTATCGCGTGTTTTATCTTTATACCTTACTCATTTTCCTGCTTGAGCTAACCCATGAATACTCTCGCCGTTATTGAAGTCGCGATTTCCTAATACATGATTGCGTTGGACGTTGTGAACGATTATTCCTCACCGATTCCCCCTTGTGCCTTTCACCCCCTGCTAATTCTTAATTTCGAGGATGAAATTCTTTTAAGTTGGGTAGGATGTAAAATCCCTAAATTTCTACTATATATTTTTAAAATATTTGTACGGATTTAAAATGTTGTATTGTACGTCGCGTAGTCGTATTATACGTCGTTGCGTGAAATTTCATTTTTTGCATAATTACTCGACGAGTGCGAATATTTGCGAGAGTACATATTTTAGAAAAATATTTTTCTTATTTTTATGGTTTAATTTAGCTATCAAAATTTCCTAAATTTATGATTTTATTTATGAAAGGACTTTTATTTAGAATAAATAATATTATTCGTGCATACATATATTTCATAAATATTTTGCTAGTTTATTTTGAATAAAAAATATAATTTTCGAGAATTATTAATATTAATAATTTATTATTCAAAAAGATATTTAAAAATATTAATGTAATTTTCGAAATTATTATTAATAATATTTTTGGAAAATATATTTCAGAATTATTGTGAAGATTTAAATCTTGATATGAATTTATGGATTTATTTAAATAGTAAATATTTGAAGTTTGATTTATCTCATTTGATTTTGAGCTAAAAATTTAATTAGATTTAAATTGATTTAGATTTGGATTAAAATTTATTGAATTTGATTTAAAATAAATAGAGGAATTATCTAAAGGGATTTGCAACTATCATAATCCTTATCTAAATAGTAGCTTCCACCTCCTATATAAGGAGAGACTCATTATTCTCTATTCCATTAATTTTCTCCACCTACAAATGTGTTTGTGCATCGTGTCCGTGCACATCAAGCCATATCCATTCACTTCTTCTATTTTTTATCCAAATTGATTAATGTTCTCATTTAAGAAATTCTCTTTTCCCTTCCATCTATTTTCTCTTATCACAAATTCTTACTATCCTTTTACCGATCAACCAAGTCCGTCTATCCTAGTAGTCCTTAAATTTCGAGTACGAAAATTTTCAAAGGTGGGTAGATTTGTAACTCATCTTCCCGAAATTATTATTTTTTAAATTATATCTATATATTTTAATTTCGTGTTTAAAAGTAATTTTCGTAGAAATTTTTTAAAAGATATTTTGTGATTACTTTTGTTATCAAAAACTAGTTTTAAATTAATGGTTTGAAATAATGTTTCTAAAAAAATGTTCTCAAATTTTTTTATTTGAAATATAAAATATGTTTTTATTATTTTTGGTCTTCTAAAAATTGGTTTTTAAAAAAAATTGAGCGATAGAAGGTTTTTTGTCTATTTATTTTTAAATAACGATTTGGATTTATAAAAGTAAGTTTTATAATATTTAATGACATCGAGTATTATTTTGATATGTTAATCAATTATTTGATTATATTTGAATTTATTTAAATTATCTTGATGGTTATCAACTATACTTTAAATTATGTTGATAATTTAAATATTGTTTAAAATACTTACGATGACTAATTGGAGCATTACGATTTGTCTAATCTAGATTTGAAATATTATTTGATTAAATAATTTATTTATTATTTGATTTAAATTATATTGATAAATATTAGATATTATTTTAAAGTTATTATGTTGAGTTTGATTTGGATTTGGATTCATATGATTTAAATTATTTGATAATATAGAATAATACTTAAAGTTATTATGGTGATCATTTAAAGGATTGCAATCAAATTGATTTGATTTTTAAATAATTTATTTGATTTAAATTTATGGGAAGATTTATCCATTAGAAATTCTTATCCTATTGGAATCATATCTAGCATTAATTAGATCATTTTTTTATTTAAATCAAATCCTATCTAATTTAGGAGATAAATCTGAAATAAATATCTATATAAACCCAATACATCCCCCTTCTATTAGCCATAATTCAAAATTATTTTTAGTCCAATAGAAACTCTAAAATTCGTCATTAGAATTCAGCCCCGCTTTTTAGCAGCAAGAGCAACTTGGAACGACGAAAACCTATACCATATCCTAACTTTAGAATTTATTAAATAAATATAATAGGTGCAGTATTAATTATAATTAGATAATAGACTATTTTCAGCATCTGAAGTTGTTCCTGCACCTTCCTCTTTGTGCGCTGTTGTTGATTCGTCGCCATGACATCATCTTACCTCACTCGGACATCAGGCAAGACACCTTGCCATTTGTTGTTTAATTATTTTAGCTCATATTTTATGCATGTTTATTATTTTCTTTATGCAAAATAAACTGTGATACATGGCATAACCTGTTAGAATTTACTGTTCAGTTTCTTGCTATGTATTATTTTCTTACACATTAAACTTAGAGTTAAGGGTCCACCCTTTGTGTGTTGCATTCATAGGCCTTGACACGTTTATACCACGTTGTTGTGTGTCACATATAGGACTCGGACATGCGTGATTGGCTGGCCACTAGTACGTATAAGCTGTACGTTAGGAAATAACTGCTAATAGAATTGCATGCTAGAAGACTTAGCAGTTATGAGTTGACATTGGGCGGGAAGAACATGATTGGAAGTTGACTGTCACCCTATCTATCGTAGACTCGCTCGCTACTAAGGAACGATAGGTAGACTATATGCTATAGACTCGCTCGGTACTGAGGAATAGTATATGGTGTTGTGACTCGCTACTGAGGTACTGCATTGGTATTTTCTTGACTTGACCGGGTAGTCATTCGACCATGAACTATTCTTAAAACTGCATTCACTTAGAACGGTAGGCTACCCTTATCCGTTAGGTGCGAGTACTCTTGGTTTTGGTACTTGTATCTGACCGTGGCTTGGGACAATAACTTGTTGCGGATTAGTTCGTCACATCTTGTCCTTGTTTGGTTGTAGGTGTGACTTACTACTTCGATGAGAAGGTATTGAACCTTGTTGGGGTCCGGATACCATATTGGATTCTTAGCATGGAAAGATACGCCACCGTGAATTAGTTTACCATCTCTTGTCCTTGTTTGGTTGGGGGGATGGTATGCTCGTTCAATAGGTGCGTATTGGACCATGTTATAATTCAATTGACTTATTTATTTGAGCAATATTTATTCAGTTTATATGGCATGATATTATGTGTCTTGTTACGTCCCTCTGAGGACCTGGTTATCTCTCCAGGTGTGTGTGCTATTGTCTTTCGCAGGTGTTCTAGCTCTAGCCGTGATCATTGCTATTTTCTTCGAGGATGATTGCACTTGGATCGTCTTCGCTTCACTCGCCAAAAATTATTTCTTTTTTTATGTATTTTTCCTTTACTTGTTGGTAGTGAATTTGTCTCCGCCCAACATATTGTATCGAGACAAATCATCATCATTATATTATATTTTTTATTCTTATATTTCGTGGATGAGATTAGATTACTCTTGGTTTACTGCATTTTACAGCTTATGTATTCATACGAGGTTTCCATATATTGGAGTATACTTCGTATGTATACAGCTGGCATGTTTATGTACCTAGTCCTACATATTTTGGGACTGGAGCATTACATATTTTTGTGGCGGCCCATACAGGTCAAGATAAATTGTTTGGTTACTTTACCGTACCAAGCAAGCCTGCGAATAGGATTAGAAGTCTAGGATCTCATCCACATACTTGACCACTTTCTTCAATCTACCGTTTGACTCATCGATTGCATCTTGCTTGACGATGAACTTCAATATCCTCCTTTCAAGACAGGAGATATTATTGAAAGTTTCATGAGAATGGACAATAGGCCCATGTCAAAGGAAGCCCAGCTGACGGGTTTCCACACCTACTGGCTCCGACGATTCGTCGTCCCTGGAACGAGCGCCGTAGATCGCTTCCATCGCAGCGTGCTCTTTGCTGCCGTCCATCTAGTCTTTGGCTACCGGATGGATCTGCTATCGGCGATGACCTACAGAGTGAACGCGGGTCTTCGTCTTCTTGTTGATTCAATGCTCAAGGGGAAAGGAAAGAAAGGGAACTTCCCTCGGCTGGAGCTTCCCTACACTTATTTGTTCGGATGGTTGCTTCTGCACTATTCTACATTGATGTATCCTGACATGGGAGCGATAGGCGGCAGCTTCTTAAGGAGATTCTCCAGAAGCAAATGGATATATACTAGCCTAAGAGATTGCAGACGAGCTTTGAATCTCGGGAAAGGGTGGAATTTCTATTGTGTTCCCCCTCCAACTGGCTATGAACATATGTCTACAAATCTGGTTGATCTTGGGAGGCAGCCTTTGGGTCGTACAGCATTTGATTGGCTGAGGACAATTAGGCCGTCGTACTTGGTTTATAGATTTGATGATGAATGTTATTTGGAACCATATCTTCCCAGCCGATTTGCCCGTCAATTTGGCTATGACCAGTTCCACGTGGGTAACGCCATAACATGCATACAAGGACAAGGTTATTTGATCGATGGCGCCCGGGCTTGGGCTTATTATAATGCTCGAGATACAAGAATAATGTTCTCGATGCCGACGAAGAGCGACCATGGCCCGTGGATGTTGTACACATATTCAATCTTCTACACATCGGCGAACACCTTTGCTGAGAATTTCAGTCTTGCCGATAGCTTTGCGACAGCGACCAGATTAAAGAAGGGAACAACTGTTGTGGTGGCTCCTGGCAACGAAGAAGAGCATGAACCGGCCGATGCGCCGTTGGAAGCTTCAAGGGAAGCCAACTTCCCGAAAGAAGTCAACGAACCATTGCACATCTCTTTTAAAGTTGTCAAATCTCCCGCCAAGGAGAGGAAGAGAAGGAGAGAAGAACCTTCTTCTCCAGTTGCGAAGAAGAAACTTGTCTTGGAACCATCAGAAAGGGTCACGACCCGGTCACAATCTCGACAGCAGGCCGAATCAACTCAAAGAGAAGAGGCGGCGACCCCGACCTCTATCCAAAGACAAGACAATGTTATAGATGTAGAGAGTCCAGAGAGACCTCTACATAGAAAGAAGATAGTCTTCCGGAGAAAGAAGATAGTCACTCCTCGACCTATGTCATCGGTCGTAGCTAGTGCTATTGCCGGAGTTATAATGTCATCTCCTACTCCTGCCCCTGAACCCAGGCAGGAAACTCCTAGTCCAGAACGGAGGGATGAGGCTGTAGAGCCCAGGAAAGACATTGTGGAGAGAGAGGATGAAGTTTTGTGATCTCTTTCACTCGCAGTGGAAACTACACAGCTTCCTGCTACACTAGGAACACCCCGTGAAGAAGAAGATCGTTTAATGATCGATGCATTGAATGATTGCGACTTCGGCCTGCAGGATGATGTAGATCCGGCCGCCGTAACTGACAGCGAAGATGCACCAGAGGACAGTATAAGTAATGAAGATGCATCAACAGAAGCTATTGATGATACTTTAAATCCAGAAGAGGACGCTAATGTCCATGTATTCTCGGAAGCTGTTGATGACACGCTGAATCCTGAAGAGGATGTTGAGGTGCATGTGTCTCCAGAAAAGAATGCGGGTGAAGAAGTAGCACCTGAAGAAACTACTCCTGCTGATCCCAAAGGTATTAAATGATTTTATCAACCTTCTTTTCATAGATTAAATAGCTGACATCTACATTTTTGTCCATGTAGAACTTGAATCTTCCCCAGTTCCTCCCGCATGCACAGACATAGTACCAATAACGGCTATAGCTAGTGGTAGCCGACATTTTTCGGGTGGCTCTGAGGCCGGTAGTAGCCAGGCAGTAATGTCTGAGGCTACTTCTGCTAGATTGGAACCTGTGCCAACAGATGACAAACTTGTCGCTGGGGCAAGCCAAGGTAAGATTGTTTTTACTTTTGATCCTTTTCGATTAGTTGCAAATGAAACCAAAATGATAAGGTTCATTTGATTTTACAGAAGAACATCCGGGAGGGGCGGCTAGCTCTACGATGGCTCCTCTATCCAGAGAGCTCTCCATTCATATGCAAAAAGCTGCACGTCTATCCCAAGCACTTGCTGCTTCGTCGTCAATAGGAGTAGCCGCTACACCTAGTGCTCTGGCTACTAACCATTTTATCATAAGATCCTTCACCAACCTTTTCTTTACTTCGTTGAGACCCTTAGTGGATAGGGTGATAGAGAAAGAAGATGCTGGTTTTTCAACAGTTAGAGGTCCAACCTCCTATTTGATCAATGCCATCCGTAGTCAAAGCGACGAAGCTCAAGCTGTTTTTCTTGAACATATATTAGATGAGCTGGAGGCATCTGTTAGAATCTACAAAGAACTTAATAGAGGGGAGATGGAGCCCTTGGTACAGGCTGAATTTGAGAAGATATCACAAGAGGTTGCAGTGGCGAAAGTTGATCTCCAAGTTCTCTTGGACACTTTCTCTACTAAGTCTGCTGAGTATAATTCCCAAGTGGAAACAATAACATCTGTTGCTGAAGAGAAGGAGAGGAAAGTTGCTGAACTACAAGCAGAATCTGCCCGTCTTCAAGAAGAGCTGAGACTTGTTCAGCTTGCTCTGGAGGATGAGGCCACACAACATCAGGCTGCAGTTCAACAACTGGACGCTCTAACTCAGGAAAGAGACGAGTATGTCGCAACTCATCAAGCGGAAATCTCTCACAAATTAGTAACCATGCCATCTTTTGACGATAAGTCTGGGATAGAGGAAGCTAGGAGGCGAGTGATGGACTCTCGTGAGGAGCGACTTCAAACTTTAAAGCAGCAGATGACTAGCTTGATGACTCCGCCAGCAGAATGAGAAAGACTTTTTGTATCTTCAATTTTTATGACATGTAATTTTGTAATATCTTTTAATTTTGATCAATAAAAAACATTTTCTTTGTGGATCTATTATTTATTGCATATCTTATTCAGATATAAATAATAGCGATAGAAAATATATTCAGAGGTGCAAGACATGATATATTTCTTGATTTGGAAAATAATTATATTTATTATATCTGCTCAGAGGTAATGTAGACATGGCAGAATATAATTTGTTGAATATCATTATTTCAGTAGACAACTTAATCAAAGATGATAAGTTGCTGATGTGAAGGAATGGATGAATGAACGAAAATAAATCGTCAAAATGTGTGAACGAAATGAATGAACGAAATGAATCGTCGGGATGAACAGATGAACCGTCAAATGAATTGAATGAACGGGTGAACCGTCAGATAGATGAAATGAACAGACGAACCGTCGGATGAATATGATGAACGGGTGAACCGTCATATGAATGAACGAGTGGACCGTCAGATGAATTTAATGAACGGACGAATCGTTAGATGAATTGAATGAATGGGTGAACCGTCAGATGAATTGAAATGAACGGGCGAACCGTTAGATGTCGCTTCGTTGTCTTACGAATCTCTGTCTATAAATAGAACAGAAAATCAAATGGAATGATCACTTTCACTTTTCAACATAAAGATGTCGTCTGGAGATGCATCCAAGAAGGCTGAGATCGCCCCGAAGTTTGAAGCGGTTACTGAAGAACGTCCAGTCGAGCCGGCCTAGCCGAAGCAGACAGAGGCAGGCGAAGGTTCATCTGTATCCAAGCCGCCAAGGGACATCTTGGATTTTCTTCTTGAACCAGGGAAGACAGAGGAAGAAGAGGCCATGAGGATGGCTGCTTGCAAGTTCCTGGTGGGTTCGAGCAAGTATGTTCTCGGCACTTTTGCTGATTATGTTTTTGAGAAGGACGGTAGTGGTCCTTGTCCCAATTTTGAGAAGGATGATAGTGACCTTCCTTGATATTATGTACTATCATTCATGATGAAATAAAATCAAATTTTATTTATGAACTTGTCTGATGATTACAAGCAATATCTTTTACATATATACATAATACTTTTTGAGGAACTTGCCATTGATGGGCATCATTGCAACTCGACCATCCAATTCTGTGAGTTGATAGGCTCCATTTGAGAAGACTTTGCTCATGATATATGGCCCTTCCCACTTCGCATCGAACTTGCCCTTGCTCATGTGAGTCATAGTCATGGGACGTCTGATTGTTAGAACGAGCTCTCCTTTCTGAAAGGCTCTGACTTTAACTTTGCGGTTGAAAGTCTTCTAGATGCAGGCTTGGTATAACTTAATATGCTGTTGAGCCATTAATCATTTTTCGTCGAGCACCTCCAATTCTTGAAGTCGAAGGAGATCATTATTCTCTGTAGTGAGTTCATTGGCGATGGTAATCCGCAGAGATAGAATTTGAAGTTCCAGGGGTAGAACTACTTCACAGCCATACACCAAAGAGAAGGGTGTACAGCCTGTAGGGTTGCGGACCGTAGTACGGTAGGCCCATAGACATTCTCCAAGCTTTTCACTCCAGTTTCATTTGTTAGTAGACACAAACTTTTTGAGGAGCTTGATGATAGTCTTGTTAAAAGCTTCAGCCAAGCCATTAGCAGCAGGATTGTAAGCTATTGAAGCGACATTGTCAATCCGATGATCGTCACAGAACCTTGTGAACTTTTGGCTGATGAATTGTGGTCCATTATCATGAATGACCCTTCGAGGTACACCAAATCTATAGATGACATAGTGTTTGACGAAGTTGATGACACTGTTGGTCTTGACTTCAGCCAATGATATAGCTTCGGCCCATTTGGAGAAGTAGTCGGTTATTGCTAGTATAAACCGATATCCTCTAGAAGACGGAGGATTGATGGGACCTATAATGTCCATGCCCCAAGCTTCAAAAGGCCAAAAAGCAGCAGTCGGATGAAGGAATTTCGACGGTTGATGAATGAAATCTGTGTGGATTTGACAAGATCGATATTTTCTTGCATATTCGATGGCATTTGATACCATAGAGGGCCAGTAGTAACCCATGCGTCGGATGCAATCCTGTAGCTTAGGACCGAGTTGATGTGCTTTACAGACACCATCGTGAGCTTCACACAATACTTGCTTTGCTTCATCACCAGCGAGACAGCGCAAGAGTAAAGCGTCATAAGTTCGCCGGTAAAGAGTCTTGGTAGTTTGATTATAGTAGAACCGCAGAGACCGTCGACGAATACTCGTGGCCTCTTTGGGATCTTCGGGGAGTATGTCATGAACTACAAAGTCAATGAAAGAAGCTCTCCAATCTTCACTGATAACATTGGCTTCAATAAGATTACTGAACTCAATATTACGATTGTTTTCAATGTAGAACAATTTTCGATTAGAGACAACCACCACCTGCTGTCTTTTGATGGGGATGGCTAAGACTGCTGCAAGATTAGCCAAAGCATCTGCCTCAGTATTGCAAGCTCGGCGTACATATTCGATTGAGAAGACTTTGAATGATGTAGCCATGTTGATTGCCGCTTCATGGTAAGGCACTAGATCTTGATGGCGAACTTCATAGGTCCCTCTAACCTGGTTAACAACCAGCTTGGAGTCACCATAAACTTCAAGATATTCAACGTCTAGTTGTTTAGCTAACTGAAGACCAATGAGTAGAGCATTGTATTCTGCCACGTTATTGGAGCAAGGTTCATCTAAGGAGTAGGCTCTTTGAATAGTTGACCCATCTGGAGAAACAAGGACAACTCCAACTCCTGCGACAATGGCACCATTGGGTCCGATCCTGGATACACCGTCAAAGAATAGACGCCAAGTAGGAAATTCTTCGGAGATTGTATTAGATTCCAATGTCTCGTCTGGAATTTCATCATAAAGTTTGGATGTCTCTGGAATAGGATGAGCTGCTAAGAAATCCGCCAGTGCTTGACCTTTGACAGACTTTTGAGGAACATATACCATGTCATATTGGGCTAGCAGAATGGCCCATGTAGCCAGCCGAGAATTGAGTGTGCTAGGCTTCTTCATCAGTCCCCGAAGAGGATTAACTCGGGATATGACATGAATAGTTTGGCCAATGATGTAATGCCTCATCTTTTGAACAGCAAACATAAGAGCTAGGCATTCTTTTTCGACCGGACTATAACGGTGTTCGGCACCAATCATAGTACGACTGAGATAATAGATGGCTTGTTCATGGCCTTCTTTGTTCTTTTGGGCAAGTAAAGCACCCAATGAATGGTCCATAGCACGGACATACATTAAGAACGGTATGCCAGAGATTGGTGGCACCAAGACTGGTGGGTTCATGAGATATCGCTTTATGTCATCAAATGCTCGTTAACATTCTTCAGTCCAAATGAAAGACACACCCTTCTTCATTAGCTGAGTAAATGGTCTGCAGCGTCCAGACAGATTCGAAATGAACCTCCTAAGGTACGCAAGTCGATCTTGGAATCCTCGTAGCTCTTTTAGGTTGTATGGAGGACGTATCTCTTGAATGGCTTTGATCTTCTCGGGATCCACGTGTATACCCTTAGAGGTAATGACGAAGCCGAGAAATTTGCCACTAGAGACACCCAAGAATGACTTGGTGGGATTCATTTTGAGTTGATGTTGGCGCATCAGATTGAATATAGTTCTCAAGTCTTGGATGTGATCTTCCTTTAGACGACTTTTAACAGCAATATCATCGACGTAGCACTCGACAGTCTTGCGCAGATGATCTCAAAAAATGGTACTCATGGCTCGTTGGTAAGTTGCACCAGCATTTTTGAGACCAAATGGCATTACGGTATAGCAATAGACTCCGCGAGGAGTACGGAAAGAAGTATGTTTTTCATCTTCAGGATTCATCCAAATTTGATTATATCCGGAGAATCCATCCATAAAAGATATTCGCTCGAACCCACAGGTGTTGTCAATCATGACATCCGTGATAGGAAGAGGAAATTCATCTTTTGGACATGCTTCATTAAGATCCTGAAAGTCGATGCAAACTCGAACTTTTTCAGTTTTCTTTAAAACTGGAACGACATTGGCTATCCAATCTGGATGTTGTTCTTCTCTGATAAAGCCACAAGCGATGAGCTTCTTGACTTCATCGTCAATTGCATCCATCATTTCTGGCTTGAAGCATCGTTGTTGCTGTTTGACCGGTTTTGCATTAGGTAGGATATTCAATTTGTGAGTAGCCACTTTAGGATCTAGACCGGGCATGTCATCATAGCTCCAAGCAAAGACATCATTGTATTCTTGAATAAGAAGAATTAATTCTTGCTTATCTGCCTCTGGAAGGTTCTTGCTGATGAATATTGGACGAGGGGACCCGCTCTCTCCTACATTAATTTGAACTAATTGATCTTCGGTAGGAGGTTTTCTTTGTTCGAATCGGAGTTTCCATTGGGTATCCATTCGTTGAGCCTAAGGATCTATTTTGGGATTTTCTTCAATATCCTCGTCATAGCCTTTTGGAAGTTCGATGGAAACCATGTTGGAAGATACAGTCAGTCGATGAACTTGACCGATGCTGGTGTCAGAATCCCATGATCTGGAATCAGAAGAATTAGAGCGTTCCTCACTATCGGATTCGGAGACTGCTGGGGATAATACTGGAGGAGAAGCATATCCGAGACCTCTTTTGGTCCTGCTGTAATACATCTCTGACTTTTCTTTTGGAATAGTTGTACGGATAGGAGTTCTTCTACCCTTACCGTAGTTGAGGTCATTCTTGAAGTCATAACCCATCTTTCGGATGATGTCTTTTGATTGTTGACTGTAACGTCGAAGTTGAAGATGCACCGTATCGTTACTTTTGCTATCATCCGTATAACAGAACTCTTGTTTCGATCCATTACTAAAAAGTATTGGACTCTCGCCTCTCTTTTGAGTGGGAACAATACGATATGAGTCATTTAGATGTTCGAGTGAGACTTCTGTTTGAAGAGACTGTACAACTCCCAATGTAAATGATTGAAAGCTATCTAACATATCCAAATAGCACTTAGCATGATAAATAACATCAGTATACTGGAAAGGAGATACTTTTTCATTGATTTGTACATTTGTATTTACAACAGGACCTTTAGCCTTAGCAGGCTTGGTCAGATTGATTACAAGAGGGGGAGAAGAAGAACGTGGAGGAGGATTAGACTTATTACGACGAAGGTCGATAACAGGCGGCTCAGAAGAGGTAAGCTCCCTTTTATCCTTGTTATGAGATAAATTAATAACAAGTGGCTCAGATGAGGTGAGCTTCTTTCTATCCTTGTTACGACGTAAGTCGATAACAAGTGGCTCAGAAGAGGTGAGCTCCCTTTGATCTTGACCCCCATCAGTTGGTTGCTTCTGGACTGGCAAATGAATAGCCAATGGTTTGGAGAATTGAGGACGAGAAACACGCCCTTTGACAGGTATAATGAGAGTGTCATTGGGCACTGCTTCTTGTTCTTCTTCAGTGTCCAGAGACAGTACTACTTTTATGAACTCATCCTTGTACATACGAGCATCGTTGCAGTATGCTTCAACACCTTTAAAAGAATATAGATCAGCAACCTCCTTTTGAACCTCTCTATTGTCATCGACATATTTGAAACATTGATGGAGAGTCAAAGGAACAATGTTATGTTCATGCAGAAATGGTCTCCCCAACAGAGTATTGTAAGAACAACCATGGTTGTCAATGATGTAGAAGGTCACCTTTGTGCGGAGATTGCCTATTTGGAGTTTTAGGCGAATCTTGCCCAGAGGTTCACTCCTTTCCTGATTAAACCCAAGGATGGTGGTGATTGTACTGGAAAGACTATGCACTGGGATCTTCAATGCATCTAACATTGTCTTCGGCACGATGCTGAGAGCAGACCATGGATCTATCAGAATACGATCGACTTTCATCGAGTCGACATAACCTGTATAGTATAGAGGACAGTCATGACTATTGTCTTCTATCAGCATGTCATCCTGTGTGAAGGTAATGTTTGGAATTAACTCCAATATACTATAACAATGGAGGCAAGAGACTGGCTCTGCTTTCGGCTTCTTCAGAAGGGTTAGACAAGTTTCTGCCTGCATAAGAGCTTCACTCAGAGTTTCTCGAGTCTCTTTGGAGAGGCGCAAGAGCTCGAAGATTGACAGCCTGGCCGGTGTATTGGCAAGTTGAGCCAAGATATCAAAGTTGTAAGGCTTCTCAAGTCCTGAGGGAGATGACTTCTTCAAAGGTTTGTCGAAATGGACTTGTTGTTTGCCTTTGTCGGCTACTGTTGGCTTGGGAGGAGTGAGTTCTACAACCGGTGAAGAGGCAGCAGGAATATCCTCAGTGGAAGCAGGTTGCACTGGAGCAGGCTCAAAAGAAGAAGCAAGATTTTTCTGAGCTTCGGGATACTCCTTTAGATAGGCTTTCCCTGATCTGGTGCCCAGCAGGATTTCCTTTTCAACTATGGGGTCAAAAGACACCATATTGCAGATCTTTGTTTTGCCTTTGGAGTGTACTTTCTTCTTGGAGGAAGAGGGAACTTCGAACTCCGAAGCAAGATCAGGGTGAATCCACATAATCTCACCATTGTCAAGAGATAAGGGAACGAGACCTTCACTTCATGGAGGAGGGAAATTCTCGATCTCAAGAGTAGCTTTGGGGATAGGGATGACACCATGTTGTACTATCTGCGGAGAAAAGCCACCGAACTGAACTGAGACCATGTTCGCGGTAACAGTCTTCTCGTCTTGCTACAAAGTGACAATACCAGCGTTGACTAGCTCCTGAATTTTGCCTTTGAGCACATAACATGCTCGAGTGGAATGCCCAATGAACCTGTGATAGACACAATACTTGGGATGATCAGTCTTACCGACCACATCAGGCTTCTTTGGGTCTGGGAGCTGGAGCTTATTGCTTTTGATCAAGCAATCAAAGATGCTCACGGTGTCATTCTTGTCAAATGAATATTCTACTTTCGGACGAGGTTCCCTTGGTGGAGGTGCAGAAGGAGTAGAAGTAGACGTAGGTGGTGCTACGTTGACCGCCAGAGATTCTTTGTTCTTCAAGTTGATGTTCAAAGTTTCTTTTTTCTTGCGGTTGTTCTGACGATTACTACCACTCGATGTCTGGTATTCGTCCCGGTCGGGGTTAGACATGTGTACCCCTAGCTGCTTGAATTTGTCTGCACTAACTTCAGCTGCTTTAGCGTTGACAATGAAGGATGGCCAGTCTTGGAACTGAGTTGACCCCGTCCATATGCTAATGATAGGCAAAAGATTTGCCTTGCAGGTGTCTATG
Organism: Iris pallida; assembly: GCA_029216955.1. Classification (NCBI taxonomy): domain Eukaryota; kingdom Viridiplantae; phylum Streptophyta; class Magnoliopsida; order Asparagales; family Iridaceae; genus Iris; species Iris pallida. The sequence goes on from JANAVB010030814.1 coordinate 8,869,200, forward strand.
GTGACAGCGACCGGAGTTCCAGGAGGCATTTTTAAAGCTTCTCGGCGGAACCTTTCAATAAAACTCTCAGCGGTTTCATTACGCCTTTGTTTGATTTTATTGAGGGCTGACATGGTCATGTCATTGATCCCCTCATAGAATCATTCCAAGAAGATTTGTTTGAGACCTGAGAAAGATGTGATACAGCCATCGAGCAAGCTTCTGTACCAATCGTACGCCACACCGGCTAAACAGCCGACGAATACTCTGGTAAGAAGAGCGTCATTTGGCTGAAGTTGGACAGTCATTACCTCGAAGTGGTTAATGAACTGACTGGGAGAAGTGCTGCCATCAAACAGCGAGATTGTTGGGATTTTGTACTTTGGAGGAAATGGGACTTCCTTCCATTCAACTGGGTAGGGTTATTTGATCCCCAACCTCTGTAAGTTGTCCTTCTCTTTGAAGGCCTCGAATTGAGTACGCAGGAGTTTGACAGCTTCATTAGCATCCTCCAATGATGTAGAAGGAGCAGGCTGAATCAGAGTGTTAGGGGGAGGAACAGCGTGGTAAGCACTACCTCCAGCACCTGACTGACTGGGTGTAGGTTGAATCTGTACAAGAGGTACTTGAGGAGATGCTACCCCCAGCCCTGTATTGACAGGCACCGACGATGCTATGATCTCAGGATTTTGTAATAGGTACAGTCGGTGGTACTGTATGTTGGGCCATGATGATAGAATGCATACTTGCAACCATTTCAGCCATGGTCTTCAACTTGTCTTCTAGCGCAGCTATTTGTTGTTCTTGACTAGCTGAATTAGAAGCATCTGGGTCTTCAGTGACAACATAAGCTGTCACTTCTCTAGGTACAGTGGAGGACACTGTATGTTCAGAACTTTCGCTGTATGCATCATAGTCGGAGAAAGAATCATCTCCTGAGTGAGAAAGAGGGAGATGACCGAAAGGATCTTGGAGAAGATTTCTTTGACCGATTGTATCTCGGCTTCGGGATCTGGTATGTCGAAATACTCTTTTAGAAGATTCTTGGAGTAGATCTAAATACCGCTGGCTGGGCTTGCGAGGCTTGCCATGCTTGGAGCACTTTCTACCACCAGTGTCTCGAGAGGTCAGGTTAACGGAAGCGTACAATACTTCGTCTTAATCTTCTGACATTAGTTCAGAGTTTGCAAATTTTAAACGATCGAAGACAGATCGTTTTATTGCCTGACAACAACACTTGATGACAACCTTGTGATTACAATGGTGTCCAAGTGGTTGCACTGGAGGCGTTGAGATGTTGTCCCATTTTTGCTTAAGGTGTTCTCGGAGATCAGGAACGATGACGGGACGAGAAGAAGTCTGAGGGATATATTCTTTGACAATATTCGGAACATGGTTCCGGTTCTTCAAATGTTTTGCCCCTTGAGTGTACAAGGAAGTACTTATTTCATTAGCATAGGTGTCATGATTTTTGATCCTGGAAGTTTGCCTCTGATGCTGGTTGGTCTTCGGCATTGGCTGTTTGTATTTCGCCGAAGTTGGTCTATTGAGATAAGTTCTTAGATCAACAAACTCACCCCATGGGTTTCTGTCTGAGACACCAGTAATTTTCCCTATTTGGAGCGGGATATCCTGAGAGTTGGGAGATCTTGGAATTCTGCTATCGGAGTAGGCAGAATACCTCTTTGATCAGTGTATTTCCCTTTGGCAAGGAGGGAAGAAGAACCCTTGTTTGAAAGAGTTTTTGTACTGACTGGTGCCGAGGCACGTTCAGATTGATCTTCTACGGTAAAAATCGAGGAAGACTGAAAAAAGACCAAAGGGCCTTTTCCTTTGTTTTGTGAAGAAGGGTTAGCTAAAGAGTGTTCCCCTCTGTTGTCTTCCAAGTCGTGGGACGAGGAAATTTGAGAAAAGACCAACGGGCATTTTCCTTTGTTCTGAGGGGAAGGAGGAATAGTCAACAGACTACCCCCAGTGGATTGCGCTGGAGCAACAGGGTGCTTGGAAAGAGGAGCAGAGTTTTTCCCCTTACTGTGAGAAGAATAGAGATTAGCCAAAGGGCTGTCCCTCTTAGACTGCACTGGCGCAGTTTACGCATGGGTTGGAGTGGTTGTTGGCGCATTGGCAGGTTGCGCATGAGGAGCTTTGACAGAAGGTCTTCTGGCCACAGTCACAGCAGCTTGCGCAGCAGAAGTCTTGATGTCAGAGTGTTTGAGTTGCACTCTGGTTGCTGGAGTGGTGGATTGCGCAGGAAAAGTTGCAGCCAACTGCGCCAGGAGAAGAGGAGTCTTACACTTTGACAGGGTAGCATAGGAAGTAGTTTATGTACTGGCAAGAGGAGAGCATACTGCACATGGGCAGTAGCAGCAGACTGCACAGCAGCCTTGGAAGCAGAGACAGTAGATTGCGCAGCAGGCTGAGCAGCAGAGGCAGTAGACTGCGCCACAGTCTTGGGGACCCACACTGGGTGAACTTTGCTCGTGGCAGAAGTTGTTGCAGTACGAGGGGTTGTCCTGGAGTTGATCATCGCCTCGTAGGCCGTCTGGTTGACCTTCACAACTAGCGTTTTCTGTGTCTTTTCGATAGACGCAACGTCACATTGAGTTGTCACTTCCTCGTCGGAGGAGAAAGTCGTCCCCAACAGAGTTGTCATTTTGTTTTTGCCTAAGAGAAATGTACTGATCAAAGAGGTATTCTGCCTACTCCAGTAGCAGAATTTCAAGATCTTCCAACTCTCAGGATATCCCGCTCCAAACAGGGAAAATTACTGGTGTCTCAGACAGAAACTCCTGGGGGTGAGTTTGCTGATCTAAGAACTTATCTCAATAGACCAACTTCGGCGAAATGCAAACAGCCAATGCCGAAGACCAACCAGCATCAGAGACAAACTTCCAGGATCAAAAATCCTGACATCTATGCTAATGAAATGAGTACTTCCTTGTACACTCAAGGGACAAAACATTTGAAGAACCGGAACCATGTTCCGAATATTGTCAAAGAACATATCCCTCAGACTTCTTCTCATCCCCAGGATTTTTGATCCTGGAAATTTGCCTCTGATGCTGGTTGGTCTTCGGTATTGGCTGTTTGCGTTTCGTCGAAGTTGGTCTATTGAGATAAGTTCTTAGATCAGCAAACTCACCCCCAGGGGTTTCTGTCTGAGACACCAGTAATTTTCCCTGTTTGGAGCGGGATATCCTGAAAGTTGGGAGATCTTGGAATTCTGCTACCGGAGTAGACAGAATACCTCTTTGATCAGTGCATTTCCCTTTGGTAAGGAGGAAAGAAGAACCCTTGTTTGAAAGAGTTTTTGTACTGACTGGTGCCGAGGCACGTTCAGATTGATCTTCTACGGTAAAAACCGAGGAAGACTGAGAAAAGACCAAAGGGCTTTTTCCTTTGTTTTGTGAAGAAGGGTTAGCTAAAGAGCGTTTTCCTCTGTTGTCTTCCAAGTCGTGGGACGAGAAAGTTTGAGAAAAGTCCAACGGGCCTTTTCCTTTATTCTGAGGAGGAGGAGGAATAGCCAACAGACTACCCCCAGTAGATTGTGCTGGAGCAACAGGGTGCTTGGGAAGAGGAGCAGAGTTTTTTCCCTTACTGTGAGAAGAAGAGAGATTGGCCAAAGGGTTGTCCCTCTTAGACTGCGCTGGCACAGTTGGCGCAGGGGTTGAAGTGGCTGTTGGCGCATTGGCAAGTTGCGCATGAGGAGCTTTGACAGAAGGTCTTCTGGCCACAGTCACAGCAGCTTACGCAGCAGAAGTCTTGATGCCAGAGTGCTTGAGTTGCACTCTGGTTGCTGGAGTGATGGATTGCGCAGGAAGAGTTGCAACCAACTGTGCGAGGGGAAGAGGAGTCTTGCACTTTGACAGAGCAGCATATGAAGTGGTTTGTGTACTGGCAAAAGGAGCAGCATACTATACATGGACAGTAGCAGCAGACTGCGCAGCAGCCTTGGAAGTAGAGACATCAGACTGTGCAGCAGGCTGAGCAGCAGAGGCAGTAGACTGCGCCACAGTCTTGGGGAACCACACTGGGTAAACTTTGCTTGTGGCAGAAGTTGTTGCAGTGCGAGGGGTGGTCCTGGAGTTGATCATCGCCTTATAGGCCATCTGGTTGACCTTCACAACCAGCATCTTCTGCGTCTTTTCGATAGACGCAACGTTACATTGAGTTGTCACTTCCTCGTCGGAGGAGAAAGTCGTCTCCAGCAGAGTTTCCATTTTGTTTGCAAAAACGAAAGTTGATCTTTATTTCACAAACTTTATAAGAAGATTACAAGAATTCTGGGAAAGTACAACTGTAGGAATCCGATCTGAATGACGATCGCTTTATCCCTTGGACGATGTAAACTTTGAAGACGGTAGCCTCTGAAGAATGCAGCAGCACTTTGGCAAGAACTCCTGATTTATGACTTGAATGATCTCTGATATCTGTGTCTGATAATGAAGACTTGAAACTCTATTTATAGAGTTCTGAAAATAACTAATTTTTAGTTATTCTGAGTTACGCAGGATGGATTACGCAGACATTGGATTGCGCAAGCAGCGAACTGCGCTGGCAGTTACTCGATCGTGGACCACCTGTATGTAACGCATGGCATTGTTTGATTGAAATGCGCTTGGTCGTGTACAGACGGTTGCCACATGGTGAGTAATTGATGGCATGTAGGCCACGTGTATATTGTCATTTGTCTTGATGGAGTGCGCCACATGAACTGCGCTGGCTTCAGATTGCGCTAGATTGAATTACGCTGTAGAGAGTCTAGCAGATTGCGCTTCGATTGAGCTGGTAGCTTGCTCTGCATGTACAGCTGTCCTCGAGCGCTGTGCTGCACGAGAAACGAACAGTTTCTTCGTTCTTCGGGCTGTCAGCTGTCAGAAGATCTGATTTTCTGTCAGATAATGATAACGAGGCCACGTCAGCTTGCGCACTTGGATGAGTGCGCAGTTCAGCCTGCGTAATTGAGGTATTGCGCAATCTATCTCCTGCACATTTCATTTGAAGGGTGCACAATTTGATTTTCCTTGCTTTTTTGATGGGTGCAACTTGATTTTTAGGACCTACAAGTGCAGAGTCGCCATTTTGTTTGCAAAAACAAAAGTTGATCTTTATTTCACAAACTTTGTAAGAAGATTACAAGAATTCTGGAAAAGTACAACTATAGGAATCCGATCTGAAGACGATCGTTTTATCCCTTGGACGATGTGAACTTTGAAGACGGTAGCCTCTGAAGAATGCAGCAGCACTTTGGCAAGAACTCCTGATTTATGACTTGAATGATCTCTGATATCTGTGTCTGATAATGAAGACTTGGAACTCTATTTATAGAGTTCTGGAAATAACTAATTTTTAGTTATTCTGAGTTGCGCGGGATGGATTGCGCAGACATTGGACTGCACAAGCAGCGAACTGTGCTGGCAGTTACTCGATCGTGGACCACCTGTATGTGACACGTGGCATTATTTGATTGAAATGCGCTTGGTCGTATACAGACGGTTGCCACATGGTGAATAATTGATGGCATGTAGGCCACGTGTACATTGTCAGTTGTCTTGATGGAGTGTGCCACATGAACTGCGCTGGCTTCAGATTGTGGTAGATTAAATTGTGCTGTAGAGAATCTAGCAGATTGTGCTTCGATTGAGCTGGTAGCTTGTGCTGCATGTACAGCTGTCCTCGAGCGCTGTGCTGTACGAGAAACGAACAGTTTCCTCGTTCTTCGGGCTGTCAGCTGTCAGAAGATCTGATTTTCTGTCAGATAATGATAACGAGGCCATGTCAGCTTGCGCACTTGGATGAGTGCGTAGTTCAGCCTGCGCAATTGAGGTGTTGCGCAATCTATCTCCTGCACAATTCATTTGAAGGGTGCACAATTTAATTTTCCTTGCTTTTTTGATGGGTGCAACTTGATTTTTAGGACCTACACACGCCCCAGCGAGGACGATGATTCGGGTGAAATCTAGCGAGGACGAGCAATTTCCTGGATCGGGGCGTGACAGTCCACTTCCAAATCGATGTCTATACAAATACAAGAAACAATATCGAACAAGTACCAATATACCAAGTTAACCGAGAATAACATCTCATGACGGGATCCAACGTATTCTAGTTTGTGTATCCTTGTGTCGAGAATCAAGTTAAACACTACAACTGAATATATATAGGAAATATCAAAGCAATGAAAATTATCAGAAAATGTAGTCGCATGTGGTCCTGAGCAATCAATATGAATCGAGGCTCAAAGTAGAGTCATAGACCTATAGATGAGATATACATATGTTAAATGGGGTTTAACAGTGTTAAACATGGTTTTCTAGTGCGTAATATGCAATCTAGGTCAAAATTAGGTCAAGTGTTGACTCATGGTTGACTTTTGGTCAATTGATCAACCCTGGTCAAACCTTAGTCAAATCTAGGTCAAATATTGACTCAAGGTTGACTTTCAGTTGAATTAGTCAACCTTGGTTAGGTTATCCACCTACAAGTCATTACCTACCCTAAGGTTACCCTTTAGCCTATTATTACCCTATATATTTATACATATGGGATATACCCTATCTATCCTAGGTAATACACTATCTAGATAATAGGTAAACCTTTACCTCGACTAATAGGTAAACTCCTATAACTAGGCTAACATGTAATCACCCATATATATGGGTATACCTCTCTAAACCCCACTCAAACTCAAACCTCACCAAGTGGCCATGTCCTATTCCAAAACCATACCCTAAGCCTTAAACCTAGGCTAAATTGTCACGACCCGCACCCGCTTTTTCGGATACGAGACGTATCCAAGCCAACCTACGCCACAGAGTCGGCGGTAGAACGCTGTCAAGCCCGCAAGAAATAAATGCTCAAAATAAAATTTATTGCTCATTCACATTTCTAAATTTGATTACAACATTTACAACATTTTTATTTGAAAGAAAATACAATGTCTCACAAAATAGTAAAGACAGCTAGTTCCACTATCTAGGTTGACCTCAACATACCCATGTCTTTCCAGTGCTAAGAGTGATCGCGGCTAAACCTGAAAAATATTGGTTTCTAGTCAGGAATGGAACGAGTACAATCTCACAACAGAATCAATAAATGACGAAATCCATAAATCTGTAATAATACTGAGATACATGATAAGGGGTAAACAGGGAATCATGGTAGGAATCATGCAAGTAAAAGCAGGGAGACATGGTACATAAGACAAGCAATGACAAGAAACTGTAATGCAGCAAGACTATATCTAACCACTACAAAAAAATTTATCATTTACGGCGCGCGAAACGCGCCGTAAATGATCATTCACGACGTACATGTTGATGCCGTAAAAGGCCATGCCGTAAATGACCATATTATTTACAGCGCGCATATGAACGTTGTAAATAACCCTCATCATCTTTTTTACAATGTGCATTAGAATGCTATAAAAAAGATGGAGAGGTTATTTACAGCGTTCACATGCGCACCGTAAATAATATGATCATTTACGACATGGCCTTTTACGACACCAAATTGTATGTCGTAAAAGATCATTTATAGCACGTTTCACGTGCCGTAAATAATCATTTTTTGGTAAATAATCGCCTCTATTTTTTTACAACACACTTTCGAACGCTGTAAATGACCCTCCCCATCTTTTTGCAACACGCATTCGAACGCTGTAAATGACCATTAGGAATGGAAAAAAATATTAAAAAATTGTGGTCATATTGAGCCAAAAAATCAAATTTATTTCTTAGACAATAATGATATATCAAGCGTTAGCCCTCAATTTTCCCAAAAGTAGGCTAAATATATACTCGTGCACATGTGAGAATCCATTCCTTTCAAATGCTTGATCGAGGACTTGAACATCCAATCTCAAGGATAGGGAGACACTGTCTAGAAACATCAAGTATAGGGAGACACTATCCAGAAACATCCAATCTCAAGTATATGTAGTTTCATATGATCGTCGAGTTCACTAGAAAAACAAGGTACTGCTTCCTGAGACCCCCGTGAACCCTAATATCCTAATCATCTTCACTGCCTTGCCTATCATGGACAACCTCCCATCGACCTGCAGCAGGCAGAACAACTTCCTCACCGCACCGAACACCACCACGTAGTCTATCACCTTCTCGGTTGGCACATAGTCGAAGATCGGAGACAAGATCTTCATGCCCTCATCAACTTCTTCGACACGAAATATACTGCATCCAACATGAACGAATAATTCCTATATTGGCTTGCCCGAGAGAAATTTATTGAAGAAGAGAAAATGGTGCATAATTCTATATCCAACACCAAAAATAAAAATAAAAATAAAAGGGCACATACTAACATTTTATTTAGCGGGCATGACAAAGCTAGTTCTACCGAATAGAAAAGACGAAGCTAAAAATAAAAGGGCACATAACATTTTATATATTCAGTCTCTACAGACACACAGAAAAACACCTAAGCCTAACATAGCACAAGTACTTCATTGATCATGGATTGAAGAGGATCAATGCCACCAATTACATCAAAAATCAAAGGCACTCATATCACAGAAGTTCCAAGTTTGTTCAAGCTACTGCTAGCATTGCTTGATCTGTTATATAAATACATCAAAAAGGAGTATTAGGAGTTTGACTTTATTAAAAAGATTAATATAGAAAGTTTAATGCCAATTCAAGCTTTTCATATTACATATCATGAATGCTCGTGTTGACTCTTTCCCTCACATCCCACTTAATAAAAAGAAATAGAACACTAATCTAAATTCCAAATATTTAACAAGAAAACAAAGCTTCAAGTTCAATGCCGCCATCCGTATTTCACTGATGCAACATATCATCAGTAGAAAGGAGGAAACTTTAAAGTAACTATTACAAAATATAACGAGAACACATAAAAAAAAAACCTAAATCCAGGAATTGACGGTCAGCTAACCTGATCCCCGATCCGGTGGCGAAGATTAGGACTGTCTGGTACAAATCCTGGCGACATCGAACCCCTACCCTATGACTCCCACAACCTCCACCATGTCGCCCCTCTCGAGCCCGCACAGAGCCACCGTGGTCGAGCCGACGACCTCTTGACGAGGAACTTGAACCGTCCCTCCGACGTGGCGAGGGACAGAGGGAAGGCGATGGCGAGGAAGGAGGGCTTCTTGGTGGTGGTTGGGATCCGGAGCTGGACGTACTGGCCGGGGGAGGTGAAGGCGGTGGCGAGGTTAAGGGAGTCGAAGATGTCAAGGACGATGTGGAAGAAGGAGGGTTCGATGGAGGCCGGGGAGATGTGGGTAAGGAGAGGTCTGCGTCCAGGTAGCGGAGTCCTGGCAGACGGAGGAGGCGAGGAAGGAGAGTAGTCGACGGTGTTGGTGGTAGAGGCGGTGGCGTCGGTTCAGATCCGGATCTGACAGCGGCCACCGTCAGGGTGCCTTTTCCATGGAGGATCTTCATACCTAGAGCCGAGATAGTAAGAACTAGAGGAGATGAAGAAGAAGAAGAGGAATTTGAGATGGTGGATGGGGCTGCTCTAAATCTCTCTTATGTAATTTTGTTGGATTGAGGAATGGATGGGTCGTAGGTTGCTGGGGAAGATTGGGAGTTGGGGATGGTGAATGTATTCCCCTTTAGATTCTAATTTATTAACAGTTTGTAAATGTTATAACAACGTAGGAGGGAAATGAAAACATAGTTTTTAAAAAAAACACATAGGAGGGAAATAAAAAAATGCGTGTAAAATTTGTGCGGGAATCTGAAAATTTTAATTGGAGAAAATTATAATTCACAACGTGCACGTGCATGCCGTAAATGGGTCTAGCCAACATTAATATTAATATTTCTATTTGAAATTAAATTTAAATTAAAGTTATGGACAATTCTATTTTTTGTTTCGCTTAATTACCATTTTATTTTTTTATTTTTGTTTCAAAATTTAAATCTCGCATTAATTAAAAAAACTTATTGCTATATTAAAAATAATACACATCTAATCATTTTTTATTTTTAAAATATGGATTGATAAATTTTAATTTAGTTTTAACTTTAATTTTAATTTTAATTTTAATTTTAATCTTTAACAATTAATATTAAAAATTAACATAAATATATAGATTAAATAAGTTATTTTTAATATTAACATAGTGCCAAAATAAGTTATTCTTAATTTTAATCTTAGATTAAAAATTTAGTGCCAAAATATATGGATTAAATAAGTTATTTTTTTATATTCTTTAACAATTACAATAATTTACAACTCGTAAAAATGCATGCCGTAAATGAGTCTTCATTTACAACACACAAAAATGCATGCCGTAAATGAGTCTTCAATTACAACGCGCAAAAATACATGCCATAAATGAGTCTTCAATTACAACACGCAAAAATGCATGCCGTAAATGAGTCTTCAATTACAACACACAAAAATGCATACCGTAAATGAGTCTTCAATTACAACGCACAAAAATGCATGCCGTAAATGAGTCTTCAATTACGGCGTACATGTCAAATACGCCGTAAAAAAGGCAAAAAACAACTCTTTTACGGCACACATATTTGCACGCTGTAAAAGGGTATCATTTACAACGCGCAGCTACCGCGCACCGTAAATACTATATTTTCTTGTAGTGACACAAGTGATTTAAAATACACTTTCGACATGTAAACGGCTATGGGGTAAATCCGGTACCCCGCACGTGAATTGTGTGACTGCTATCAAGCAAGAATAGACATTTTGGGGATATTTCTGGGTATGTTTACATGTCTACTAATGTACTTCCCCGCCCGGCTAGTACCCATGGATTCAAACAGGTCACAAATATGAAAATATATTGGTCATGAACAACATGCAAGAATCCATAACTACTATCTCGTGTGACAAGCGTGTCAAGAATCAATGTGATATCAATGTAAAACATTATTCAATACAAGAAATATAGAGATAATCAAATATAAAAACTATCAGAGATGTACTTGCCTAAATCCTTGCACAAACCGTAGTCACAAGTCGAAGACGAGGGAGTTGCCAATCTAGATGCTGTCAACCTATAACACACATCGTACCACGAACCATGCACGAAAACCACAAGTCAATTCTAAGGTTCTAGTTCTAAATTCATAGAATAGTGGCTAGTTGGGTTACTAATCTAATAATAATTAATTCTAGAATAAATTACTTAAAAATATTATTTAACCTAATAATAATCTAAATATAATCTAAACATGCAAGTTTGGCCATCAAAAGTCATGTTTCCAATTTTGGAAACCATAACACGTAAATCGAGGCGTACCATTGACTATCTGGTTAAACACTGTGAACTCTAGATTTTAAAAGTGCACCTTGGTAGATTTCAGTGCCACGAGTGCGCTGGAATCAACCGTGCCGCAAAATTATGCTTTGGTCAAAAGATATCACCGTTATGGCTAATCGTGACCAAAACGGTGATCAACCGATCAATTCTGAGTTCAACAGAATAAAAAAATACTAGATGAAAGAAATAATTTCTGGAAAAATTATATGTGTAGACCTCTGTGTTAGCTTTTCGAAACTTCAAACGGTTCGTGATTTCGATTTCTGGTTCTCCCGGAATCTCGAAAACACCGAAACGTGTCAAGTTTCGGACAACCGACACTCTACGAATTTTTCAGAAATTTAGGAATAATATCTACGAAAATAAATTACATATTCAGAAAGCTTACCTCAATACGCTTCCAACAAAAAATAGCACGCAAAAAGCACGTCGGGGTTGGCGAAAATCGCTTCGGGAAGTCGGAAACCCTAAATGAGTTCTCCCACAAAAGGCTGCTGGAATTTAATTAGGGTGGGCGAATATAATAATATATATATGAGAGAGAGAGGCAGTCACTGTAGCAGTTGGCGTCGACATGTGGGCCCCCCAGGTGGATTTCTGGATATTTATTTATTTAATTCAAAAAATTATTTAAAAATTATTTTAAGTCCAAATAAATCAAAATAAATTGCAGAAAAATCCAAAAAAATTCTAGAAAATATTTCTAAGTGTCTAGAATATAAATAAAATATTTTAACACAAAATATCATCGTGTGACCTCGCAGTAAGTTCCAAAAACCTATAAAATATAATTTCTATATGTTTTAATTATATAACAATTCCCAAAAATTCTAAAAAATCCAGAAAAATTCTAAAATATTCTAGAAAATATTTTTAGTCATTTAGAGCCCAAATAAAAATATTTGGTCTAGAAATACCCCAGTATGACCTTACAGTAAATCCTGAAAGTCCTTAAAAATAATAAAATCTTAAATATTAAATACTTAAAAATATCCAAAAATTGTAGAAAATATAAAATAGCTAAATAATATATATATAAGCTATCTAGAGGTCATATAACCTTAATATGGTCATAGCCCACCTACAAGCTTGGCATGACTCCCAATGACCATAAAATTAATCATAAATAAATAAAATTAAAAAAAATTAAAATTTGGAAAGTGGGCTTACAAATCTATCCACCTTAGAAAAATTTCGTCCTCGAAATTTTGAAAGATATAAATAGACACAACCAAGAATATCATCAAAATATGACATGACCAATCGATATGAATAAGCACGACAAAGAATATAATCAAAAAAATAATGTAATGAATGATCGAAATTGATCAGGCATATAGAATCAAAATCTAAATATGTTTTAGAAATATAGTGGAAGAAAATCAAAATAGGTTTAAAAGATGACAATTCGAAAATAGAAAAATATGAGAGAAATAAAGAACTACTAGTTGTAGAGAAGGTGGTAACAAGAAATAAGACATCAAATAAATTTGAAAAAAAAAAAATTAATAGTCGTATGCCAATAAAAGATATAGTCGCTATAATATTTAAAAATCATAAGTATATCCGAAGTCATTTAACCGAGAATCCATGTCTCGCCAATGTACATCTGGCTGCCGTGAACCCTTGGTTTCGTGACTCAAGTATAATATGTTATCGAACACTTTATCAACTCTACCTAATGTTGACATAATCAATCAAAGGATCAAATAATGCAACTAGGATATAGCTTTAGTAACATTTGACAACCTACGCTTACTTGAAAGTATTTCAACTTAGGGGTCATGCCACGCTAGTGTGCTGCTGGCTGCAGTGAACCCGCAGTCTCCATAATTCAAATAAATAGGGACAGTACGCATCTGCCTTACCATTGTAAGTCATCAAAAATTATTTCAACTATATCCATAAGAATTTCAAAGAAACTTCTATAAATTCAAACAAGTCGATCATGATAAAAAAATGTAAGTATCTGTCCTTGAATAAAAGTATCAGTTTTAAAAACAAAACGATCGCAAAATGAACGAAGACGACTTGAATTAACATATAGATAATTGAACCAAGATTAGGAATTGAAAATAAAACGATCGCAAAATAGTTTTGAAAATAAAACAAGGTTTAGAGAAGGCAGAAGATAAAATGGCACAAATGATCAAAATTAGGAATTGAATTCTATGAAGGCCTAACTTGCCAAGCGAATAGTCTACCCACCTTTGATCCTAACATCGTATCAAATATCTAATAGGGTTTAAAATTCAATAAATCATTGGCTAAATCACATGGCCTAATTAGCAACCTTAACTACCCAAGGGTCAAATTGAATAAGGGACTCCTAGTCCTAGTCATTCCCTAAAATTAAATTAATCCTAATTATGAATGAGCAATATTCTAGTCGCAGGCTTGCAGTAGTACGACTAACTTAAGTACTACCACAAGTTCATAATCTTTTGCGAAAATAGACCTACATGGGCCACCACAAAAACTTGTCACAACCAGCACCCGCTTTTTTGGATACGTGACGTGTCCAAGCCAGCCTACGCCGCAGAGTTGGCGGTAGAACACTGTCAAGCCCGCAAGAAATAAATGCTCAAAATAAACTTTATTGCTCATTCACATTTCTAAATTTGATTACAACATTTACAATATTTTTATTTGAAAGAAAATATAATGTTTCATAAAATAGTAAAGACAGCTAGTTCCACTATCTAGGTTGACCTCAGCATACCCATGTCTTTCCAGTGCTAAGAGTGATCACGGTTAAACCTGAAAAATATTGGTTTCCAGTCAGGAATGGAACGAGTATAATCTCACAACAGAATCAATAAATGACAAAATCCATAAATCTGTAATAATACTGAGATACATGATAAGGGGTAAACAGGAAATCATGGTAGGAATCATGCGAGTAAAAGCAGGGAGACATGGTACACAAGACAAGCAATGACAAGAAACTGTAATGCAGCAAGACTATATCTAACAAGTGATTTGAAATACACTTTCGACATGTAAACGGCTAGGGGGTAAATCTGGCACCCCGTACGTGAATTATGCGACTGCTATCAAACAAGAATAGATATTTTTAGGATATTTCTGGGTATGTTTACATCTCTACTAATGTACTTCCCCGCCCGGCTAGTACCCATGGATTCAAACAGGTCACGAACACGAAAATATATTGGTCACAAAAAATATGCAAGAATCCATAACTACTATCTCGTGTGACAAGCGTGTCAAGAATCAATGTGATATCAATGTAAAATATTATTAAATACAAGAAATATAGAGATAATCAAATATGAAAACTATCAGAGATGTACTCGCCTGAATTCTTGCACAAATTGTAGTCACAAGTCGAGGACAAGGGTGTTGCCAATCTAGATGCTGTCAACCTATAGCACACATCGTACCACGAACCATGCACAAAAATCACAAGTCAATTCTAAGGTTCTAGTTCTAAATTCATGAAATAGTGGCTAGTTGGGTTACTAATCTAATAATAATTAATTTTGGAATAAATTACTTAAAAATATTACTAATAATAATCTAAATATGATCTAAACATGCAAGTTTGGCCATTAAAAGTCATGTTTTCAATTTTAGAAATCATAACACGTAAATTGAGGCATACCATTGACTATCTGGTCAAACACTATGAACTCTAGATTTTGAAAGTGTACATTGGTAGATTTTAGTGCCACGAGTGCGCTGGAATCAACAGTGCCACAAAATCACGCTTTGATCAAAAGATATCACCGTTATGGCTAATCGTGACCAAAACGGTGATCAACCGATCAATTCTGAGTTCAACAGAATAACTAAAATATTATATGAAAGAAATAATTTCTGGAAAAATTATGTGTCGTGGATCTCTGTGTTATCTTTTCGAAACTTCAAACGGTTCATGATTTTGATTTCTGGTTCTCCCGGAATCTCGAAAACATCAAAATGTGTCAAGTTTCGAACAACCGACACTCTACGAATTTTCTAGAAATTTAAGAATAATATCTACAAAAATAAATTAAATATTCAGAAATCTTACCTCAATACGCTTCCAACAAAAAAAACCGCGTGCAAAAAGCACGTCGGGGTTGGCGGGAATCGCTTCGGGAAGTCGGAAACCCTAGATGAGTTCTCCCACAAAAGGCTGCTGAAATTTAATTAGGGTGGGCGAATATAATAATATATATATAGGAGAGAGAGAGGCGGTCACTGTAGCAGTTGGCGCCGACATGTGGGCCCCCTGGGTGGATTTCTGGGTATTTATTTATTTAATTCAAAAAATTATTTAAAAATCATTTAAGTCCAAATAAATCAAAATAAATTGCAGAAAAATCCAGAAAAATTCTAGAAAATTCTAGAAAATATTTCTAAGTGTTTAGAATATAAATAAAATATTTTAACACAAAATATCATCGTGTGACCTCGCAGTAAATTCTAAAAACATATAAAATATAATTTTTATATGTTTTAATTATATAAAAATTCCCAAAAAATCTTAAAAAATCCATAAAAATTCTAAAATATTTTTAGTTATTTAGAGCCCAAATAAAAATATTTGGTCCAAAAATACCCCAGTATAACCTTACAGTAAATCCTGAAAGTCCTTAAAAATAATAAAACCTTAAATATTAAATACTTAAAAATATTCAAAAATTATAGAAAATATAAAATAGCTAAATAATATATATATATAAATATATATATATATATATATATATATATATATATATATATATATATATAAAAGCTATCTAGAGGTCATATGACCTTAATATGGTCATATCCCACCTACAAGCTTTGGCATGACTCCCAATGACCAAAAAATTAATTATAAACAAATAAAATTAAAAAAAATTAAAAATTTGGAAAGTGGGCTTACATAAATAACCTAGCCATTCACAACTAAGATGGGGAATACCTTTGCTGCCAAGTAGCAGCAAGCAAGCTACTGCATTTGCAATGCAGCTGATGCTACTATATTGCTGCTAAAGTATTGCTAGGCAAGCAATGCCAAGGCAAAGCTACAGCAGCTTCTACATTTACTTGCATTGCATCGTTGCTGCTGCTTGCTTTACTGCTAAAGCTTGTTGCTAAGCCAAAATGCTAAGCAAGGAAAGTCTGTGCTGCAGCAAAACAAAGGCCAAGGCAATGCCAAGCATGGAAATATGTGCTCGAGCCAAGGCTAAGCAGCAAGTGCAGCCCTACTGCTCACTAGCCTCTTACTGATACACCACCACATGATACATACAAAACACACTCATCTAATACAACACTAACCACGTCTCTAATTAACATTCTAACCTAGACTTAACATTCTAACCTGGCAATCCCCAAATATTACTGAACTTAACCGCTAATACATACCAAAACCTGATACTAACTAAAACCCCACAGGTACAACACTTAATATTTGATACTAACTTCGGATACTAACCAAAGAACTAACATCCTAACCTATGTACCTATTGATACATGCCTCCCTCTCAAATACTGATACATCAACCTCTAACTTCCATTATCTGATACTAACACTAAACACATATATGACACTAAGACACATGTGCCAATGGCCAAACCCAAATGTTGCCTGTAGTGCAGTCATGGCCAAGTGGCCCTGTGGCTCACTACCTACTGCTGTCTCGACCCCATTCTCTGATACTCTGAAAACTAACACTAACCTGATACACTAACACTTAGACTCCCTAGGATACACTATAGGATACTCACTCTCTAACATTTAGGCTAACCAAGTGGCTATGTGAAATGAGCCAAGGGCCAACTGCTGCCTAGCCCGACCCCTGCTCACTGTCTGCCTATGCAGGCAGGTCTAGATCCCCTGCTGCAAGCCAAATGCAGTAATACTAATCCCAAAATCCAGTGCTCACAAACCCCACAAGCCAAATGCCAAACTCGAGCCACACTGCTGCTATGCAGTGCAGGCCCAAATCCCTCATCCCCACTCTCTATACAATCCACCATAACAGTCCACTTTGACAGTGAACACAACTCCTCTCAAAATCCAACACATACAATATATATAGCATCTATCACAGAGTAACACACACACACACACACACACACACACATACACACACACACACACATATATATATATATATATATATATATATATATATATATATATATATATATATATATATATAGAGAGAGAGAGAGAGAGGAAAACACTATGGAATCAATCTAAATACCTAGCTAATGAAAAACCAAACTATCCAAGGGCTCAAAACTGAATACAAAGCCAAAATTGGTCTATTAGGCATTTTTAACAAACACTTGGGGGGCTCTTCTCGAATTTCTCCAAGGATGGCACAAAAACCCCAAATAAAACGCACAAAAATGAGGGTTAGAGCCTTGCACATCTCCCCATGGGTACCCCTAACTAATGTGGGTGTTCCTACATGTGTCATGCATGAAGAAGGAGCTAAAAACTATCAAAATACAAGGGTTTTACCTATTGGGTGGTTGATTTCCCAATAGTGTCTTCTATGGATGCTCTTGTGTCAAGTTTGACACAAATTCCTCTTCCTTTGGACTCCTCCCTACGAGCTCCTTGGCCTCCAAACTTTTAGCCTTGTAGAATGAAGGTTTGGAAAGATTTTGGGAGAATTTTGGGGTGTTTTGATGGAGGGAATGAATAGAAATGGAGAGGATTTGAAGTGGGTCTCTATTAGGGTTTATGGAGGCTTCCAAATAAAGAAGAAGATGGTTTAAATGCAAATAATGACCAGCCAAGAATGGAAGCCCTAATCCCCTTCTAAAATGTTCATTTTGCCCTCTCAAGTCATCATGAACACTCTCCTAATTAAAGGGTTAAATGAGCTCTAAGTATTCTATGGTTGCTCTTGTGTCAAGTTTGACACAAATTCCTCTTCCTTTGGACTCCTCCCTACGAGCTCCTTGGCCTCCAAACTTCTAGCCTTGTAGAATGAAGGTTTGGAAAGATTTTGGAAGAATTTGGGGGTGTTTTGATGGAGGGAATGAATGGAAATAGAGAGGATTTGAAGTGGGTCTCTATTAGGGTTTATGGAGGCTTCCAAATAAAGAAGAAGATGGTTTAAATGCAAATAATGACCAGCCAAGAATGGAAGCCCTAATCCCCTTCTAAAATGTTCATTTTGCCCTCTCAAGTCATCATGAACACTCTCCTAATTAAAGGGTTAAATGAGCTCTAAGTATGGGATTAATTTCTAGTCTAAACTAAGCCTAACATGACTTAAATGAAGCTAGTTGTGTTCATCCTAGGTTGTGGACTCAAGTGGTCATGACTAGTCTAATTGGGTTCACAAGTTAATGTTCAATTAATAGGCTAAACTAACAATAAATGAAACCTTCATAATATTTAATTCAATTAACTACTCAAGCAATATAAATGATGTAATTTGACAAAAATAGTCCTATCTAGGATTGTGGTAGTGATAGCATGCTACCCAACTTATAAAACTTCCACTAGTATTGGCTTTGAATCAATGGGACATGTATGTCATTTTCCTAACCTCTATAGTATCTGAAAACTGTAATCATGTCTGAAGTCATTTAACCGAAAATTTATGATGCGCCAGTGTACACCTGGCTGTAGTAAACCCTTGGTTTCGTGGCTCAAATATGATGTGACCTCGAATATTTTATTAACTCTATCCAATATTGACGTAAAGATAACTAAGGTCAAAAGAGGACAACTAAGACATAGTTTTAACAATATTTCGATGACCTACGTTTACTTAAAATAATTTCAACTTTAGGGGTCGTGCCTTTGCCAGTGCGCTGTTGGCTGCAGTGAATCCCGTAGGCTCCGTAAGTCAAATAAATGGCGACAGTGCGCTGTTGTCTTGCCATTGTAAGTCAACGAATATTCTTCTATATCCATAAGAATTCAAATGAGCTTCTAGAGATTCAAACAAGTTGATTATGATAGAAAAGCGTAAGTATATGTCCTTGAGTGAAAGTATCCAACTTTGGAAATCAAATGATCGATTAGGTATCAATTTTGAAAATTAAGTGATCGACTGGGTGAAACAACCGAAATAAAATTTCCAATTTTCTATTTCTCTCATACTCAAGTATCGAAGGACAACTTAAAACAAAAACTGACTCGAAGTTACTAGATGGATAGCTGGGTCATGTTAGTCTCAAAAGTCAACGGGTGGAAATAGACTATTGAATATTTACTTATGGAAACAAATAAGTGATACGGCTTAGGTAGGAAAGATAACTCGAACAAATTATCAATATTAAGGATTGAATCATAGGAAGCCCTAATTTACCAAGCGAGTAGTCTACCTACCTTGGATCCTACCATCATGTCAAAATAAAATAGGGTATCCTCATAGGAGAATTTCTCAAATATCTAATAGGGTTTAGAATTCAATAAATTCCTACTTAAATCACATGACCTATGTAGTAATCTTAACTATCCCGTTGTCGAATTGAATAAGGGACTCCTAGTCCTAGTCATTCTCCTGAAAAATCAAATTACTCCTAATTGTGAATGGGAATTTTCTAGTCGCAGGCTCGCGATAGTATAACTAATATGGTACTACCACGAGTTCGCACAATTTGTAAAAACTGACCTGCATGGGCCACCACAAAAACTTGTTCCGACTCGCACCCGCCTTTCAAGGTACGAGTACGTGTCTAAGCCAGCCTACGTCGCAGTGCCGACGGTAGAATGATGTCTAGACCACAATTCTCAAAATCATAATAAATGCTCATTCACAAAATTAAATTATTTTACAATATTCACAAGGCTTATATTTGAAGAATTTACAAGTCTCACATAATGAAATAAGCAACTAATCTATCTAATTAGGTTATCACAATCCTAATTACTAACAAATACATATTAAAAAATCCAATCCGAATGTTTGTCCTGTAAACTACCCAACTCATCCATGCCGATGACATAGAGAATATATATAGTGGATATATCGCCCAAGAGACAAATGTATCCTAAATACAAGATGTCCCACTCAACGATGTGCTAGAAATGTGCTCCTTATGACAGATAGTGCCAAATCAATCATGTAAAGGTCGAAATAAAGGGCTTGCAGGCAACCAGGAAAATCTTTCCTTTCGATGCATCTAGATAATCAAGCTAGTTATTTAATCCTTAATATTTTTCTTTCAGGATTTTGGGTATGGCATTCTGTAGAATCTATCCTAGACATGAGACATGTAAAACTGGACAAGACAAGCAAGAGTGCACTATAATAAGCCACAACAAGAATACAATTATCAAGACATGAGTGTACAATGACGAGCCACTATATCAAGTTAGACATGACAATAATCAAGAGTACATCACGACGGACCACTATATTAAGCTAGACAGGACAAAATCAAGAGTGCGCCACGACGGGCCACTATCAGGTAAGCTAGACATGTACGAAAAATCCAGACATACAAAGTGGTACATAGCATATACAGAAAAGCAATAAGCATGAAGAAATTTAAAAACTGGAACAAAGTCAAAAATTATCAAACTTTGGTACCATGGCGATATGCGGGCGGTATACTTTAGTATATCGGCAGTATGCCGGACAATGGGATACAAAACTTGCTAGCAAATATAATGCACATGATGGGTATACCGACAGTACAGACCAATACACCGGCAGTATAGCATTAATTGTAACAACATATTTTCAACTTGAAAAGGACCCACAAACCAGTATGTCGTCGGTATGCACCGATATACCGATGGTATGCCATTTGTGTCCGAAAAATAATACTAAAGACTTGACATAAATTTTGAAAACCAAATCTCGTCCCAAAAGTTGTATTATTCAAGTATAACCATGAAAATAATACTAAAGGAATGTCGTGTACAACACATATACTAAGTCTCATGGCAAGTATTCCGGTATCATTCTCAATATAGAGTTTCCCTACTAAAAAAATATCTGGACTTCGTACAAAACTAAAACCTAGCTCAAACCAAATTTCGAGACGGACAAAATGATGATAATCATGAGAGAAACATATTTAGTAAAGCAAGTACTAGACAATACTGGACTATCAAGACAACAAAAAACCAAGTAGTAGTAAAAACAATGTTCATCTAGTAGTTCGACAAAATATACTTACCTAATATAGCTCCAAGCCTAACTCTTCAACTCTATCACCAAGAGGGGTTCAGAAACTACACTCTAAGGCCTCGAGACCAAGCTCCTAGCTTACGGAAAAAATAGAGAGAAAATGAGAAAAGAAGAAGAGTGGAAAGAGATAGTAAAAGAAAATTTAAAAATAAATGAACTTGTATATATAGAAAATATAAATTAATCGTGACTGTCAGATCGTGATCCGCGACTCGATCTAAATCGATCTCGACCATTCATAAGAAAACTAAGAAACCAATGGACAATAGAATGTATCATTACTATTCATGAAAATATCTAAATACTATTCATTAAAATATCTGAACATTTTCACGAAAACATCAGAAATCAAAATACCTAAAACTAGAAAATATATTCTTGGCAGTATACCTAAAAGTAGAAAATATATTCTTGGCAGTATATTGTTGGTACACACCGGTATACCGGCGGTATGCCAATCAAGGAGTAAATTCTTAAAAAATCAAGTTCTCCTACTGTTCATCAAAAGTCAAGAAAATACATAATATAGTATAAATATGTATCTATATACAAATATCTATACTGTGAGACGAGACTAACATGTTTACTTTACATATCACGTATATGCTTATATGTTTCCAGTTTTCTTTAGTATTTTCTGTAATTCCTTTACATTATTTATGACTGTTCTTATGGTCATTCCTTTAGTCTTTGTTGTGATTGCATGCTAGTTTTAGTTCTTTAGTTAGCTTCTTTTGTGGTACTTGCTATCTGGGACTTGACCCAACTGGTTTTGTTTAGCCAGATATGATAGAAAAATTAGAGGATATTTCGTATCTTCTATTTGATGGTGACTACTAGGAACACCAGGGTGCCTGAATGGAATTTTTTTTCTTTATCCACTAGTATATGTATATATTCTTTTGAGACGTTTAGCCACCGAGCACATGTTTTGGACCTTGACATTTAGCCTACGGACATGACATAATTTGTATATACTATACTGCAACTATAGCTGATCATATATGACTTACACTCATACTAGTTCTTCATTTTGTATTACTAGTTTCATGATCATCTATATATTATAGTTTGGAATGCTTTACTGTTTATATGTTTGATGGTCATACTTCTTGTATTTTACCTATTTGCCTGTGATTGAGATACATAGGATTGCTTGACCTAGGATTGACTATTGCTTTATAGTAGTGACCACCTTCTCTATACAACTTTGACATTATCTTTGGGTACTTGAGTACTCTGGTATACGTAGATGGCCTTATCCGTCCCGGCTTTCCAATATTCTGATTCTAGGACGTGACATAAGTTTTAGTGGTAGCCCATGCAGGTCTGATTTATCAGATATGGGGGGTTACTGGTAGTTATCTTAGTCACAATTCTTCTTCATTAATATCCTTCGTATTATTCTATATCTCTGATCTTTTGACTTGATATCTGCCTTGATCATTGATCTTTTCTATTCCCTCGATTTGATTCTTGTGTCATTTAACTTTTAGGGACACTGTTCCTGATCTTTTCGATCAACTTATTTGGGTTCTATCGATGACAGGTTAGCATCCTTCTGTTTTGCCAGTTCTAGAGTCATAGTCTCAATATTCTGGTGTAGAGTCCAGAGTTGATCCGAAGGCGGAGATGATAATTCAGCTTGATCAGCCAGTTGTACCAGTTCAGCGATAGCAGCCAGAAGGAGTTGTTTGTTTACTGTTAGATGTTCTCAAGGGCTTATTGGCGATGTACCAGTATCAGAGTGACGTCCTCACTCAGTCAGTACATACAGCTCTAGAGAGGGGTGGTGCTCAGATATATAATTCTGTGAGTGGCTTTAGGCATCTCCATCCTCCGTACTTTTGTGGTACCAAGGATGCGATAACGTATAATGCCTAGCTTCTAAATATTGAGGCCATACTCGAGGCAGTAGAGACACTGACGAGGGAGCGAGTAGCAGTGGTTAGGCTACAGTTGTTGGATTTGGCATGCGACTAGTGGGCATCATATAATGTATCTTTTACGGTGCCAATTCCATGGGCAAACTTCAGTGAGAGATTCCAGACCCGATACTTTGACGCGGTGTCGCGTTATGACTTGCAACAGAGGTTTAACAACCTCAGGCAAATAGGCAGGTTATCCATTTTGTATGACTTACACTTTTTCTAGTTTTTTATTTTGTACTACTATTTTTATGATCATCTATACATTATAGTTTGTGATGCTTTACTATTTGTCTGATGATCATACTTCTTGTACTTTACTTATTTGCCTATGATTTATATGCCTATGATTACTTGAATTAGGATTGACTATTGATTTATACTAGTAGTCCCTTTCTCTATACAACTTTGATCGTAACTCGGGGTACTGAAGTACTCTGGTATACATAGCTGGCCTGGTCCATCCCGACTTTCCAGTATTCTGGTTCTGGGGCGTGACACCCGTCGAGCAGTTCGGTGATGGTCTGAGGAGAAGACGTCGTAGTCGACGATAATCGATGGCGACGCAAGGGACGTCGATGAGGAGTGCTCCGATGTCGGGGACGGTTGGTGGTGGTCAAGATATGACCGAAAAATGATGGCGAACATGATGGGATTGGTAGGGCGTCTCTCGAATGCTCTGGGTGGTGTCGTTCACTGTGGGTGACAAAACACACATAATGTCTAGAATAAAAAATTTCAAGGATTAGGTTGGGTAGGAAGAAGTTAGGGAAGTGGAGAATGAGTTGGGGTTAGTCGAGAGAATGGGTTGTGGAAGTTTGTGATTTGATAAATTCGGATCGAGAGAATTCAATTTGAACATGTATACATATACGTACTCCTAGCTCAAGTGGTAGCGTGGGATGACATCAGACCTTGTTGTGTAGGTTCAAACCATAGGACCGTTGGATGTGTGCATAAAAAAAGATATTTTAACAAATACCCCCAATCAAAATATAGAAACTAGTATATACCCCTACTATTTAAAAAAAAAAGGAAATGCCACCATTCTTTGTAAAACAACCAAAATTTTGATTAAAATATTGGGGGTATACCTTAAAATTTAAAATATTCCGTACGAAGAATGGGGGCATATGCTAGTTTCTATACTTTGAATGGTGGTGTTTTATATTATGGAACCAACCTATATTATACATGTTGGATTGAAATTGCATGGTTGAGATTAAATAACTTAAAAATGTTGTGGGGTCTACACCTTTTAATCTTAAATAAATAAATAAATAAATAAGTATATATATATATATATATATATATATATATATATATATATATATATATATATATAAAATATATATATATATATATATATATATATATATATATATATATATATATATATATTTATTTATATATATATATATTTTATATATATATATATATATATATATATATATATATTTTATATATATATATATATATATATATATATATATATATATATATATATATATATATATATATATATATATATATATATATATATACGCCAAAGCCCCCTCGGAAAATGAAGGAAGGTGCGGTTTGCATTTAGCAAACAAATAATTTATTTTTATGTTTGGAAAATTATTATATTTAATTTCTAGATATTATTATTATTATTATTATTATTATTATTATTATTATTATTTTGTGAGGTCTGTATTAGATCAAAAAATTTCGAATAGTTCTCACCATCCCTAAAGGCTTGGCTACCTTTGATAGCGAATTTGTAGTAATTAGAGAGAAATAAGGGGGTGTTTGGTACGCGAAATACTCTATAACCAGAAATTATATCTTCTCGGGAATAATATTCGTTGAAAAAATATATTCCCCTGTCTCCCGAGAATTTTTATTAAAAATCATAAAAAATAAAAAAAATAAAAAAGGATAAAAAAAAATTTCCTTTAAAAAAATGAAAAAAAATAAAAAATAAACCAAATAAATCTTCATAAAATTAAAGAAGAACCAAAAACTGAAAAATAAACAAAAAATGATTATAAAAAATAAAAAGATAAAAAAGTGAAAAGAAACAAGAAAAAGAATTTCTATAAACGAGTATAGTAAAAATATTTTACTAGGACAAATTTTTTATATATCTATTTTTAAGGGACACGATTCCCACATTTTTTGAACAAATAGTTTATCTATATATTCATAATTTTCAAAAATAAAATTTATAATCAAAGTTAAACATAAAAATATGTTTTCCACTTGTAAATTTGTTCGAGAACAAAAAAAATATATTAGCAAAAGCTCTCGAGTACTTTATGAATTTAGCCAGACAACTCGTCTAAAACTGAAAATAAAGGAGTAAAACAAAAATAAAAATTCCAGTATAGATATTTTTTATACTACCATGTCAACATAAAGATTTATTTTTGTTCATCCATCAAAACTAGGATATTAAAAGTTGTAAAAGCGACATCTAAATATAAGTAAAACGCACCCAATATCATACCATTCCACAAAGCGGTGGACCCTCTCCCCTCTTTCCGTCGTCCTCTGAGACTCCTTGTGGATCTATCTACCATCTTCCCCCTCTTACTTTCGCAGAAGGATCCCTTCTTTTTCTTTCTTCCTTCCGCGTAATTATCAAGCATCAGATCAATCGATTGATCGAGCTTAGATTTATTTTTTGACAGGTTAGTGAAGAGGAATATAGAGTCGATATGTTTTAATTTTTCTTTTCTTTTCTTGTTGATTCAAGAAAGAACTACTTGTTGATTTTTCCTCTCTCTCTATACATATACATAACTATATATATTTTCGTAGAATCTAGAGCCTGAAACGATGTTCAATCGGCTATTCGGGAAGCCCAAGGAGCAGGCCAATGCCTTGGCCACTCTAGATAAGCTGAACGAGGTATGCATTCATAATTTATTCTTTCAGAACAATATTCAGAAAAAATAATTCTTAATTTATTATGGTGGAATGCTAACTGAAGATGAAAATAGACATCACATTAACAAACTATTTTTTAGAAACGACATGTTAGCATTGTAGATCCACAAGGAACCTTCTACCAAGAACACGCCCTGCAAGTGCCAACTTGGACGGTAAACACTGGGTTTTTGTTTACCTTCTAGTAGATGCAGTTGCAATTTGGGAAGCAAACTTGTTGCGAATTTAGCTGCTGCATATTTGGCTGCCTGTAGCTTCAGTTGCAGCAAGTAAAAGACCTATGGTTTAGCAGTTTACAAGTTGGCAGATACTAGTCTTTATTAAGTGTTATACATGATGAAATTCGCCGAGAGTATTTGAAAAAGTTCGAGATAGGCAGATGAATACTAGTTTGATTTCAGAGAGAAAATGGTTTCATGATGTACTTCACTCTCCCGGGAAACAACAAAATCTCCTTTCCATTTCAAGACATTTGAGTCTTGGATTTCGTGATAGTTTCGAGGTTTGCAGTGTGTCTTTCTTAGGAATGCTAATACTGGCTGCCTTAAAAATGCTTTTATGGTTTGTGACAGTGATAATGACTTTTCTATTGCCAACAAGATAGTAGATTTTTACTCTAAACAAGATTTTTCCATACATTAGTATAATGTAGATTAGGTCAATAAGGAAAGAAAGGTTTACAAAGTTGTCTCTCGAGGTGAATTTATGGGTTTGCTTGGAAAAATCAACTTGCCTACTTGTGAGCATTGCCTAGGTGGAAAGGCCACAAGAACAAAGTTTGACAAAGCAAGGAGAGCATATGTCTCATTGCAGCTAATCCTCTCCGACATTTATGAACCTTTAAGACAAAGACAATAAATTCCCCCTCCTATTTTATCATATTTATCGATGACTATTCTCGATACGATCACACATGGTAGTCAAAGGCGTGCGTCGCAGCAAGGCACAATATTTGTGCCTCACACCTCACTAGGCGAGGCGCCTTTCTCCGGGTGCGCCTTTTAGCAAGGCGCAACCAAGAAAAGACGTGCCATATGTGTTTATTGTTTTTTGCAAAATTTTTTGGGGCGAGGAGATAGCCCTTACCTCATACAAGTGGGAGGGAGGTTGCACTTTTCACGGTTGCCAAAGTTGGCTACAGTTAAACTTGAAAAACTAAAATTTACTAAAAATGTGATAGGGAACAAATTCTTATTAGTTCTGTTGAGTGTTATTGCTGCTCTGCTAGTTCACTTGGTTATGTTTTAATATATTTTTGTTGGTTCTAATATGTTATTTGGTTTAATTTCTTACATTAATAATTTATTTATTTATGTATGTATATTTTTATTTTTTTTATTTTGCGCCTCGCTTCGCTTGGACGCACGCCTTAAGCGCTCTTTTGATTCACGGAAGGGAAATGAATTCCCTTGTATTTTCCATAGGAATGAGAAAATAGAATTCATGTCACATTTTCTTTTCCTTGTTTGGTAAAACAAGGAAATCATCTAGGAAAGACCATTTGATTTCTTTTCCAGTGTTTGGTTGGTGCAGGAAATGAAAGCAAAAATATATTAATGTTCCAATAATATATTTTATGCCCTGATGGAAGATCCCCAGAATACGAGAAGTTAATGGTAAAATAAGCAATAACACAGGGTTATTTTTGTCATAATTTTTTGTAATAAATGTCGGAAAGGAGGGAAAATCAATCCCATGGGTCCTAAGAGGAACCATATTCCCTCAAATTTTTCTCCTGGTCAGAAAAATGATTTCCAAGTTTGTGGCTACCAAACAAAGGAAAGGAACAAGTTGCCTTTCCTGGTTTCTTAAATCCGTGAACCAAACGATGCTTAAGTGCATCTTGAGCCTCAGACGATATGGACCCTTTGCGCTCGAGTGCGCCTTGCGCCTTTGACTACCTTGCGATCACATGTATACAATCACCAACCGTTACAATCACCAACCGTTCTAAGACGTTAGTTTCGTTCAAATGCTATATGCAAGGTAGAGAATCAATTGAGCACAAGCATTGAAGGCTTTGTGAATAGACCGAGGTCGAGTATAGCTTTATTGCTATTTGTGGAAATGTGTGAACAAAAAGGGATCCTAAAACACATGAGCATTCTCTATACACTACACTGAAGGGTGTATAAAAAAGGAATATGTTACTACTTGATATGGTAAAGAGTATAACACATGTCACATGTAAATATTATAATTTCTTATTGGAGAGATCCTTTGCTGATTGAAGTCTAGGTTCCGAACAGAGTGCCTTCCAAATCAGTGACTTCTTCCCCTTACTAGAGATGGATTGAAGTGGAACCCATTTTGGCTACTTGTCTATTGGGATGGGGATGTATGCTACATATATGTACAAACAAGCACCCTTCAGTATAGGAATTTAGTCCAGATGGAAAATATGTATATTTGTACCTACTATTCCAAGCATTCTATGGGTCGTCTTTATTCAATAAAAGCATGATGGAAGTTGACTGAATCAGAGTCATGAGATACAGTTGTCCTCGAGGATTTTCTGTGCAAGGCAAAATACGATAAGAGTTGGAATCTATGAGAATACGCCAATACGGATAACCCAACTAATTTGTCTTTACAACAAATTGGAAGATGTTCTCCTACTTTGTGGGAGATTAGGAGGGACGTTATCATGGAGGACTCTGTGCCACTAAGGTGATCTCAGACGCTATAGGTTTACACTATAGGAGAAACCATGCAACTATTCCTCGCATCGCTTTGAGTTAGAGATTCATGGTGGCACTGTGGCACTACATGGAGTTGCTCGATGCAAGGCCATTCAGGAGGTTAGTTCTATATCTGTAGTGAAAGAGTGAATGATTGTTATAATAGATGTGTTGGAGTCAATAGAGTTACATCC
This sequence comes from Iris pallida, assembly GCA_029216955.1. Classification (NCBI taxonomy): domain Eukaryota; kingdom Viridiplantae; phylum Streptophyta; class Magnoliopsida; order Asparagales; family Iridaceae; genus Iris; species Iris pallida. The sequence goes on from JANAVB010030814.1 coordinate 8,898,315, forward strand.
ACAATGTAATTATAGAATAATTTATGCCGAGTCTACTAAAGAACACATAGTTTTCATCCTCTATTTAAAACCACTGGATAAAGCAATTAAACGTCGACTTGTTTCCTTATTATATTTACAGATCTGTATATGCTGTAATGTTGATTCCATTTGGATTGGTGGTATACTGTTCCACAAAGATATTCCTAGGAAAGCCTCATTACTGTCTAGTCTAGACTCTTTTCTTTTATTAGTGAACATGGAGGGTTTCTCCTGTTAAGTTGTTAATGCAGTCATATATGGGGTGAATAGGGTTGTACATCTTTTTCTTGCAATCTGATTCATTTTACTTTGATCTTTAGCTATATGGAAAATATGCGAGTAAGTAAAATAATGTAACAACAAATAGTCAAAATAATGCAACAAAAGTTGGTCAAGGAATTTCAACAACTTATGTCTCCTTCTCCATCTTGGAGAGAGGTCTCAGTATCAGAATTTAGAATTTCCTGAACAAATTCCAATTTGTTCGGCACATACCTTTACATTCCCAGGTTATCTTGCTTTTCTAAATCTTAACCTTAGATCTAATTGACCTAGTCACAACTTACTCAAACCCCAGAACAAGGATTTCATCAACACTTGAAAAAAAACCCTATCACAAGTTCATAACCATCCTAGGGCTGCAAATGAACATAGCATTTGGTTAGTTCGACTCATCTCGGCCAAAGCTTTGACTAGGGGTGAGCATCGGTTCGGTTCGGTCCGAACCGAACCGAAAAAATTAAAACCGAACTCAAAACCGAACCGACCAAATCAAAACCGAACCGAACCGAATTGGTTCAGAACCGAACCTGAACCGAACCGAATTGGTTCGGTTCGGTTCATCGGTTTTTCGGTTTTATATATATATATATATATATATATATATATATATATAAACCGGTTTTAAAGTTCGGTTTTCGGTTCGGTTCGAAAACCGAACCCAAAAACCGAAAACCGAACCGAAAATCCAAAAAAAACCGAACCTCCAAACCGACAACCGAACCGTTTAAAAAAAAACCGAACCGAAACCTTATTTCGGTTCGGTTCGGATCGGTTTTCGGTTTTAAACCGAGTTTTGCTCACCCCTAGCTTTGACGCGGCTCGACTTGACCTCCTTAACGAGCTGATCTTGAACCATAGTTGTCAAAGGGGCGCCGAGGCACTGTGTGGCGCACATCTAGCGCCTCAAATGCTTATGGCGATGCAATTTTCTATAGGCGCTCATATGGCACGCACCTTTACGGGTTTGGGTATAGGCGCAAGGGCCAGAAAATGTGCACCATTTGGTTGTTCGGTGTAAAATGTTTAGTAGAAATAACAAAAACTAAAACGACAAATAGTGCGCCTTAATTCCAAAAGAGCCTGAATTATCTACTGGCTAATTTGCAACTTCTTCTGTATTTTACTAGCGTAATTCATTTAACATGATGAACCCTAAATTTTAAATTGCATCATTTTTTCTTCTTCTATGACTTGATGTAATGCATATATTCCTAGAGAATGTCCCAAATATAATGAGTTAGGTAGATGGTCCTATATGTTTACTCAGCTCGACAAGGTAAGTTCCCAAGAGTACTCAACTCGACTAGGTAAGTTCCAAGAGTACTCACCTCGACTCGACTCGATTATAAATCCATTTGGCTCGATTCGGTTACAAATCGGCACCCTTAATCTTTCGCTATTATTTTCCTCCCTTCATATCTTTCATATCCATTAATAAAACACGAATGGTCTAAATTTTCTCCCTCTCTCTTCTTGGTGAGTTCTAATTCTCATTAGTCACTTCAATTATTCATTTCCCCTCTTTATTTCTCTATCTTATCTTGCAATTATGTACTAAAACTTGAGCTCGAGCTCAACTCATACTCAAATGGTTTGTAAGCTACTTGAGAGCAGCTCCAGCTCGGCTCGAGAGCAAAACGACCCGAGCTTGAACATCCTCTTATACGCTCGGGCTCGATGTCACGGACTTGTGTTTTTGCCTACACCTCGACCCATGCGGCGCATAAGCTTCCTACTCGAAGACCCATGCCAGCCTTTTCCAAACGCTCAGCTAGATCGCTAAGGGGAGAATGAGAACAATGTGGAGCAAAAGAGAGAGATTAGAAGATTGAAAACTTCACTATACTAGAGAGAGTTTACAACTTCTTGGGTGCTAAGGAACAAATGAGCCTCCCACTTATTTATAATGCCTCAAAGGGCCTACATGAACCTTCTGGAATCAACATATTTTAGAGATTATTCTAGGGTCTAGATATTTTATAAGGAAGCTTCTAGGGCATCTAGAAAGATCATGGGTTTCAGGAAGATTCCATAATATTCTAGAGAATTCCGGAAGCATCCAACATAACCTTGGTCCGTGATATGTTATGCAAATATGTTTCAGTGGGGCACAAAATCTTGTGCGTAACACTCTCCCCCACCTGTTTCCTCGACGCTCTCGCCGACGGGTGCACCAAGTCTCGGAACCCCTCGTAGGCACGGTTACTGTTCGTCGTCCCTTCTTCGTACGTCTCATGCGGCGCTTTCCAGACTTGCATATCTTATTCTTAAGGTCGGAAGCAAACTAGTTTGTCACACCAACTTTGGCCTTGGTTTGTACCCTCCTCGACACAGAAAGAGGCTCATGCGTGCTATCAGGTCGTAGATCCACCTTATCTCGTGGCTGCACATAGTTCTCTATACCTCCGAGCATGCAAGTATTGCAATTCTGTTGACCCGAACGGGCCGAATGTCCACCACGAACATTGAGCGGCTCCTAGCACGAGCCACTCCACTTTGTCGCCTCTGCCTCCTCGCACTTGACGACATGCTTCTTCTCACTCGTGCCCAGCTTGGTAGCACGATCCACCTCCCTCCACGGAAGTGACTCATTGGGATGCTCCTTTGCAACACCTTTGGTCTCGCACGGAAGACCTTCCTCTTCAAAGTTCTTCCTCTCGAGCACCGCTAGGTATTAGGGGTGAGCAATGGTTCGGTTCGGTTCAAACCGGTAAACTAAAATTTACAAAACCAAAAGTCGAAACGTATTCATAAAAATTGAACTGAACTGAACCAAACTAAAACAGTTCGGTTTTCGGTCGGTTCGGTTCTTTGGGCCGGCCGGGTCTTTACTTAATTTTTTTTCTTATGAATTGTCTCTACAGTTTCAAATCGAATTCTCTCTACAGGCATTAACCCATTTTATGAATTGTCTTCACATACCATCGTCAAGTGGGCCAGATCTTCATAAATGACATTATGAATGGCTTGTTTGGAAATGACATCAAATCTACTGTAAGCATGTTAATAAAAAAAAATGACATTATGAATTTCTTCAAAAAGAAGGAAAATAAATGTCAGATAAGTCTGCAAGTCCACCTTGAACAATTAGATGGTAACAAATCTGTTTAAATCAGTACAATAGGCACAATAGGCATAGAAATATTGAATCTTGAGCAACAAAGAATTGAAAAAATACTACTAAATACTATTTTGATCTAAAGGAGTAAATAAACAGATGAGAACAATATGACTAAGTAACCTAGAAGAAGAAATAATAAATAGAAACAATGATAACATTTTTGGTGGGAGAGCTGAGGGTTTGGAGTCCAAAATCTAAAAAAATAAGGAGCCGACGAGGAGATCCCCTACCCCGACTGTGCATGCCATCCATTTCGATTGGGTCACATGGTTGCGGAGAAGAGGACTAGATTTCGGTTGATACGAAGAAAACTAGGTTTTCATTTGGGTGAGAAAAAATTAAGGAGCCATAGAGGGAAAGGGAGGAAGCGGCACAGTGGGTTGAGAAAGAACGGAGGAGGAGAGAGAATTTAGTTAGGGATTTATATATATATATATATATATATATATTTTTTTTTTTTTTTTTTTTTTTTTTATATATATATATATATATATATATATATATATATATATATATGGAGGAGGGGTATTGATGTAAATACACATCATTAGTATCGGTTTTCGGGTCGGAAACCGAAATCGAAAACCAAACCCGAACCGAAAAACCGATTTTATTATATCCAGAAAACGAACTCCGACCCGTTTGATTAGAAACCGACCTGAATTGGTTTTTCGGGTTAGATCAGGTCGGTTTTCGGTTAAAAACCGTTATTTGCTCAACCCTACTAGGTATGCCGTCTCGCTTTTGCTATCCTTTTTGAGCTGAATGACGGAGATAACTTTTGTCTTTGATTGCTCGTCTCGTGCAACTTTCACCATGCACGACGAGCCTTCACCCATAAACCCGACGATTTCCAAATGTGGCATCAGAACCGCCTTCGCCGCGATTAGGAAATCCATGCCAAGTATCATCTTGAAGTCATCCAACGGTGTAGTAGTAAAATTGGCAACACCCGACCAATTTTCTACCGCTACGCGAACTCCCTTGGCCATCCCATGCACGGGACGCGCCTCCACATTTATCGCTTTCATTTTTCTTGAATCTTTCTCCAAGGCTAGACCCAAGCGACGTATCTCTGTATTCGAGATGAAGTTATGAGTGACGCCTGTGTCAACCAACGTCCGTGTGCTCATGCGATTGATTCTCACGTCAACGTACATAAGCTCCCTGCTCGAAGTCTTTGACATATCAGACTTGGTCTTGACGGCATTGAGTAAGCGAACGCTCCTATTTGCGCTCCCACTTCGTCCTCTACCTCCTCACTTCGGACGACATTGACACGCATGCTCCTATCCGGACAATTCCAAGTAAACTGATTTCCTCCATATATGAAGCACGAAACTACTCGCTCGGGGTTGGTCTTCTCGCGCTTCTTTCTGTCACGCCCCGATTCCGTCGAATCGATAGTCGTCCCCCGGACGTGATGCCGTGCGAACCTAATTTGCGATCGCACAAGGCATAGTCATAAGGTAATCCGAGACACGAGATCTAAGAGAGTACGCAGACAAATTGATTCACACAATAAGTAAAGAAACTTGATCTTTATTGATAATGAACATCTTTTACAGACTCCGATACAAGACTCATTGCCGCACGGGCTACAACTTGACTCGATTACAAAAGAGTGCCGATGAGATAGCCGTTCCATACATTGCACACATCCCTCGATATACAACAAAGTACTCCAGTGACCTGGATGGGAGGGACGCTGAGTCATTTTTCTTGGACTGTCGAGAGCCTTCAAAAGTGGAGTCGCAGAGAAAGTCTTCGACGCACGGCCGAAGCTTCAAAATCACGAACGCCGCCGAGCTAGCTGGCGCGTCCTTCCTGGTTCGTGGGACCTGCAAAGAGCGAGGATCAGTACGATCACATGTACTGGCGAATGACTAATTAAAATCCAAGCTCTGCATTTGATTCAAGAAGTTTCGTAAATATGTTAGATAGTTATTTCAATGATCTTTCTAACCATCCTGTTTGATTTGCATGTTAACATGTTCTTGAGGCAAGCATATGAAATTGTATAACATTAAGCAACTATTATATTCATTCCGTGTCCTGTGCATTTGTTAAGCCGTGGAAGGGTGTGAAGGCCACGGGCAATGTCAAGCCATCGCGAACTATAGCCGGGTTAGACGGCAACCCTTTCGCGGCGGGTAGCGAGCCCTGTGCGAAAGTTCTCGAATAACCCACGCCGATGAAGGGCTGGCGCTTGCTAGTCTCGTTCCTCCCGGGCCGAATCGGTCCCTTGGCCTAGGCAACCGTTCGAGGAAACTACACCTTGTCGACAAGTTGTCCAATGACCGTTTTGCTTACTTAGCCGTATCGTTGCGATAAACGTTAATCGATTCATTCATTGCTTTGCATAGGCTAAGTGGATTTGTATAAGGAACATGTTTTCTATTTCCAATACCAGCAGTCGATAACAAGTGTTTCGTGAAGAATTGTGCTACGATTTCTTTGATTCTACACTATTATGACAAGCATTCATTTTACTTTACATATTGAGTTTTGAAGTAGAGGGACGAGGCGAAGGAGGTCAGCCACTCGTCTTAGGCTTGCTTCAAGCGAGCGACCGGTTGGCTGTGCTGACGTCGCCTACGCGATCACCTGCAATCGCATAAGCAACTGATTAGAATACTGTATAATTTAAGGATATTCGGTATGAATGCGAAGCTCGAAAACGCGTCACGAAAATCCATCGAAAACATTCACGAAAAACGCATTCACGAAAACCAAAGCCAAAGCCAAAGCCAAATCAAGTGCGGCATGAAAACCAGAGCAACATGAGGTCTCTCCCGACTCAGCCGCAGAGCCAATCCTCGAGGCGCAACCCGCTGAATATGGGACTTGGTTCTGAAGAAGCCATTCCATAACGTGGAATGGATTTTAATTCAACCGTTCCCGTTCGATCGACTCGGCCGATTCCGACCAATCGGTCCCGACCGAATCTATAACGACAATGTTCCTTTCTCGCGCACCCCGTGGACGAAAACGGGACACAATGTAGGGACGGGGCACTACACCATAACCAACTAATAAAAAGTTTCGTCCTCGAAACTTTAAGGATAGAACCTACCTCTACGAGAACAATGAAGAAAATTTCTCCTTCATTTCCGATTCAAGCTCCCACGTCGACTCTTCGATCGAATGGTTCCTCTAGAGGACGCGGACGAGAGGGATCGCTCGATTTCGCAGCAGCTTATCCTTGCGTTCTAAGATTTGTACTGGCTCTTCAACGTAGGATAAGTCGGACTTTAGCTCCAGCTGGCCAAAATCTACCACGTGGCTCGGGTCGTGCACGTACTTCCGCAGTTGCGAGACGTGGAAGACATTGTGTACACCTTCAAGCGCCGGCGGTAGGACAATTTTATAGGCCACTGGGGCGACCCGTTCGAGTATTTCGAACGGCCCAACGACTCTCGGGCTAAACTTTCCTTTCGCGCCGAACCGAGTAACTCCCCGCATGGGCGACACCTTGAGAAATACGTGATCGCCTTCTTAAAACTCGAGGGGTCGACGATGAACGTCCGTATAGCTTTTCTGACGACTTTGCGTAGTCTTTAGTCTTTCCCGAATGAGCCGAATTTTCTGCACGGTCTGTTCCACCAGTTCCGGGCCGAGAATCTGCCGCTCTCCGACTTCGTCCCAGCAAATGGGTGATCGACACTTGCGTCCGTACAAGGCTTCATATGGCGCCATTTGAATGCTGGATTAATAGCTATTGTTGTATGCAAATTCGGCCAGAGGTAGATGATTGTCCCAGCTTGATTTAAAGTCAATTGCGCAGAGTCGTAGCATGTCTTCGAGAATCTGATTGACGCGCTCCGTTTGGCCGTCGGTCTGAGGATGGTAAGCTGAGCTGAACTGCAACTTGGTACCCAGCGCCGACTGAAGGCTACTCCAGAATCGCGACATGAACCGTGAATTCCGATCAGAGACGATGGATACTGGAACTCCGTGCAGCCGTACTATCTCATCAAGATATATCTGCGCCAGGCGATCAACGCTCCAAGTAACTTTGATGGCAATAAAGTACGCTGACTTGGTTAATCGATCGACGATGACCCAGATGGTATCATTTTTCCGCGGCGTCTTCGGCAGACCAACAATAAAATCCATGCACACGTGCTGCTACTTCCATTCCGGAATCGCCAGATTCTGCATCTTCCCGCCCGGTCTCTGGTGCTCAGCTTTAACCTGCTGGCAGGCCATGCATTGCGACACGAAAAGTGCCACATCTCTTTTCATCCCGTGCCACCAAAAGTTTGTGCGGAGGTCCTTGTACATCTTCGTGCTGCCGGGATGCAAGGTGTACTTCGCGTAGTGCGCCTCCGACAATATCTTCTTTCTAAGTTCTGAATCATCCGGAACGCATAGCCTACCCTTCAATCGAAGCATGTCGGTTTCGTCTTCCGCAAAGTCGGTCGTCCTGCCCGTCGAGATTAGCTCTCGCATTTTCTTCAGGTACGGATCGTCCTTCTGAGCGGTCTTGATCTTTTCAAGCAAGCTCGGCTCTAACTGCAATTTTGCTAACTGCACATTCTGGAATCAGACTCGGAGTTCGATGCCCATCTCTTCTAGGTCGCGTAGCAGTCTGCGGTCGATGGATAGCGAGGCTATGTACTTCCGACTCAGAGCGTCCGTCACAACATTTTCCTTTCCCGGCGTGTAGTCGATAGTCAAGTCGTAATCCTTGATCAGTTCAAGCCAGCGCCTTTGCCGCAAGTTCAGTTCCCTCTGCGTGAATAGATACTTGAGGCTCTTGTGATCGGTATAGATCGTGCACGCCACGCCATAGAGATAGTGACGCCACAATTTCAACGCGAACACAATCGCCGCTAACTCCAGGTCATGCGTGGGATAGTTCTTCTCGTGCGGCTTTAGCTGTCGGGAAGCAAAAGATATCACCTTGTTCCGCTGCATCAGCACACACCCCAAGTCATGACCGGACGCGTCGCTGAATATTGGAAACCCTCAGTCCCTTCTGGAAGTGCGAGTATCGGGGCCGAGACGAGCCGTCGCTTTAATTCTTAGAATGAAGCTTCACAATCGTCTGACCATTCGAATGCGACTCCTTTCTGGGTGAGGCGAGTCAGAGGCGATGCGATCTTCGCGAAGTCTTTCACGAAGCGTCGGTAGTATCCCGCTAAGCCAAGGAAACTTCGAATCTCGCTGACGGAAGTTGGCCGCTTCCAATCAACAATGGCTTCAACTTTCTTTGGGTCGACCGCAATGCCTTCAGCTGAAATGATGTGTCCGAGGAATGCGACGCTACTCAGCCAAAATTCACATTTGCTTCGCTTCGCATACAACTAATTTTCTCGAAAGGTCTGAAGCACGGTCCGTAGATGCTCAGTGTGTTGCTGCTTGCTCTTCGAGTAGACGAGTATATCGTCGATAAAGACTACTACGAACTTGTCGAGGAATGGTCGGAACACCCGATTCATCAGATCCATGAAAGCAGCAGGGGCGTTCGTTAGGCCGAACGGCATTACCAGGAACTCGTAATGGCCGTATCGAGTGCGGAAGGCAGACTTCGGCACGTCGTCCGGCTTGATCTTGAGTTGATGGTAACCCGAGCGCAGATCAATTTTAGAGAATACAGTAGCTCCTTGAAGCTGATCAAACAGATCGTCTATGCGGGGCAGGGGGTATTTGTTCCGGACGGTGGCTTTATTCAGCTCGCGGTAGTCGATACAAAGACGCATAGAGCCATCCTTCTTCTTGACAAACAGCACGGGCGCTCCCCAGGGCGAGACGCTGGGTCGAATGAATCCCTTGTCGAGCAACTCTTGTAACTGCACCTTGAGTTCTTTTAGCTCTGCAGGGGCCATTCTGTACGGGGCTTTCGAGATCGGTCGAGTGTCGGAGAATGTATCGATAGTGAACTCAATCTCTCGATCGGGCGGCATGCCGGACAGCTCGTCCGGGAACACATCGGGGAATTCTGCCACAACGTCGGTCTGACCCGCGTTTGCACCATCCTGTCGCATGTCTCGAACGGAAGCTAGATAGCCTTTGCACCTGGAATGTAGCATCCGTCGAGCAGATATCGCAGAGATCACCATGCAGGTCGGCGACACCTCACCATACGAGTAGCAGAATTCAGGCACTCCAGGCATGCGGAACGTGACCCTCTTTTCAGCACAGTCTATGGTTGCGTTACACGGACCGAGCCAATCCATCCCCAGAATGATGTCGTAGTCCTTAATATTTAGAACTATCGCATCGAGACTGATCTTTTGACCACCTATACAGATGATTCCGTCTCCGCAGACTAAATTTGCAAGTAGTGGCATGTTCGACGGTACGTTAACAGTGAGATCGAGGCCTAGCGGTGTCAGGGAGAATTTGTGCTCGGCGGCAAAGTCCGCCGATATAAAATTATGCGTAGCACCTGAATCAAACAATACACGAGCAGGTTTATTATTGAATTGCAGTATACCTGTTACGATTGTATCAGATGCGAACGCTTCGTCGCGAGGCATGGCGTAGACGCGGCCCTGAGCATTGGGGCGACGGTCCTGGCCATTCGGTTGTGCGGTCGATGGAGCCCGAGGTGCTTGGCCTCGGTTCTGATGGTGTTGTTGGGGGCGTTGGTTCGGCCTAGCTTCCGGACAGTTCTTTGCGACGTGATTTGTTTTGCCGCAAACGAAACATGTCCCGTTCTTCAATCGGCACTCGATGGCCATGTGCCCCTCCTTGTGGCAGAACTCGCAGACTACTCGATCCTTCGTCTGGTTGCCGCCTCCGTTGCTGCGGTTTTGACGCTTGTGTGCGTTGTTGCCTCCCGCATTACTATGGCGTTTGTTATTAAAGTGAACAGCGCCGGTAGTAGCAGAAGGATAGTCGGACTCCAAATGGAGGGCATGGTTGAGTGCCTCGCCTATGGTTCTGTACTCAGGCACCGAGACATGAGCACGGATAGTAGAACGCAGGCCCACTTCGAATCGTCGAGCTCGACTTGCAGTGGTAGACAGATAGTCTCCAGCAAATTTGGCCAGTTTGTTGAATTCGGCCGCATATTGTCGTACAGTCATATTTCCTTGCCTTAACTGCATAAACTCGTTTTCTTTCTCCTGTTGCACGGCTGCGGAAAGATATTCAGTCTCGAATGCATTTCTGAATGTAGCCCAGGAGATCGCCGCCGTCTCGTCTTCACGTCGAATAGTCCGCTTCTGCACAGCCCACCAATCGTACGCGTTCATTCGAAGTAGAAGTTGAGCACACACGACTTTCTTCGAGTCCTCGACACCCAGAAGCTCGAACTTATCTTCCAACTCCTCCAACCAGTCGATCGCCACTGAGGGATCTTCTGTGCCATTGAAGGAAGTGCGGCAGCTTTTTGTGAATTTTGACACGTCGAAGTTGGAACTTCTCGGTGTCGCAGGTGAGAGCACGGGCGCCTCTGGTTCGGCTTCGTTGGATCGAACCGCAGGCTGGGTCACGGCAGGCGTCATCGTTGAATTGTTGTTGTTGTCCACGACCGACTGTACGATTTGCTGGAGGGTATTCAGCTGCTGCTGCTGCAGCTTGAATTGAGCCTCGAACCGATTCTCAAACTGAATCTGACGAGCCTCTGCTTGCTGACGATGGAGCTCGTTTTGACGTTGCTGCATTTCAAGCATTTGCAGCATACGTTGCATTGGGTCGCTGGAAGGTCCGGCTACGGTAGGCGTCATTCCCATTGGGTTGACGGAATGCTCGGGTCTGGAAGTACTCTAGCCGCTGGAAGCGCTCGCCTCGTCCTCTGCCCGAGCTCCCGTAACTGCAGGGAAAAGAAAGGCAACTCTCGTTAGTTTCAGAAAACGTCCTGGGTTCAGCGTATGGAACAACTTATCTCATCAACACGAGGTCAACGATTTTGAGACTAGAAACTCGACACTGGAGGCCAAGGACGTAAAGCCGTGCTCTGATACCATTATGTCACGCCCCGATTCCGTCGAATCGATAGTCGTCCCCCGGACGTGATGCCGTGCGAACCTAATTTGCGATCGCACAAGGCATAGTCATAAGGTAATCCGAGACACGAGATCTAAGAGAGTACGCAGACAAATTGATTCACACAATAAGTAAAGAAACTTGATCTTTATTGATAATGAACATCTTTTACAGACTCCGATACAAGACTCATTGCCGCACGGGCTACAACTTGACTCGATTACAAAAGAGTGCCGATGAGATAGCCGTTCCATACATTGCACACATCCCTCGATATACAACAAAGTACTCCAGTGACCTGGATGGGAGGGACGCTGAGTCATTTTTCTTGGACTGTCGAGAGCCTTCAAAAGTGGAGTCGCCGAGAAAGTCTTCGACGCACGGCCGAAGCTTCAAAATCACAAACGCCGCCGAGCTAGCTGGCGCGTCCTTCCTGGTTCGCGGGACCTGCAAAGAGCGAGGATCAGTACGATCACATGTACTGGCGAATGACTAATTAAAATCCAAGCTCTGCATTTGATTCAAGAAGTTTCGTAAACATGTTAGCTAGCTATTTCAATGATCTTTCTAACCATCCTGTTTGATTTACATGTTAACATGTTCTTGAGGCAAGCATATGAAATTGTATAACATTAAGCAACTATTATATTCATCCCGTGTCCCGTGCATTTGTTAAGCCGTGGAAGGGTGTGAAGGCCACTGGCAATGTCAAGCCATCGCGGACTATAGCCGGGTTAGACGGCGACCCTTTCGCGGCGGGTAGCGAGCCCTGTGCGAAAGTTCCCGAATAACCCACGCCGATGAAGGGCTGGCGCTTGCTATTCTCGTTCCTCCCGGGCCGAATCGGTCCCTTGGCCTAGGCAACAATTCGAGAAAACTACACCTTGTCGACAAGTTGTCCAATGACCGTTTTGCTTACTTAGCCGTATCGTTGCGATAAACGTTAATCGATTCATTCATTGCTTTGCATAGGCTAAGTAGATTTGCATAAGGAACATGTTTTCTATTTCCAATACCAGCAGTCGATAACAAGTGTTTCGTGAAGAATCATGCTACGATTTCTTTGATTCTACACTATTATGACAAGCATCAAGTTTTCTTTACTTATTGTGTGAATCAATTTGTCTGCGTACTCTCTTAGATCTCGTGTCTCGGATTATCTTATGACTATGCCTTGTGCGATCGCAAATTAGGTTTGCACGACATCACGTCCGGGGGACGACTATCGATTCGACGGAATCGGGGCGTGACACTTTTCCTCGGACGGACCCTCCTTTGGAGAACTCTTTCGCTCTCCCCCACCGTTCTCCTTGGTGGTTTTTGGCTTGGCTTTGGCATTGTTGTCGTCCCACATGTATTCGACGAGCCTCTCGGCTGCTGTACGGTGGTGTTCAAGTCTTGCACCGTCTCTCGCTTCAATTCTTGAGCCGTTCACGGTTGAAGTCCATCGAGGAAGAAGAACAAGCGATCCTCCTCGTCCATGCTAGATATCGCAAGCATCAAGTGTGTGAACTCTACAATGTACTCTTTGATCGTTCCGGTGTGCTAGAGCTGTTGCAAGCTCCGTCTTGCTGCAAACTCAACATTTTTCGGATAGAACTGAGACTCGATCTCCTTCTTGAGATCCTCCCAAGTCTTTATCGAGCACAAATTCTTCTCGACTTCCATGCACCTTTGACGTCAACACAGCATAACATCGTCGATGAGATAGAGTGAAGCAATATCCACCTTGGCGTCATCGTTGATGTGCAACATCTTGAAGTATCGCTCTACGTTCCATAAGTTCTCAACTTTTTTGGCATCTCGCTCCCTGCTGAATGATTTCGGCTCGGGATCATCCGTCTCGGTACCTCAAGGTCCACCGTTCGCAACAGTCTTCTCCAAAATAGCAACTTTGGTCTTGAGTCCTCCGCAACTCTCGACCATAGTCTTTAGCTTCTTGTAGCCTCGGACCTTCCCACGCAAAGCCTTAATCTCCACACGATGCGCCTTGAGCTCCTCTTTTAGTGCGGATCAGATCTCTTGGAATTGCTCCCGAAAGATTGCCATGGACGAAGCGACGCCGCTCTCCAGCCCATCATAGAACTCTTCTAGCTCCATGTTGCTTTGCTCCACGGAGCTCATGTGCATCTCTGTGGCCCTCGAATCCGTCTCCTTGGCTCTTGCCCTTCTTGTGAGTCTTGGTGTGTCCCTCCTTAGGCGATGCAGGCCTCTCTTGGACGTTCTCAGATGTCAACATGGGACCAATCGACCTTCGATTTGATACTTGTCACGGACTTAGTATTCTTTGCCTACACCTTGACCTGTGCGACACACAAGCTTCCTACTCGAAGATCCGTGCCAGCCTTCCCCAAACGTTTAGCTAGATCGCTAAGGCGAGAATGAGAACAATGTGGCGCAAAAGAGAGAGATTGCAAGATTGAAAACTTCACTATACTAGAGAAACTTTACAACTTCTTGGGTGGTGAGATACAAATGAGCTTTCCACTTATTTATAATGCCTCAAAGGGCCTACATGAACTTTCTGGAATCGGCATATTCCAGGGATTATTCTAGGGTCTAGATATTTTCTAAGGAAACTTTTAGAGCATCTAGAAAGATCACAAGTTTTTAGGAAGATTTCACCATCTTTTAGAGAATTTCGGAAGCATCTGGCATAGCCTTGGTCCGGGATAGGTTATGCAAATATGTCTCGGTGGCAGGGTCGGCCCTGAGTTCATGGGAGCCTAGGTAAACTTTTAAAATATGGCCCATATATAATATAAAATAATTGAAATAAAAGTAAATTTTAAAAAATGTTGCAGCCAAGAATTGACCCTAGGACCTGTTGTGTGTAAGTTTAACATACTAACACTACACCACAATTGTTTTGTGAAAAAGTAGGGTCATATTACATATTAGTTCTATGTTCGATACAAGATTACTAATATATATATATATATATTAAAAAAAAATTGGGCCCCCAAATTTTATGGGGCCCTGGGCAGTCGCACTGGCCGCCCCCTGCTCGGTGGGGCTCAAAATCTTGTGCGTAACATCGAGCTCAAGCTCGACTCGATAAGGACCAACTATAAACAAGCCTAGCTTGAACATGCAAAGCTCGACTTGCTCGATTGCAGCCCTAACCGTTCCAAATATAATTTAAAATTTTGCAGTAAAGAAGTCTTACAATGATTCTATAGATGTGAATTACAACTATTAAGAGCACACGAGGGCCTCCTTGAAAAAGGACGGGCGTTGGCTTTCATTTCGCACATATCAGAAAATAACCGCTCAAACTACGGCCAGTGAGGAAACTCAAGTTCTTCTTTGTGTTGTTCCTCCTTTAATTTTTTTTCTGTGGTTCCTTTTTCAGTCCATGTACACTATGTGTAGGAGTTCACTTACAATACCTCAATCTGATATGGATATATCTCGATACACGTGAAGAACTGCGAAAAGAAATCCAATATCGGTACTTATTATACCATAACTGTGCATGGATAAGATTAAAAATCTAAAAGCAAATCACTCCTTTTCATGATAGGAATAAAATAGTATAAAGATTTGTTCTTACTCTATGTAGGCACTGATAGATTCAGTTGAGAGACAAGTATAAGATTAAACAATCAATCCGTTCTCTCAACCAAATTCACCTCTTCCTTTCAGATGAGGACAAGGTTATTAATTTATGTAATGATGAGTTCACATCCTGATAATCATTGGATGTAAAACAAAAGAAAATGCACTCTTGGGTTGACTGATCATCTTTCGTCATAGAAGTGGTGGAACAATTTTCAAATAAACCCTTATTACAATTGATGTTGTTTACAATCTTTTTGTTAAAGAGTTTTGTCAAATATCCCCTTGTAAAAAAATCTTATCTATATTTTTTTTGTAAAATAGACTTGTGTGAACTAATTTTGTAAAAGGTTTTGAGCTAGAGAATTTAAGAACAAGAGCCAAAACAGTTTCGGAAACATGTCATAGATTCAGGGCTTTATAATATTCTCGCTACCCAACCAAATCACTCACGACCTTCGTTTGTTAATTTTGTCCAACATGCTCTTGACAAATACCTAGAAGACTCGCTCCATGACTTGTAAGGTAAAAGCTTTACCATTTGTCCATTCATCAATTATCTTTGTGATGTTCTGTTCAACTTTTCATATGGTTGTCCCTATTATTCTCACATACTCTATGAATTGAACTACACGTCTTGCAGAATATCACACACATTAGATCTTTCTGGCATCCATGTGTTTGTTATCTATCAAACCAAAGAGTGTGACATTGTTAACAACTCCTTAGGCATGTGAACTTGCACCCAAAGACTGCGACAAGGCCAACGTCTCCTTTGTCATATGACATTCACTTCATGATTGAACAAGCTAGGTCTATTAACTTGCCAACTGGTGTTCATGGTTTGTCTCTTGGTTGGTTATCACCATGACAAGAAATTAAGTTAACAACCAGTCATAAAAACCTGGTTAAATTCACAGCCAACCCCATTCTAATTAGGGAAACACAATGATGATAGTAATGACACACCTATGTACACAAAAATCATGAGGTTTGGATCTTTTTTGTTATGCATCATGTGATCAAGATATCAAGGCATTACGGAACCATTAACTTTTCTTTTTCTTGATTAAGTAAAACATTTGCAATCCAAATTAAATTTAGCTCATGTATTTCATGATGTGTATATATCATTAGGAATGTTTTGAATCATTGAAGCGATTACTACCTTTCAAGTTTGTGGTTTATATATATTTGTAACTTTCTCTCACTGGATCACCCCTTCATAGGCGGATCGCTATTACCAATATATCTAGAGAAACTAAAAACAACGGGGATGCACACTTTACACTTTTCATATATATACTCACAGACGAACACATGGGTGTATATTATTTCATGCAATGGTCATTTGCAATGCATTTCAACTACTAATCTCTGTCGTGCCTTAATGTTAGACACTTGAGATGCTTGAGAAAAAGGAGAAAGTTCTCTTGAAGAAGGCTTCTGCTGAGGTCGAAAAGGCTAAGGAGTTCACAAGAGCCAAGAATAAAAGGGGTACAAGTGAAAATCCTGTTTTAGTCTTATAACTACTTGTGTCATTCATCTTGGAGTATCTGTTTACACTAAGAATACTGATACTTATTGCCATTATAGATAGTTATATTTTTCCATTCATCATGATTTTTGAATGTTGCTTCTAATCTCAGTGTTTTTTCAACCAAACATGTCTCAGGTAGCATGGTTCTAGATAGGGTTGTTTTTGCATCCGTCTGTCGACTATCTTTGTACTCTCAATACATCTTCTGTGTTATGACAATGACAATAATTTACATGGGGTACATTTGAATACACAATCAAATGACAATATTTTACCATCTTTGTTCATTTTTTTTTCTTGGTAGATTCACATTGTTCTTATGTGGCATACTTCTTGATGCCTCTAGTTTTGGAAATATTTCTGGTGACTGATAAGAATGGTCGACTTAAAGGAGAATTATAACTGAATTTGGTGATTGTACGAAGTGGATTCTTTGAAAGATAATGGCATGCATATTTTTTTATTGTTTATTTTGGTGGGTTTTCTAAGCTTTAATTAATATTTCTTTCGACTCTAGCATGATAAACATGGTGATTGTTTCAACATTTTCAATAATTACACAGAATTTATTTAGCTTTATTGGTTCTGACACAACCTATTTGATGCTCAGATAATTCTACGACACCTTTGATATCCATTTCTCCATTACAACTACCAACAACATAACAATTCTAAGGGGCTGTTTTGGTTGCCCATAAATAGAAATCCCATGCAACATTTCTTGGATGTAGCATTTGTTGCTCTAAGTGGTGTTGCAAATGTATTGTTTGGTTGCATGTAAATGATGTTCCGGTATTTACAAATTCATCATTTGGAACGATGTAATTATGATGCTTGGTTGCAACTTTTGTTGCTGTAAATACAAATCCATTGTTTGGTTGTGACTTGAATGAAGAAAGATGAGAAATGATATAGATGGTATAATTAATGTTGCCGTAAGTGGTGTTTCGGCCATTTTGTTCACAACAAAAGTTGTGGTTTTAAATGGTGTAAATGGTTCTGGCCGCAACATCTGAACCAATTCTACCATTTACATCAAACCAAACATTGAAAATGGTGTAAATGGTGCAACAAATGTTGCACGTATCTCCATTTATAGCCAACCAGCACCTAATCAGTTATCTAAAAGCTTTTAGTGGTTCCTACGGCTTAGTTGACCATCCTTCTCATGCATTTTCCAAAGGTGGAATATTTCTAAATGATGCTCACTTGTTCGCAGTTAGACAAAAGATGCTGTAGGTTATGTTAGACTGCTGCATATAACTATAGTTCCATTGTCTCCGTGCATCGGGTTTATTGTTATTGTTAATATTTGGTTTGGATTTATAATAGCTGCGATACAATGCTTGAAGAGGAAAAGACTTTATGAACAGCAAGTTGAGCAGCTTGGGAATTTCCAGTTAAGAATCCATGATCAGGTATCATTTTCCTCAATGAATGTAGCCCTTATATATATATATATATATATATATATATATATATATATATATAGGGAAAACGGGATATGAGCCATAGGCTCATACTCTTATATGAGCCATTCCACGTGGCTTTCATGTGGACCAATAAAAATATAGTGACTTGGAAGAGAAAATTTAAATAGATAGAAATAAAAGATCTCATAAAAGATTTGATAAATAATAACTTACCATATCTTTGCCCACCAAATCTGTTTGCCTAGGATTTAAATAGATAGAAATAAAATATCCCATAAAAGAAAATTTTCTTTTTTCATTTCTTTGACCAGTAAAAATATAGTGACTTGAAGAGGAAATTTAAATAAATGGAAATAAAAGATCTCATAAAAGATTTGATAAATAATAACTTACCAAATTTTTCCTTAGGAACTTACCAAATATGTTTGTCTAGAATTTAAATAGGAATAATGCCATTTGTCCCTCCAAATTAAAATTAAAATTAAAATTAAAATTAATAACAATAATATTAACATTAATATTAACATTAAAATTAATATTAATATTTACATTAACATTAATATTAATATTAATATTAACATTAACATTAACATTAAAATTAAAATTAAAATTAAAATTAAAATTAATATTAATATTAATATTGATATTGATATTAACATTAATATTAATATTAACAATAATATTAATATTAAAATTAATAGTAACATTAACATTAATAGTAACATTAACATTAATATTAATATTAATATTAACATTAACATTAACATTATGAGATCTTTTATTTCTATCTATTTAAATTTCTAGGCAAACATATTTGGTAAGTTCCTAGGCAAAGATATGGTAAGTTATTATTTATCAAATCTTTTATGGGATCTTTTATTTCTATCTATTTAAATTTTCTTTTCCAAGTCACTATATTTTTATTGGTCCACATGGAATCCACGTGGAATGGCTCCCGTTTTTCCATATATATATATATATATATATATATATATATATATATATATATATTTTGGAAAAAGGGTAAATTTTATTCCACTATCATCGCAATAAGGTTACAACATAGAGATACATTCCCAACTCAGGGGAACATTACTAGTACATCCGACTCAATGTTTTGAAGGATTCCCACTGGTGTAGTGGACAGGCCCTCAAAGATGCGTCGGTTCCTCTCCTTCCAGACATGCCAAACCGAGGCAGCAAGTCTCAATCTAGCACGTCTGGCCCAGCTCTGCTCCTGGCCCCTGCAATCACCAATCCACTTAAGGATTTCTCTGAAGTCCCGCTCCCTGCCAACCCCTCCCAAGTGTCTCCGGCTCTGCTCTGCCCAGATGCTCCACGTCACATGGCACTGAAAGAACAGATGCCCAATGGACTCATTCTCTATCTCACACAAAACACACTTAGGGTCAGGGACAGGGACCCCGAACCGAAGTAGTCGGTCCCTAGTGAGTAACCGGTCCAGCACCAGTTTATAGGCAGACAGTTGCATCTTCCTGGCAAGCCCCTTCCCCCAGACAAAGTCGTACTCCTCAATATCATCGTAGTGGGGGCGAACAAGGTCGTAGCAGCTGCTAAATCTGAACTCCCCCGCACCCTTCGAGTGGCCGGGAGGGGCCCAAATCCAGACATCAGACAGTGCCGTAGGAGTGATCTGCACCTGTCTGATCTCCTCACCTAACTGAGCAGTGAAACGATACTCCTCTGGCCTCCAGACTCCACCACGGATGATGTGCCTACAAGTCAGACCTCTGTACGCCACACCGTCCCTCTGGGGACCCAGAATCTCCAGGAGAGACTGACCTGAAATCCACGGATCGAGCCAAAGGTTCGTCTCCCCTCCCTCCCTCATCCTCCTCCGCATAACCGTCCGAAGTACAGGACGGTTCCTCAGGATATGCTTGAAAGACACAGAGAAGTTGTCAATTGCACATACCCAGAAGTTCCTGCCCCGGAGATACCGACTAGTCATCCAGGCCGACCATAGAGAATCACCCTGAAGGAACCTCCATGCCAGCTTGATCCCCGCCGCCTCCCTGACAGATACAAGGGATCGCAGACCCACACCTCCCTCCTTCCTGGGCCGACAGAGCTGCTCCCAAGAGATGGCATGAATCCCCCCATGCCAAATGAACTTGGCACAAATGCCCTCAATCTTTCTGATAGTGGCCAAAGGAACCATAATCGATTGGAGCCAGAACAGAGCAATAGCAGAAATAACCGATCGAACTAGCTCAATACGCCCTCCAAACGATAGGCCAGCCGCCTGCCAGCCCTCTACCCTCCTTTGAGCAAAATCCACCAGACTCTGACAATCTCGGTCCTTCGCGTAGTTGACGGAAAGGGGCACCCCCAGATATTTCACCGGGAGGTCCCCCTTTTCCACCCCAAGCTCCAGGGCCCGCTCCTCCTTCAAAGTGCATGAGTCGCTGAAGTAAACTTTGCTCTTGTCCCTGTTTAACCGAAGGCCCGATAGCTGTCCGAACTCTTCCATCACTGCCGCAAGCTCCCTCATCCCTCGCATGGAAGGCCTCAACAAGACCAATAGGTCATCCGCATATATGAGATGAGAGACCACCGGAGAGATCCTGCTGTATATCGGTACAATCCTCTCCCGATGCACCGCGATGTCCATCAAACAGGTGAAATACTCCATCACAAGGGTGAATAGGTAGGGGGAAAGCGGGTCCCCCTGCCGAAGCCCCCTGCTGCTGCCGAAGAACCCGTAAGGAATACCCTGAATGAGGACCGAGAAAGTAGGAGAGGTGATGCACTCTCTGACTCTATCCACCCATGTCTCGGAGAATCCCATCGCACCCATCAAATGACATAGGAAGTCCCTGTTGACGGTGTCGTAGGCTTTCCTCAGGTCGAGCTTCACACAGGCCTTCATCCCTCCAGGCTTGTGGAACTCCCGATTCAGCTCATGGGCCAGCAGGCTATGCTCCGCAATAGACCGCCCCTTGATGAAGGCCGCCTGATTCCGAGAGACCAGGCCCTGCATAGCATCCTCCATCCTCCTGCACATAAGATGAGTAATTATTTTATACAAATAATTACAGCAGGCAATCGGTCGAAAGTCAGCAAGAGAAGTCGCCCCCTCCTTCTTGGGCACTAGCGTCAGGAAGGTGTGGTTCAGCTCCTTCAGGAGCTTGTCCGTATCAAAGAACTCCTGAACAGCCTCAAGGACCTGGACCTTGAGGAGACCCCAATGACGCTTGTAGAAGCCACTGGAGAACCCATCCGGCCCAGGGGCCTTAGAAGCATCAGCCTGCATCACAATCGCCTCCACCTCCGCCATCCGGATAGGAGCCATAAGAAGACTATTGCCATACTCCGTAATCAACGTCTTCGTAATCAGCTGCGGGAAACCCGAAGGATAGTCCGTCTGATGATAGAGCTCAGAGTAGAACCGGACAACCTCCTCCTGGATAGCAACCTGGTCGGTCACAAGACGCCCGTCCCTGCCAATCAGTCTCTGAATACGGTTCCGGTGCTGGCGAGCCCGGATGACATCATAGAAGAATTTGGTGCAGCGATCCCCATCCTTGAGCCAGGAGCATTTGGCCCGTTGGGCCGCACTAATCTCCTGCTGAAGCCGCAAGGTGTTGACCTCTGCAGCCAACTTCTTCTCTCTAGCCGCCATCTCCCCACTCATCATGTCGTCCTGAAGATCTGACTGCAGGTCTCTCAACTCCGCCTCCTTCTCCTGTAAGGAAGTCCGGGGAAGAGCCCTCACCCAGTCTCTGATTGCGCGTTTGGTCTTCTTCAGCCTGTGAACCATACAAAACTGGGCAGTGCCGACCGCCTCCTGGCCAAGTCCTCCCGCCACAGTCTCCTCATATCCAGCCGATAGGAACCAACTGTTGTCATACCGGAACGGACGGGCTCTCCATCTGGGACTCTCCACGAAGCGCACCAGGATCGGCGAGTGGTCACTGGTCCCCGCCGGGAGCCCCTCAGCCACAGAGGAGGGGAATAGGCGGAACCAATCACTGTTCCCCAAAGCACGATCCAGCTGGCATGCCACCCTGCTCCCCACCGCCTTGTTGTGCCAAGTCCATATGTGCCCTATCCTCTCCAGATCCCTGAGCCCGGACTGGAGCAAGCAAGACTGAAAATCTGAAAGGATCTGGTCCGGGACCGGCCGTCCCCCCAGCTTCTCTCCCCTGTATAGCGTAGCATTGAAGTCTCCCATAATAAGTAGAGGGAGATGACGATGCATCGCTAAAGAACTCAGCCTGATGATGTCCTGCCACAAGGTCTTCCGACGCCTTCTATCGTTGTGCCCGTAGACAGCACCAAGTAAGAAACGGAACCCACCCTTGTTGGAGAAGGAGATAGCCACCAGCTGGTCAGACATGAAGACCTCCTCTCCCTCCCAACTAGCTCCATTCCATCTAACCCAAATCCTCGCCATATCACAGAGACCAAGGTTGTGGAG
Organism: Iris pallida; assembly: GCA_029216955.1. Taxonomy (NCBI): domain Eukaryota; kingdom Viridiplantae; phylum Streptophyta; class Magnoliopsida; order Asparagales; family Iridaceae; genus Iris; species Iris pallida. The sequence continues at coordinate 8,920,658 of JANAVB010030814.1, forward strand.
CTGGACCCAGTCCGTAGGAGTTCTACGGGACAGAGTTTTCGTCCCCCTGATCTTAGTCTCTAGTAAGATCGAGATCTCACACTTTTCCTTCCTCAGCACCTCACTAATCTCCCTCCATCTCCCCAGAGAACACTCCCCCCGGACATTCCAGGCTAGGGCCGACATCTAAACCGCGGGTGGGGTCCCCTGAACATCCTCTGAAGGGGCACCCGGGGAGAGTGCAACCTCCATATCTCTAGAATCCTCATCTCTATCCTCCTGAAGAAGAAGGGGCAGAGCAGGGGCCGCAGCCCCTTGTGGGTCCCCCCGTGGGGGAGGCTGTGCTAGGACCGCCACCCATTTAGGATTGACCTTCCACACTCTCTCCGTCCCACCCTGTCCGCTGTCCTCACTATGCGACTCCGTAGCCTGGCGCTTCCGACTGTAAACCTGAAGTGCTAGCGAGTCTTTATCTCCCTGTCGCCTGTCCTCATGCCCCATACTCCTGGTGGTCATGGTCCTCGTCCCCATATACTCAACCATCGCTCCAGCAAGATCCTCCGTCGGAGACCCCTCAAATTCTCCAGAGATGGGGGAAGGGTCTGCCTCCATCTCATCCTCCATCAAGCCCACCTGGTCCACAACAGGGGAGTCATCTGCACATATATATATATATATATATATATATATATATATTGGAAAAAGGGTAAATTTTATTCCAAAATCAACTCATACAATCTTACAATCATCAATAGTCTCCCACCCATTTAGGGTGCCATAGCAGTTACATCAAATTCTATATATGAAGAATGCCTATTAGGAGGGTCTGCAATGCCATTAAATTGACTTTGTTCATTTCATCAGATGATAATGTTAGAAGGTGCCAAAGCGACAACAGAAACAGTTGATGCATTAAGAACCGGTGCAGCAGCAATGAAGGCCATGCAGAAAGCAACGTAAGTAACTAAAAGTTTAGGCTAAGCTCTGTTTGGTGTATGTTAACTGTAGCAGACTGAGAAAGTATTTATTTAATTTATTTATTGCACTTAACTTGATGACAATTGTGTGACAAAGGTGTTTGCGTATTGTGTTAGCTGGTATTTGAACTTTTTGTTAACCTCACTGAAATGTTAGATGAGGTTGTTGAGGTTCTATCTTCTTGGTGCAGCAACATTGATGATGTAGACAAGACTATGGATGAAATTAATGAACAAACAGAGAATATGAAACAAATTCAGGAAGCACTGTCTACTCCAATTGGGTCGGCAGCTGATTTTGACGAAGTATCTATCTAAACTTATGTTTTGTTCATTTATTTCCCCTCACGGTGTTGTGTATTAATATACTTCTCGAGTGGCAGGACGAATTGGAAGCAGAACTAGAGGAGTTAGAGGGGGCTGAGCTGGAAGAACAACTTCTTCAGCCTGCTACAACTGCTCCTGCTGCTCCAGTGCAATATACTCCTGCAGGAAGGCAACCAACTCGACCTGCTCCACAGAAAAATACATCTGAAGAAGATGAACTTGCAGCATTACAGGCGGAAATGACAATGTAGTCTGGTAGGATTGCTTTCATTTTCTTAAACTTGCACCATATTATTGAACTGTTGGTAATTGATGGCAATTGAAATATTCTATTTTCTCTACTTATTTTTCTTGTTAAATTCATTACCGCTTATTAGTTTATCTAAAAATGAAATATAAAAGGGGATGTTATGTAGCACATAAGGCTGTTGTTTTTTGATGAAGTGTCGCACAAAAATGTTTGTGGTCTCATTCATCTGATTTAGAAATTATCTTGATAACCATGTTTGAAGTTTGAACTTGAAGGTGGGGTTAAATATATTATCAATATGCACCACAGTCTGCTAAACTGTCATATTGCCTTCACTAGTATATTTTTATACAGGGATGTGTAATTATTTTTGCCGAGTCTTCAGGAAGAAATTTAGGTTTACCATGTGTGTGTGTATCCATAGTCATAATCATAACACTAATAACTAGAAAGGCCTTTTCACATATTCTGGTTGGTTTCCTGTTTATTGTACATTTGATAAACCATAAGCTATGTTAATTTTCTTACTAAAATTTTAATCCCCTCTCATAATTTCGTGATACATCAGCTTTGTTCGTCATCTTGTTGGACAACGTTACATTATTAAGAAGCAACTCAGGTTAACATTACCATGTCTGAATATTCTTAGTGATTATATATAAAATTGTTAATTGGCACCTTTACACAATCATTTCAACATAACACTAAATTCGCATGGTTTGGCTGTTTGATAAGAAGATTGGAATTCAATAGTCATTTACATATATTTATAGGTAGCATTGTTCTATAAATTGTATTATCAGTTTTTTAAAAATTTATCAGACTTCATCCCTATGAAATATGGTCAAATTTACATAATTTCTTATACTGTAATTTCATAATTCTACCTATTTTCTTGTTGTGCTATCAATATTAAAGTAATTTGGTTTATTTGCACCATACTAGGAAATGCTTTCAATAGACTATCCAGATAATGCTGAATTTTTTTTCCTTTACGGCAAATGAAAGGCGTGAGGTCGGTAACTTGTGGAGACACAAGTCACACGGTAGTGGGTTCAGCTTTCCTCATATATAGTGGCAGGGTTTTGTTAATCACACAAAAAACATTATAAATATGGGTTGTAAATATTGGTATATCATGAGTGTCAAATTGTAAGACTAATTAATTAAATTTCTTTACGGAAGCATAACTCCCAACGTCATTGATTTGAATTTCTTCATATTCAGTGGTAAGGGCTTTTCAACTTTTAAAAGAGGTAAGCATCATTCTCGACCTGTTTTGCAATGATTGGACTCTGTGGCACATGGAAGCATATTGCAGCTCCACTCGATAGGATGATTCAGAAAATACCTTGTTAGAATGCCCCACTAAATGCTTCTCTTTTGCATTTCATAGGATAGGGAGCTACTTCATTCCACCTGCCCACCACGGGGATTGAAAAGTAGGAAGCATCTGCTAATTCAGAAATATATACCATCTCAGGAAGGAACTTAAATGGAAAAATTGTTGTGCATTAGTCTATAGGATAAAAGTCAATAGCCCCCGTAATTTGTACTTGACAACTGATATCCAACTCTTTACTTAAAAAGGAATGAAATATTGTCCTATAATTTTGCTAAGTTTAAGAGTGATTAGGAAACAAAGAACCATGTTTGCAACTACCACGAGAGTGACAAGGAGCTCTAAAGACTTCAAATTTCCAATGAAGTTTAGTCAAGTATTTTGACACCTCAGGTTAAGCTAGATTTGAAGGAGGTTATGTCGAATTGCAGCATCAACCAACTGTTGTGTAAAAGCCAAGACATGGTAAAATGTTGTTTATTATGTTGACTTTCATGGACAACATTAGCATTTCTATGTTACAACCAACCATCTTTCCTTCTCTCCTTCTCTAACAACACTGTTGCAACTCCTCTATAATCACAGATGATCTCGTACTGATGGTTTTATATTTTTGCAGGTCCGTAGAGCTCTCAGTGGAACAGAAGCATGTAAAAATGATTGGCTGTACTTTCCTCTTATGATAGGGTGCGAAGATCCTCCACATCGATGAACTACATTTCTCAGTTTGTATATCTATTTCCCCAAGGATATTATATATATATATAGTGACTAAATCCTTTATAGCTATCTTCATATGTATTTGATAAGATCTATAATGACCAATCCTTGCCCCACTTGTGTCGTACTGTGTCCATTCTGTCTTTGTAATAACGCCAATTTCGGTCAATCATAATTCATAATCTTAAGTGACATTGACAGGAACGCGGCACCAAATTACAGACCATTTGTGATTCTTAGCTTGAAGTTGTCTTGAATATTTTCTAGGGTCAATTGGAAAATATTTTTAATTTTTATTTTATTTTTAGGGTCACTTTTAGAGGTTCCAGGTTGCCATTTATTTTCCCAGGTACAGCATGAGTAACAGAGGGGGCCATTGGGACGCAGTTACAAAGATTACAGTTGGCAATACATTGTTGAACATTTACTGGACGGCGGCATTACTTCATTCGAGTTTCTGTTAGCTAACTGTTGAACATATTTACTAGTACGGCAGCAACCAAGTCGAGCATTACGTGCTCAAGCTAAGCTCCTTTATATTAAGCTTGAAAGTTAAAATTCGAGCTCTTGAATTTTGAGCTTAAAAATTTGTGCAAGCTTGCGCTCGAGTGGGCTCTCAAATAGCTCGCCTCATTCGACCTGAGCCGTAGTGAAGTTTGATTGTATTATACATTCCCAAATTGCCCACTAAACCAAGAATTGGGTTTGTTAGCCCATTAAACACAATTTCACTTAAACACAATTTCACTGTGGCTGGGATAGTATCATTTAGAACAAAAAAAAAAAAAGCTCAAATCTAGCTGATCTCGTTGAGCTTCGCTAACATGCTTGTTCTCTAGCTTCCTGTGATAGAGCTTGGCTGGTTCAGGAGTTCATGTTCCCTTACATTTTCAAGTTTGGTGTTATTGAATCCGAATTTAGGATCCGATATGAGTCACACACACACACACACACACACACACACACACATATATATATATATATATATATATATATATATATATATATATATATATATATATATTACACTGATCACCCCAACTTTAAAAAAAAAAATAAAGGGCAGGGGTGTCGGTGTATTTATTTTTAAACTAGGGATGAACTGCTTAGTAAACACAAAACATAGGGGATGTCAGTGTAAATAACCATTATTTACGGAATAGTTATGGGACTTAAAAAAATGTGATTCTCTAACAAATCTCTCTTTAAAATTGGGAGTGGGAGAGAAGAAACCCACTCAGGATCGATGGTGGCCATCCTCCTGGTGAGCGCCATCGGACTGGAAGAAAGGTGGATCCTCCAGCTCTGCTACTAGATCTGGCAAAAAAAAGTTGAGAGGGGTCATCCCCAAATAACAAGTACCACAATAAAAGAATAAGTGAATGAAACAAAACCCCAATGGTAGCAATACATATGAACATGTGTCGTAGCTTAGGTTAATAGCCTATCGTTGGGGCAGTAGTTCAAGCCTACACCAAACAAGGACAATGGATGAAATACTACACCAAGATAGCCTACTTCCCCAAGACTACTACAAGGTAATATAGTATAAATATAAATAATTTAGTAGGGCGGCCAATCAATTCCTACGACTTGCTATATTAGTATATAGGTTTTCCTAGGACAATATAAGGATTCATCAATCGATGCCAAAGCAGGACTGAAAAACTATTAACTATGTATAAAATCTATAATAGTCCACGGTGGTGCCCCTCTTAGGAGTCCATTAGGTTGATAAAAATTTCAGTAACAGTTCCAATACTCATATAGGGTAGATATTGGGCCGATAACGGTAATGATGGCAGATGCTACACTCCTCTAGGTGGATGATATATCACATTACCCGGTAGTTGACCAGCAAGATGCACGATATTGGAATCATTTTCCTTCCAATCATTCTATATGTTTTAAGTTATATAGTACAAGTGCAAGATACCATATTGATAATAGATATAGGAAAACACGAAATACTGGATACAGAAACAAGTACTCGTATAAATACATATATCGAAAAAAAGTAGTGACATAATGGTGCCTCCGGTGTACACAATGTGCCACTGCTTTGGGCACCGCACTGAGGACTTCCATGTCCCTGCAAGGGATGACATAAAAGAGAGGCTGGATGAGGCATTGGGGGAAGCAAGTGAAACTTCCCACCAAATCACTTTTTAAGATATTTGGAATTTTTAGATATTTACTAAAATGTCATTCGCTCTTTATACATTTTGAAGTATCTGATATTTGGAATTTGAAAAGTTGGGGTTACAACTGCTTCCCTCAGTGACGTAGATCGGGAACTCTCCACGAATAGATCAATCAACCGCACCCGTCGGAGAAGGCGATCGCTTCTTCCAGAACTCGTCAACCAAATAGCTACACTAGTGTCGAGATTATCGGTAAGGACGATCAATGGATATCAAAATAATGGAGTCAACAGAAGAACCGACAAAGAGTGAGATACGAAGGAACCTAGTTCGTCGGAGAGGTTGTCCTACCATGTCTCTGCAGGGGATGACATAAAAGAGAAGCTGGACAAGGTATTGGGGGAAGCAAGTAAGGAGAATGAACGAAGTACAATAAGTTCTCAAGACAAAATTAATTCAACTTAATGAAACGCCTAATGATGTCTTTCGAAACTTGGGTGGATGTTGTTGGAGATCCAATGCTTGTTGTTCAACTGAATGGGATGTCTAATATCGCCGACCATTGTAACTTCTTTTCCAATTTTTAAATCAATTTTTTTCCAAAAGGAAATTTGCTCAAAAGAGATCATTAGATATTAACTAGAATGACAAATATGGTTAATCGAAGAGGGGATGACATTATTAGTAAATATTGGAAAAGGTAGAAGAGTGAGAATCTTTTAGAATCTAAAATAGCTACTCTTAATAACCTACTTAATTTAAACACATGTTTTTAGTGTTAGCTATAATTAACATTAGCTTAATTTGTTTAACACATAGTTAATTGAAAACATGTGGTAAATAAGTAAGAAGAAAGTTCTAGATTTAAGTTAGTTAGATAGTCAGTATTATAACTACTTTCCCTAATAAATAGGAGCATGTGAGTATTTATTTGCAAATAAACACTTAAGTTTATAATTTTAATTTTCCTTAAACAAAATATATGGAAACCCACATTTTCCTGTTCATACATTCACGTATTAAAATTTCCAAAATTTAAACAAGTTCCTTTTGTAGGACCATTGAGCATCTCTAGGGGGGGTGAATAGAGTGTGTATGTGTGCAGTAGAATAAATCTCACAATTAAAAAAAAATATGAACTGTGGCGAGTAAGAGCAAATGAAATAGCAGTAAATAACTTGCAGTAGAAGTAAGAGTTAAGAAGATCAAACTCAGTGACACAGCGATATATACTGGTTTCCCTCGTGGACGACTAATCCAATCTCGAATACTCCTGCTCGATGTTAATCCACTATGGCACAAGCTTTAACTGAGTGCTTGTAACTCTTACAACACCGTGCTTGGGGACAAGTGCACGGCCGACTTCAAACGCCGTGCTTGGCGACGAGTGCAAGATCGACTCCAGAAGAAAATTTAAAAACTGGAACGTTTTCTGAATACAACCTCCGATACAGCTCTTCAACACCAAACTCTAGATTAAACAGAAACTGTACTGGCTTGGCTAAGAGTGGTATAGGCTTGATTTGAAAGTGTAGCTCATAGAAATCACTTAGAAATGAAAAGAAGAGAAGGAATGGATGAATGAGTGATTTTAAAATGTGAAAGTATCGGGCAGAGTTCGGATGCAGAAATCTCGCATTCGAACGTTGGATGCAGATTTGGAGGAAATTCAAAATCTGTTTAAACCACCCTGATCGAACTCGGGCCGAGTTCTGGCCGAGTTCTGTCAGACCTAGTTTGGCCAAATGGTTGGGTTTTAGGCTAATTTGGAATGTGGACTTTGGATATGTATTTGTGGATAATTAGGCTATGATTTCTGTGGACCGATGATTGCTAATCCAGTACCGATCCTGATCAATCTTAAATTTTTTTCTAAACTAAAAAAATAAAATACAGAAGAAATATGAAAAATCTTGATCTTGATTCTATTGCTTTTTGGTTCTTGATGACGACGAGACTTTGTAGCTTGTAGCAATAGTAGGTGCAGACTTGAAACCTGTAAACTTGTAGCATATATATTTTGCGTATCGACCAAAGTTGATGTTGATTATCAATATCAGGTGTGATCATGACCAATGGGCCAACAATCTCTCCCACTTTGATAATTGATAAACTTTGAGTCTATACCAAAATATAACAAATATAATATAGGACTTTAAAATTATACCTGACTTGTCTGAAGAAATCTTGAAAATTTATTTTGGTATATCTCATTTTCCCCTTGTCATGTACTCAAAATGCGGCTCCCCCGCAATTTATGAATCCAACATCAACAAAGAAAAAAAAGAGTAATACCAAATATGACAAGTCAACAGCTCAAGTAGTATTATACTAGACCATTAGTAGTAGCAGTAATAAAACATCAACAATAGATGAAAACTAACAACTCAAAAATAATGAAAGTGTCATTACAACTGAGAAGTCCAAAGTGCAATATAAAAATGTCACTACAGATAAAGAAGTCCAAAATGTAAAATAAGTGTTACTACTATAAATCATCATCATCAAACAGACATATCCACAAAATCTAGTTCGAAACATCACTCAAAATCAATTATCAGTACCACCAGGAGCATTAGTAGGGGGCAGCAGCTGGTGGCTCGGCCTGTAACACCCAATTTTCCAAATGAGGGTAATTTTGAACTTTTGTAATTATAATTATTATTTATTGATATTTATATCACATTATGAATTTTAGTGATTTTTAATCAATTTAAAACTGTTTTAAGTCATGACTTGTGATTTTGATGTGCTAGTGAAACCCTAGAGACTGTCTGACCTAGAGCTTAACCATGTGATTGGGGATATTTAATTATCATTTTAGCCTAGGGGTACTTTGGTCATTTTGACTTATTGAAATTATTTGATTAATTATTGGAGTGATGATTGTTATTTTTGACTTTGACTAGTTGAGACTTTGTAGGCTAACCTAGATGTTGACTCTAGCTATGGTGACTTCGTTAGCATGGTGAGACCCTAGTCTAACTTAAGTCAACCTCATTTTAGTCATTTAGGAACTAGTTTGAAATAGGAGAAATAATGATAGGTACAATGACTTATGACTTAAGGATTTAATTTCATGACTTATGAAACTTGGCCCATGGCCCATGACTTGAACCCTAACCCTAATTTCAGCCATAAGTGACCAGCCATTAGGGCTCCCCCTCCCTAAATATTCTCCTCATTTAGTTCTTGCCTCTTTTGTATCATTCCAACACTTAGAGAAAGGAAAGGTAAATTCCATCCTCCCTAATTCATATTAATTCCATTTTAATTCCTTTTTCATCCAAATCTTTTGCAATAGATTCTAATCACCCTCTATTTGATGTTCATGAAGAGTAATTTCAGTTTGAGTATAATTTGGAGGATTTGGCTAGCATCGAAAATCAATCGATTTGGGGCTTTTCTTGATCATTTGCACCTATAGGTAAAATCCTTCAAATTGCATTTTAATTTTGATTTCGCATATTAGGCTAGATTAGATGTCCCCTAGCTGTCCCTGAAGTTTGGTAGAAAACCGTGTCCGTTTGGTGTCCGTATCGGACACGTGTCTATGTGTATGTGCTAGTGTTTGTTGAAATGCCACATAGAAATGGATTTTCGTATTTTCCAAAACTAATTACATGTTTTTGAAGCTCTTAATGTGTAGATTATTATGTTAAAGACTGAGCACAATTTTGGAGGATTTTTGTGTCCAAAATGGACACACACCTCACGTACGACACGCGCACAGACCTCGTGCGGCTCCCCTGCTGTTCGAGTGTCCTAGCGGATACGACACGGCACAACGTGCCATGAAACTTAATGGACACGTGGGGGCACCCAATGATGTCACTCCCATGAAATATCATGGTTCTCGTTCAGTGTGCGCGGAGAAATCAACCGCGTACTGACATTGCACTGCCTCGTGCACACTGTGCACATCTCCTGCTTTTCGGGCTTGACACAAGACACGACACATCACGTGGACATGTCAAACTTGACGATATGGTGGGGGCCATGCCTGACAAGACCCTCACCAAGTTTTGTGACACTTGGTTGCGAGTCGAGAAAGTTCTCGAGCTCGCATTGAATTCCCTGACACGCACACACTCGATTTTGAGCCACTAATACGGCCTCGTATCGACACGTCGACATCACGTGGACACATTGCAGGCAACCAGAAACCTAGCACTATATCCCACCTGTCACTGTGCAAGAGCACGGCTCGTCTCGAGCACTGAGTCGTGTCCAATCGGACACGACATGGCTGCACGAGGCAGCCTTAACTGCCAGTTCTGTCACTGTGGGGTTTCATTTTTTTTTTGACACTTCGTGTCCACACATTGGACACGGTTGTGGACACGATTGGCACCCTTGACACGTATGCATGGTGACTCACCTCTGTTCGAACTTAATTTGGATTTTTCTATTTGAATTGTGTTCGATTTCATAGGTTAACTGATATAGTTTTCAGTGGGTATTGCCTAAGGTTTCAGTTTAGAGAGTTGGGGGCTTAGTTCAGTAGTGAGTAGTTGGTTAGAATGTTATATTTGAGATACATTTTAGTGTTGTATCAGTAGGTTGTTAGGTTAGACTGATTTATGTGGATATGTGAGAAGTTTGGGTTTCCAGGTTTCCTGAGAAGTTCGGGTTAGTTGGTTTGTATCTCATTTTTCCATTCCTTTTCATTAGTCCTATTATTAGATTTGTATCAGTCAATATACGTTACATGTTATGTCAGTTATGCAAGATAATTGTACCAGTTCAGTCCCCATCCATTTTTGTTCTGTCCATTGCATATCTTTGTTCAGATATTTCACATAGGTTAGTATGTATCTATGATATATAGGTTAATGTCATTTTAGTTGAGGATAAAGGTTGATGATTGAGTTAGGATGGATAGGTTAGAGAAGAATGAAGGGACTGCAATGCAGTTGGCAGCAAGGCCTGCAGGCAGCAGCAATGCTTGGCAGTAGGTAGGTAGCATAGCAGTGGCAGCATTAGCTTGACCTTGGCATGCAATTGGCTTGGCATGGCAAGGAGTGGGCTAGAGGGTTCAGTCCAGGTTGACCATGTTTCCTGCAGGTAACATAGGGCTTTGGGCCAGTGGTATGAAGCTAAAGGATATGGGTTTAGTATGGGGATTTTGTAAGAGTTGAGGTTAGTTCATGTTAGAGAGTTTGATAAGTTAGTATGCTAGCATGTTAGGATGTTAGTGTTAGGATATTGAGTTGTAGCAATTAGTTTAGTTAGGTGAGTTGTGTTAGGGTATGAACAGTAGGATGTTAGATAGAGGTTATGTATCCTAGAATGTTAGATAGGAAGTTAGTGTATCCTTAGAGTGTGTGTGTGGTATAGGATATATCTATATGTATTGTATTGGTATTTACCTATTAGCCTAGCAAGATGTTTAGCCTATAGTCTTGTCACACCCCGCTCCCGTAGGAGCTATCGTCCTCGCTAAGATGTGATGCCGCACGAGCCTAGATGCGCTCGTGCAAGGCGGGTTCCATAACGGCCGATTCGAACGGCTGCGACTGGGTCGTCGCACAGAAGTCCCATGCAGAGACATTGAATAATAGCAGCAAAATTAGAACAAAACACAAGTTACTCAAAGAAGCTCTTTATTGATATTGAAACAACGGTTACATTGGGGGCGCAAGGCCAAGATTACAATCACTCAAGCTCACTCTTCTCACATTACAAGTTCACTCTGCTCTCTCTCATCTCTCGATACAACGCTTGAGCCAGCGGAAGCTTCGAAAGGCGACGTACATACATAATGTCCCGTATAATTCTTGACTCCATGTGGCCGCACGCTTTGAATTGCCAAGGAACTCCGTGCCTCGATGCATCCAAGCGAGCTCCGCGCCACGAGCTTCTACCTGTGCCTGCACATGAAAACTATGTGGGTGTCAGTACTCAACTGTACTGTGGAATGAGCTCCTCGCCCACCCATAAAAAACCAACACGTTTGATTTACACTACACCAAAACTGGCATTTACTAACGACTATACGCGTTAGGAAAAATATTGCTAACGATTTTTTACCGTTGGTACCTGGGCGTTAGTAATTTTACTGACGCTTTTCCTAATGGTTATAACCATTAGGAAATCCAGATTTCCTAACGGTTTTTTTCCGTTAGGGAATTCAACTTTACTAACGGTTATTTCCGTTAGTAATGTTAATTTACCAACACTTTCCTACCGTTGGTAAATTAATTTTGTTAACGATTTTTACCGTGACTAAAGTTTTGTTACTAACGGTGAAAAATCGTTAGTAACCATATTTTCCTAACGCCAACAAAGTGTTGGCAAATTAAATATACTAACGGTAATATACCATTGGTAAATTCACCGTTCTAGCAATATAATTTTCATTTCTAACAGTTAAAAACTGTTAGGAAAGTGATTTTCCTAACAGTAAAATAATGTTGGAAACATTAATTTTCTGTAAATGATTATTGCAAAAGATGTAGCACATTGCAAGCAACTTGATATTTATTTTATTGCCAAAATCCTGTAATTCAAATTCAAGATTACCAATTACGATATACACCATCAAATAAATAACTCATTTCAATTAAACACTACATTTGTCAAAGAAAATTTAAGTTCATGTAACTTGATTGTAATAGAAATATATCAACATTCTACATAACATAAAGTTCAATAGATCAGTCAAAAGTTTAAAAAATACTACATATTTCGCAAACGATACTTTGGCCAAATCACAAAACCTCCATCGGCTATATCACAAAGTTTGTAATTTCCATCTTGTGGACCCTCAAATATCGGTGCTTCTGGATCTATTACCTCAGTCACCCAAACGACACTTTCTCCATCTTGTACCACTTTTCTTTGATGACAAATGGCGAGTGTTGCTAGATATCCCTTAGCCACCTCCTTTAAATCCCGTGAAAGCAACATAACATATTTCTTTCCTTTGTAAGACGAACCAACGTTGTTGGTCGGGAGGTTAGGGCTAGCAACATTATTGGTTGGGACGTCAGGACTACCAACTGCAGCTTGACTCTGCTGTGTGTTGGAGGCTACTTCCGTCCTTGGGATCACATTGCCTCCGTATTGATTTTGTTGCATATTCATATTTTGTAGCATATTCTGTTGCATATTCATAAAAGCAGCATTCATTGAAGCAGTCATTGAATTGATAGCATCAGTCACTTGATTTTGTATTTCCATTTCCACGAACGCAAATCTTGAACGTCTTTTTGACTTGCTATTGCTTTAGTAGCCTGTGTCATTTTTGTAGTAACCCTAGAGGGGGGTGAATAGGGTCAAGCTAACTAATCACGCACTTAGCACAAGCTAATTGGCAATTTAAAAATATAAGTACAAGAGAAGAAGCAAACACAATACCGACACCCGATGTATCCTGGTATCCTCCTAAGAGGCAGTCCAGTCCCGGAACTCTCTCCGGCTTTAATCTACTATTTGAGTAAATAGTTACACACGAGTTTGGATCCGAAGAACTCGCCAACTTCTTACACAAGAGCTTTAATCCGAAGGGCTCTCCGACTTCAACCGAGAGTTTGGATACGAAGACTCCCCAACTTCAACCGAGAGTTTGGATACGAAGACTCTCCAACTTCACCCTTTCACAATAGGTTTTGATCTCCTTATACAATAGGATGAAGATCTCACTTTTCAACTCAATAACTCTAACACAATTTGTGAATGGCAAATAAAAGCTTTGTAGAGTTGTTTGTGGATAGGCTTTGGTGGTTTAGAAATTTTTAGGCTCAAAGCATCAACCTTGAATGAAGGGGTTCAAGGCTATTTATAACCAAAGCATTGAAAAGAGCTAAAGGCAACTTTTCAGTCACGAACCGGCATACTGTCGGTATGATCCAGCATACCGGCGGTATACCGGTCTGGGATTGCAACGGCTAGAAATATAGCCGTTGGGATCATTAATGGCTGGAAATCCGACCGTTGAATTTCAACGTTTCGGAAGCGGTATACCGTCGGTATGGACCGGTATGCCGTCGGTATGCGGTTTTGTAAACAGAAACTTTCTGTGAACAAAAACCGGTATACCGTCGGTATACACCGGTATACCGTCGGTATGCCGTTTTCCACCAAAAATGATCCTGGGCTTATTTCTGCCCTAGCTTTCGATTTTGCCATCCATTTCTTGTGTTTACAATAATTCCTAAGACTCATTACAGACTCCAGATAAACTTAGGCAGGTGCAGACTTCTTTAGAGTCTTAAAATGATGATGGCATGGCTTGGCTTCTTCCTTTGATAGGTGCTGGCTTTTTCCCACGGCTTGGCTCCAGAGATGTCGTCGGGTGGTTCAGAAAAATCTTGTGGATCCATCGTCTTTGGCCCACCATGATTTCTTCATTGCATATGTCCACATTGATCTTGCTTATTGCTTTTCTGCATGTACATGTTAGACGAACAAAGCAATATACGTAGTAGCAACTATGATAGGTTAAATGCACATTAGGACAATGCTGAGTTTAAGTATAAGTGCTAAGGCGATAGCAAAAATGTTAGTGATATCAAAATGATTAAACTTAATTGAATGACCACAATCAAAAACATAGTTTTGATTTTGGCAACCCGATTAAATTTAAGATAGATAAGCTCATATCACTAATATGTAAACCAATAGGCATATATCACCAAAGGTATAAGAATAAGTAGAAATGGTATAGTGATAGTATATAGATTAGTGATAATGAAATGCTAAACTTAACATATTAACCATATTCAAAACATGATACAATCATTGGGCTAACAATTTTGACTTGCTTCACGGAGGAGGTAGAGTTGACTGCACGACAATAACTCTTCTTTCTTTCTGGCCCAAAAACTTCAGCAATCGGATCTCTCTCAAATTCTTCTAAGCTTACAATACTATCGCTACCATCTCTTGCTTGTAATTTTTGCCTCTCTTCTGTGGCTTCAATTAGAGCCTGCATTTTCATGATAAGAAAGTGACGTTCAGTCCAAATTAATATAATACAGACAAAATTCAAAAAATAAGTATTGACTACACACACTAAAATGCCCACTGTAAATTAATATAATACGACAATATCAAACAGAAGAACAATGAGGCCATATTAAATGTGCGTTGATATGAGCATTATACAGAGGATTTGGCGAAGAACAACATTGTATTAGCTAGTTTTGGCAGAGAATCAAAGCTAAATCGAGCATCAACTGAATTTAGGTTGCATCAGCACTACAGACACATGTAGGAGAAGGACAACCAAGTTGAATCTAGTAACAACTGAATCGGTGTCAAATTGACATATCACAGATCTTTGCACAATATAGTAGAAGAAGAATGAAAATCTTAAGAAGATGGATGCACTTTACTACATAATTATGTACAGAATGGATTTATTGCAGGAAATAAAAAATGGTAAGTAGAATCTAATTCAAAAAGTTATTTTTCATTATGATTGAGGAGATGGATGCACTTTACTACATAATTCTGTACAGAATGGATTTATTGCAGGGAACTGGGTTACCGGGTTCTAAACATGTTGATACTCCTATGGAACAAAACCTAAATCTAAGGCCTGATGATGATCGGGATGTTGCAGACAAGTCGCAATACAGATTACTTGTTGGGAAGCTCATATACATGATTATTACTTGATCTGACATTTCTTTTGTTGGTTGTCTGGCCAACAAGTTCATGGAGAATCTCTTGAGGTATCACTGGGATGCAACTCTTCAAATACTAAAATACGTCAAGAGGTCTCAAATACTGAAATACGTCAAGAGAATCTCTTGAGGTATCACTGGGTTCTAAAATAGTTTTATGAGTATGGCTTGCTTCAAAGACCATTTCCCCAAGTTCAGCTTCATAATCATTTCAATAGAAGCAAAGTAAAATTACTCTTCCAGTTATGTGTGTCTGATATAGTCAAAAAATTCTGAAATTGTTACACAACCAAATTTGAGGTTTACCAGTACTAACTAACAGATATTGTTCTGAAATTGTTACACAAGCAAATTTGAGGTTTACCAGTTATGTGTGTCTAACATTTCCCTTTCCCTTCCCTTCTCATGTTTGGACATGAATGCCTGTAAGGCTCAGAGTATTGTCATTTTTACAGTTTCATGGAATCATACATAATCATGGGAACAAACCAATCACTAAAAAAGCAGTAGAAGCAACCAGTCACAACAAAGTTAAAGTAATAGTTGTGCAAATGTATAATCATGCTAAGTGACAGTTGCATCTACTTCAAAGATATGTTCTAAGACACTAATTTAAGAAACCAGAGTAAAAATAATAATCAGACTGCAGGTAAGTTGTTCAACAGACCAAATTTATTGCTATAGTTTTACATCATTTAGGTACTAACAAGCATAACCGAGTGCCATACATCTTTTCTGCAGATATATCCTAAAGGAGCATCACAAACATAGTAAGCAATATTGCTTGGAGTTCTTGTGAGGTCAAAAATTTCGGTTGCAGGAGAAATTAGGAAACTCGGTTAAGCTTCACTAATAGTTCAGAAGTGTTTATAAAAATACAAATTTTAGTCCTTGAACTTTTAAAGTTCGTATAAGTTTTAAAAAAATTATTCATCAATTTAACAAATAGGTTACAAATCATTCGAGAATTACAAATTTTCATGAATCATTTGAAAGGGCACAAATTATTTGTGAACTAATTCCTTTTCAAAATTATTCACAAGTTCTGTGATAGTACACAACACATATGCACTATGTCTCTGAGGAAGTTTGAACTTTGAACTTGTAATAACCAAACATGTCACTCAGCTCAGCATTCAACATTGTAATAACCAAACATGTCACTCAGCATTCAGTATTGAACGTGTAATAACCAAACATGTCACTTGCATCCTTGGTGACAGGGATTTCATGTACCGACCATGGCCTCCTACTCTTCTTTCACTCTCTTGCAGTAATCAAATCCAAGAATTTATCCTTCCCTGACAAAGCCTTCCATAGCCCTCCTTGTTCAAGTAAAGCTCTTATCTTCACATGCTAAAGGTTTTCAGTCATACTTTCTAAAATCTTGAACTACTAAGTAATTTTCCAAATCAATCAAATCCCTATACGCTACGATGCCAGAAATAAGGCCCAATAGATATGGATCTACTGAAAGAAGAAATTCTGATCAATTTGCAACTACAAGATGATGGCACACACATTGAAGACTCGACCACACAAGTCTGCTTAACTTACAGGCAAGACAGTGAGGGATTCATTAATAAATAAAAAGATGAACACTGGGATTTGCTGACAAGTCACTTCTCAAATACTAGTGCATCCCACAAAGATGAATTCCCAAAACCCTCTATAATGTTTACTAAGATCCAACCCATAGACATCAAAAGACTGCAGAGTTCTCACAAACGAAACCAAGACGAACAAATTTAGGGCATTGAAGTAACATAATCCAAGAAACAGTCGGATACTGGGAGCATCAATTTTGTTAGTTATTGGTAATATTTGATTGGTTTGGGATTGCCAACGTTGAACAACCATAACTCTCAAACAATCCACACCAACTCTGTCAATCTTCAATCCGATTTTGCAGTCTGTCAACACAAAACACAATATCCAGCTGTAGGTGCATGTGCTTTCATTAGGTTGGCCCAAATATGCTTCTCTGTTGGCTGAAGCCTCGGACATTTGTTCTAGAGCTGGTGTTCTTGTGCTTTGATCTATAATACTACTAGATAAAAAATTTCTTCCATGGTTCAAGATTTTCAAGGTATGCAATTAAACCTCAACATATGACCTGATTTAGATAAGGCGTAAGTAGTTATTTCTCCAAGTTTAAAGTTGAACTGATACAACCATTCAATCATGCTTCACTTGCAAGATAACTATTTCTTCCATGGTTCAAGATTATGCTTTACACCACCGAATCATAATGCTTATACCCTCACGAACTTCCTTTGCATTACACTTTTCTTTACTTTAAGGAATAATGCATAACCGTGCTATTATTTATTTGCTTTTTCAATATAAGCTCAAGAGGTAAGTATTAACTTTGTTGAACTTAAGTATTAGTCTGTCTCTCTAGCATCTTATCTTTATCATTCACTTATCTTTTGTTCTCTAATTCTGTGAAGGAAAATAATTACTACAGAAAAATATTACCTAGTTTATAACCTACTGATCATATATAGCTGGAGAACAGGGAAAAAGAAAAATGGCATCTCTGACTCCTGGAGTACTAATAAAGCTTCTTAAGCAAAGAAATTCTGATGTCAAAATATGTGGAGAACATCGTTCTGTTCTCCTAAGAGACATAGTGCATATGTGCTGTGTACTCAAGTTCAAAGTTCAAACTTCTGAGGAAGCTTCTTAGCAAGTCAATTTGTCTAATAACCAAACATGTCACTCAGTATTCAGTCTAACAACTGGAACCACAAATTTGAATTATTGGATGTAAACCTATAAAGGCATGAATATGTAGTTTCTACGAATATTATGAATATAAATTGAGAGGTTCTCCTTAACATTCTATATCTTGCGCACAGGTAAAGGAAAAATTTATGGGAAATAGTGCCTATATGGGGTACCAGCAAAGGAAACAAAAGAAGCAGCCATAGAAGGAAACAAACATTAAATAAAAACGCCTGGGAGGGCAAGGCACAGGTGCAAGTTATTTCGTGGTCATATGGTTGAAAAAAATAGTACTTACATATTTTTTCGCCGCACATGGAAGCACCTCTCTAGTTTTTCTTTTCGTGTGTGCCCTTTTCCAAGCCTCTACCCGTGAAATCTTTCCTTCTGGATTTTCCTTTGCCTACGTGCAGAATCATTATTAATGACATATCATAAACTCAATCGTGTGTAGAAAAGAACCAATCATAGAAATACAAAGCAATAGGAAGATAGGAGTACTCTATGGACTTAGAAATACAAAGCAATGGCCAAGTTCTTTTGATTTTAACTAGAGTGTTAGAACTTTGATGTATTAAGAACTTCAAATGACAGAATTATTTAGTATTAACAAAGAAAACTGAAACAAACTAAATTAGACAATACTCCATATCACCATAGCCAACACCTTGACAATCCCTGTTGAAAGTTGAAATTTGAAACTTGCAATGTTAAGCAGTAAACATATAATGACAATCAAGAGTAGGACTTTTCATACTTACATGATGTATATACATGTGAAAAGAACCAATCATGTTGGTACCCCTGAGGTAAGAGAACTCTAAGTTCCTACTAACTGGGCCTATGATGTCTAATTCTTGAAAGAGACATCGCAAAGATAACAGTTCAACATGTGATCTTTAAACTTCCCCACCAAATTGAATTCACCACCCAATCTTTAAACTTCCCCATCATTGGAAGCAAATGAAGCAATTTAATTAGCTACAACTCAGTTAAGCAAATGAAGCAAGTTGAAATCAAGATCTCATCAAATGTGCAAATGAAGCAAAAAAAATATGACATCGTAGCAAATGCGCAAATATTAAAACCATCAATACAAACCATTTTTTTCAAATTACAAGCCATTGCTTTCAGAATCTATTTGGATTCAATACATTTTAATAGTGGCGCCAAGTTAGGTTGCTCTTTTGACATGGACTGGAAACTTGTTGGAATGTCATAATCATCAATAGAATCAGTCATACGCTTTGGAGAGCGTCGAACAATATACCAATCGGGATTTTGAGCATCTCTTATATAAAAAAAACTTGACTCGCTTCGGATGAAAGAATGGCCGGCTCATCATATTCTCCATCAGCATTCTTGAGCTTCTTTAGATTCACCATTAACAAGTTAGAGTCTGGACACAACTTACAGCCGTTGGCCTTGTCCCCAATATTCACCCAATCACAATAGAACACTACATGTTGGAATTCATAATAATCAACCTCTATCTCTTTGATAATACCATACCAAAAATGTCGTCATCGATCGGGTTCATATCTTTTGCACTTGAGACAAATGTAGTAATCGTA
>JANAVB010030814.1:9014917-9044917 GCA_029216955.1 Iris pallida
CCTCGACACTCATATGATGAACCTAACCTAAGGACTTACCATGCACACCCCACTGTCCTTTCTTGTTTTCTATTGGCACTGATTCCAGGATATAACATGCCACTGTTTGCATTACCTAGGACTGATTCCTATAGACACTGCTACACATGTACATTGTTCACAGATTTTTTCTATTTCCTATAGCACACCACACATTGAACCCTCATGTATCAAACACACACATGACACTCTCAACTGAGCTTGTTTAGCCATGTAAACTGAATTCTTCCCCTTTTACTGAATGTTAATTTAGGACTAAACTGTGAACTGAATTTGTGTTAACCTGTGTACACATACTTAGTCACTCACCCTACATGCCACACACACACACAAAACTGAGTATAATTGTTGGTTTCATGTGGAGAATTGATTGGTTTTTTGAATGAGAACCAGTGGTAAATACTGTTCTTCGAAATTTCCTTGTGTATGTTTGGATTTACATTATGTGAACTGTCAAGTTTATTTCCAGGACTTGGTTGGTTAAATCCCAAGTTTTTAGTTGCATCTTTAAACTTCAGTTGCCTATAGATTCTCGGGTTTTAGTTTATTTCCTCAGTTGGTTTAGTTTATTTCCTATTCTACTTCATTTCCCATTCCATTTCTTCTTATTCCATTTCATGTATATCATATATGCTTTACATATGTATAGATAGATGCATGGATGTTATATCTATGATTGATACTTATATGTAGGTATACATCTATGTTAGTGAATGTAATATATGTAGTTTGTTAGGAATTAAACTGGAATTTAGTTTTGTTTCACTGAATAAGGGATACCTGAGAATTCATATATGTGAATGTTAACTTCCTATTGACACTTTGCTACACAATTGTCATGCCTCAATATCACTCCACACACAATGCACACAATACTATATAACCATCACACCCTCACTCATTGACACTCTCACTCACACATTGCCTAACACTCATTCCATGATAACACACACTCCCTTGACACAGCTCTATGTGACACTCACACACACATGCTCTTTTCTCTCTCTCTCTATATATATATATATTACATGTGGCTAAATGTGTTAATGTGATAAATAGAGATTTCCTATTGATATACATGTATGTGTAATAGATAGATATATATAATATGTAAAATATGTGTGATGTGGACTATAGGACATAAGGCCTATGTGTATGGTATGAATACACCAATGTTTGTGTGTTGATAGTCTAGTATGACTTGTGATTGGTGTGTGATTGCTAGACTAGGCTTGGTTAGGCCTAGTGAGACTTATTAGACTTGTTTGGGTCAGTCTTGACCTAGTGACCTAGTTTGACTAGTGAAGTTGACTGGAGTTGACCAAGTGTTGACTTTAGTCTAGTTTGACCTAGACAACATGTAGATGCATTATAGATTACATTTATCATCCCTTGTATACATCTTGACTTGTGTTGCTCAACTAGGAGTCAGGTATCTCATCTCGGACAGTACATTTACTTCAGACATTCAGATACGAGGCGAGTACATTCTCTGATCATTTCATATCCTGCTTAGAATTATTTTCCTGCATTAAATTACTTTGCTTGATACTGTCACGTTGGTCACAGGGATTAGTACTATATGGATCCATTCTTGAGATGTTATCCCTTCAGGGAGCATCGGGTACTACATGTTCTGTGCGTTTCACTTACATGGCGTATCACTATGCTTCTTTGGTTCATTGATCACTTGTGACATATACTTTTATGATCACAGAGTCTTCTTTGAATCCTTATCCCATTTATTGGGTTTTCCAGAATCCCTATTTATGGGACTTCCATGTATCACCCTTCGGGGGACTTTGCATGGAATCATAACATAACCTGGTTGGATCCTTGTGTATTGATTGGGGGTACGGGGAGTAAATAGTCACGTGAACAATTCCAAAGTAGAATAGCCATGTACGCCTCTTTAGTATAGCCATGTGCAAATCAAGTCGTTCACATGTCGCCTTTGTACTCTAAATCACTAGTCACTGGTAGCTCTCTATTTATAGTAGATATTCTATTACAGTTCTCTCTCTGTTTACATACTACATTTTCTTCAGTATCTATATCTTACTTTACTGCATGATTATATTTTCTAACCTGCTATGGACTGTTGAGATGTACTGTGCTCGCTCCCGCCCTGACTGGACCTGTTAAATTTTTACAGAGGATAATGAGGAACCCTGCACCCTTACTTGGAGCTTGCCTAGATGACACTCGCGACCTGGACCCCAGGGGAGGTTCAGGCAGCTGCTGAGGATGATACCTTGCATAGTGTAGATAGCTTAGACTGTTCTTTCTTTTTCATGTTTTAGTTGTTGTCTTTATTTCAGAGTTGTATATTTAGAGATGTTGAGACTTGTTATTCTTTCTGCTGTATCTCAGTTGAGGATTTCTTATCTATTTCCAACGTGCTACATTCTACCTTAGATTGCGATTGAGTTGTACCTCTGTGTTGGCCTCCTTTTGGAGAGTATATTCATGTATGTAGTTATAGTTCATGACCTAGAACAGCATTCTACCGCCGACACTGCGGCGTAAGCTGGGCGCTGTTACGTACTCGTACCCTCACGGTGGGTGCGGGTCGTGACAAAGCTAGTCATACAAAATACGAAGACTAGCAAGAGTTAATCATACATGATCAACCCTAGGATTTGCCAATCATGTAACAACCCTTAGGCAGACAGAAATAAAGTTTCAACACGAGCTAACATGTGCTCGACGGCTAAACGCTTCAAAAGAATAAGTTACATTAAAGTGGGAGAGCAAAATAAGAAAACCCACTCGTTGCCACGGTTACGCCTAGTGTTCACCATCTGGCTGAAAGGCAGGTAGATCCTCGGGTATCACTCCGAAATCTGGCCATACAAAACCAGCTGGATCAGATCCCAGAAAGAGAAAGTGCCACAAGCGAGGCTCTACTTAGGAACTAAAACCCGGCATAAATGAATAGAAGAACTGATGAATGAACATAATTAAATAACTTAAAAGACATGCTTTAAAAACGTACTAGCTTGTATTAAGAAAATAAGAGGTGGAATATAATTTTCATGTTAATCATGAGACAATCATTCAGGCACGGCCAATTAAGTCCTACGGCTTGCTATCATTAGCTAACTAGGGTTGTCGTATGCCTAGTTACTAATAAGATACAATGAGATGTTACCGCAGTCACAAGCCCTGCAGACTATCCAGGTTATCCAGGAGGGGTTAAGAGAGTTACAAGGGTTACAAGAGTTATCAAGATTACTGGTGTACTTTAGTACTTATGATTCAAGAAATGCAACATATGACAGTGTGCTGGAAATGTGCCCTACTCGTCGACAGGCTACAAGTCCACAGGTGTGGCCGGGATAACGGGATCGCCTGGAACTGGGAAATCTCTATATAAACTACTTGATCAATCTAGTCATTAACCTAGTCAGATTTATTATGAATCCCTGACCGTGGTAACCAGGAATCCATGTCCTAGACATGATGCAAGACGAAACAGGTAGCTTGTACATGCACAATCAACTACGGAGTCAAGGCAAGAGTTACACTAGTAAGACATGAATAGCTGTCACAACAGTAATCAAGATTCTACATGTCATGTCAGGTTTACTGGTCATATCAAGAGTACTTGTCAGGAGTGCATCTCGACGTGCCACAATCAAGATTATACAAGATGGGTTCATGTTACCATGTTCAAGTCAAGTCAATATTCTGTTCAAATCTCATCAAGCTCAAGTTTTTCATGCGTAGTATTAACAGGTTATCAAGTCGGGATCGTATTGTCATGTCATGTTCAGGTCAGGTTCTGGTTACAGTCAAGTACTGTCATGCTCAAGTTACTGATTCCATGGTGGCTAGTAGTCAAGTCGGGTCGTTACAAGATAGGCCACGTACATGGTACATGCATATAACAAAATATTATAAGAGAACAAGCACGGAGATACACTGGTTATTAGGCGCACAACAAGTGGCGTGCATAACGAGAATTGTGCTAGGCGCTAGGTGGCTCTCGACGAGAAGCGCCGGGTGGTGCACAACAAGTGGCATATGACCAAAGAGTGTGGAGCTAAAGAGTGCGCGATGCTAGGTGGCGCTCGGCCAGAAGCGCAGGGTGGCATTGGGCCAAGTGGCGTGTGACCAAAGAGCGCACGACCAGAATAGCACGGTGCTAAGGAGCACGCGCGCAACGAGATGGCACGGCGCTAAAGAACGTGCACACTGTTCATCTTCTCCAACTAGCACAGAATGCTTAGTGGAACCCATGAACTTCAAAATGCCATAACTCCTCCAAAAAATGTCAAAATCAAGCTTTTTAAAGGTCAAAATTGGGTAGAACAGAATTCCCTACAACATGGAGCAACTGATTTTTTTGAAAATATCAAGTTTTAATAGATCAAAACCAAAGAAAATAAGAAAATCTTAAGACTTAGATCTAAAAATCCATCCATTAAAACCAAAAATGCCATGTCCTAAAGAAGCTTAGAATTATGCAAGAAAGAGAATAAAATAATAAAACTTGAGATCCATCATGAAACAAGTTGCATTTGCCTAGGGCTTGGTAGGCAGGAGGAGTAATGAAGAAGGAGGAGAAGAGTTAATGAGAAATAATGAGAGGAGAAAGAAGAGGTTGGTTTATATATCAACTCTTCTCATCTCAAACCCAACCAAAATAAACCAAGCCAAGCCGAACCGAACCAAGGGTAAATTAAATCAAGACTAGGCTAAATAAGACAAGTCAAAATATGGGTCACTTGACAAACGTCAGAAATCCGTATACGTATACTGAAAATACGTATAACAAAAAATGACAGTGACAACTCTACCCACCTTAAAAGAATTTCATCCTCAAAATTTAATCAAAAGGCTAGAGGTGTCGGGGCAAGCTACACTAACCACAGGAAATCTACGACTAGCAGTTAATCGGGCAATCATTCATGCAAGCAAGGATTTAAAAGCATAAGGCATAAGAAAGACATTATACCTTATGAGTCAAATGGGTGTGGATATCACGATCGGATATCATTCTCACGTTTCCATGTTGACTCACCCAAAGAGTGATAACCCCAAGCAACACGGACTAAACTAATAGTCTTATTTTGGAGTACCTTATCTCTTCGGTCCAATATGGATACAAGCCTTTCCTTATACGAAAGGTTGGTACCAACAACCAATTCTGAATGATCAAGGATATGGCTTGGATTCGAGATATACCATCACAATTAGGATGCATGGAATACGTCATGTACCTCATATAACGACGTCGAAAGAGCAAGACGATAGGACACATCACCTACTCGCTCGAGAATATCAAACGACCCTATATACCTTGGACTAAGCTTTCTCCGTACGCCGAATCGAATGACACCACGAATAGGCAAGATCCTAAGGAATACGTGGTTGCTGATAGAAAACTCAAAAGGACGTCGATGAGAATCGGCCTAATGGCTCTGACGATCTTGTGCAACTCGAAGATGATCTCTAACTTGTCTGACCACCTCGATAGTCTGAGTAACCATTTCTGGACCAAGCATCTGCCTCTCACCTACATCATCCCAGGCTAAAGGTGATCTATACTTTCTGCCATATAGTGCCTCAAATGGTGCCATCTGGATACTGGCCTGAAAACTGTTATTGTAGGAGAACTCCACTAGATGCAGGTGATCTTCCCACGAACTACCGAAGTCAAGTGTATAGGATAGTAACATATCTTCAAGAGTTTGAATCGTATGCTCCGACTGACCATCTGTCTGCGGATGATAAGCTGAACTAAACTTGAGACGAGTCCCCAAACTCTCTTGAAGACTCTGCCAAAAGTGCGATGTAAATCTCGAATCTCTGTCTGATATGATACTGATTGTCACTCCATGTAATCTGAGTATCTACCTGAGGTACATCTCTTCCAGCTGATTCGTCGACTGACCAATTCTGAAATGAAGAAAATGAGCCACCTTAGTGAGTCTATCAACTATAACCTATATAACATCTCTTTCAGCTGGAGATTTAGGTAACTTACTTACAAAATCTAAGGTAATATGTTCCTATTTCTACTCCGGAATTGGTAAAGATTGAAGAAGTCCAACTAGTCTCTGATTTTCAACTTTAACTTACTGACAAACTAAACAATGAGAGACAAACTGGACTATCTCCCTCTTTATACCATTCCACCAGAAATGCTGACGGATATCACGATACATCTTCGTACCACCGGGATGAATTGAATACTGCAAACTGTGAGCTTCTGCCATGATCTCTTGCCTGATGTCACCACTGGGTACCAAAGATGCCTTCCATGTCGAAGCGTGCTATCTTCGTGAATGCATAACTCTACTTTCTGTCTTGCTTCACATTCTGCCCTAAGCCGCTGAAGCTTAGAATTCGCTGACTGAGCTATCATGATTCTCTCAACTATACTGGACTAAACTTGCATACTGGCCGTCAATACCACATTTATAGGAAGAACTACCTCTATACCCATCTTCTGTAGATCCGCTAATAACTCTGGCTGTGATATTAGAAAGTAAGCTTCTTCTCTTCTACTCAACGCATCTATAACTACGTTGGCCTTTCCAGGATTATACTGCAGGTTGATGTCATAATCTACCAATAACTCTAGCCACCTTCTCTGACGTATGTTAACATCCTTTTGGGTAAACACATACTTAAGACTCTTATGGTCGGTTAAAAATCTCTACCCGATCTCTATACAAATAATGCCTCTAAAACTTGAGTGCAAAAACCACCGCTGTTAACTCCGAAACATGGTTGTGTAATTCCTCTCATGATCACGAAGCTGACGTGACGTATAAACTACTACCTTGCTATGTTGCAATAAGACACATCCTAATCCTCTGTCTAAAGTATCACAATAAAGTGAGAATCCTCCAGTCCCATCTAAAAGCGTGAGAACGTCTGCTGTCATCAACCCTCGCTTCAACTTCTCGAATGAACTCTAACACTCTGTTGTCCAAGCAAACTGTACATCCTTACGAGTCAACTATGTCAATGGCTCTGAAATCCGAGCAAAGTCTGACACAAATTGCCGGTAATAGCCCACCAATCCTAGCAAACTGCGAACTTCTATGACCGTGCTAGGTACTGGCCATATCTCTATAGCTACTATCTTTTGGGGGTCTACTTCCACTCCACCTCTGGTGATGATGTGACCCAAGTACGAAATACGATCAAGCCAAAATTTGTACTTGCTAAACTTCGCAAACAACTGGTGCTCTCTAAGAATCTGAAGGACTACCCGGAGATGTTGCTCATGCTCTACTTCACTCTTTCTATAGACTATGATGTCGTCTATAAATACTATCACAAACTGATCCAAATAAGGCATGAATATGCGATTCGTGAGATCCATGAATATTGTCGGTGCATTGGTCGCCCCGAATGGCATAACGAAAACAACCAATGTCCATATCTAGATCTGAATGCCGTCTTCGGGATGTCTTCTTTCTGACTCTAATCTGATGGTACCCCGACGTAAGTCAATCTTCGAGAATACTGCCGTTCCACTGAGTTGATCAAATAAATTATCTATCATTGGCAAGGGATATCGGTTCTTGATTGTTACAGAATTCAAGTTACGATAATCAACATAATCTTGACATACCATCCTTCTTTTTTACAAGAAGCATCGGGGCTCCCCAACGTGATCCACTAGCACGAACGAATTCGTTGGTTCTGAGTTCTTCAATCATCTTGTTCAGGATCTCCAATTCTGATGGTGCTGTTCTGTAGACTCTCTCTGATACTGGTGCCGTCCCTGGAATCAAATCAATAGTGAACTATCTCTCTCTCTGGAGACATGCTTGGAAGCTCTTCGGAAAACACGTCAGGAAATTTTTCTACTCTGGGAAACTGAACTGCTCCTGCTACTCCCATCCGTAAGACTGGTGGAGAATGTTCTACTTTGCCTCTAGAAAATGAAAACTCTTCTTCGCTGGGAATACCAAAAACAATCCTGCCAACATGGCAGTCTATTCTTGCATATTGATCCTTCAACCAATCCATTCCTAGGACCATATCATAGTCGGCCATCGGAAATTCTATCAATCTAGCGGGAAACTCTCAATCGCTAACTACGATTCGACACGAGCAAAAGACTCTATCTACTCCCACAAGACCTTTACCAGTAAGTATATTGAGCCTTACTGATAATGACTCGGGCTCCAGTCCTATCCGTGTTGTGAATCGTGCAGACATAAATGAATACGAAGCACCCAAATCAAATAAATTGATGCTAGAAAATAGTTGACGAGAATGGTACCTGCCACCACCTCACGTGATGCCAATTCTTCTGCCACGGTCAAAGCCATAGCTTGACCCTGTCCTCTAGGTGCTGGTCGCCTCTGCTGGTGACCTCTGTCTGTTCTGAATCTGAGCTTGGGCCTGAGCATACTATTGAGCCTGAGACGGTAACAACCTCGGAGGCTGGTACTGCTGCTGTTGTACTAGTGCTGGTGCCCCAACCAATGGACTGGTTAGGGTTGATGAAGAAGAACTGACTCTATGCGAACATGATCCAATTCTGTGATCCGGTGCCCCACAAGCCAAGCACAATCCTTGTGTTTTGTGACATTCTGATACCATGTGTCCAGGTTTCCCACAATGAGATCAGTCTATTGCGAAAGATTGCTTCTGCTTTTGTTGTTGAGGGTACGTTGGAGTCGAGTGCTGAACCAACGAAACTGTGGTCGCCCTCCTAGGAGCTCCAGTAGTCAAAGCCCTAGCTGCCGGAGCTGGGGCTGATGACTGATATAACTGTCCATGAGGCCTCTTTTGTCCTCCAGTTCGATCTACTATCCTCTGGGAGGTACATTCATGCCACCTTGCTGCTCGCAAAATTGCATCAAATGTCTGGTGCTCAAACTGCTCCACCGCTAGAATAATCTCAAGGTGGAGTCCCTGCTGGAATCGCTACGCTCGGTCCAATTCGGTCGCCACCAAGGTGGGAGCAAACCGACTAAGTCTTGAAAACTCGGCCTCATAACCATCGACCGTCCTTCCCATCTGCTTGAGGTTGCTGAATCTTATCTATAAATCATATCGGGCTACTGTATCAAATTACTTCGTCTGAAACTTGTCACTGAATATCGCCCACAAAACAGGCATCACCAAACCAACTGTTTGCATCGCCCACCAGCTGCGGGCTAAGTCCACTAACTATAGGCGCACGAGGGCCACCTTCTCTTCCTCTGAAATTTGAGCTGCCTCCAGAATAACCTTTATATTCTGAAGCTAAGCATCAGCAGCAATAGCATCTTCACTGCCGTAAAAGAAAGAGGGTTCAGGTGCTTGAAGCTGTTAGCCGTATTGTTCCCTTGATATTCGACTCTGCCCATAGCATCTTCTACTGTTCGCTGTAGAGCATCACCTCGACGATCTTGTGACGCAAGAAAGTCCCGGATGAGTCCCATCAGGGTTCTATTATCAGGCTCTGCAGGCTGGACTGGCTGAACTGGTGGCTCTTGATCCCCGAAGGCATAACTCGGGATGCTGCCCCTGAGTGCTGGGTTTGGTCCCTTGGTTTGCTGGTTTACTGTAGGTGCTCCACCCGGCTGATCGGTAGGACCAAGAATAATGCCACTGAAGAAAATGACATGAGGAACAATAAGGAAGGACCAAGATAGATCAAGGATAGAAGCACCCTATCAGGTCAAGATTCAGGAGGATTAGAAAACACGAGTAGAGATCAAGGACGAATGCTGATTGAGACATCTTCAGTAAAACCCTTAACCATCTTGATTCACAACACCTGCATGGGCCACCACTTAAACCGTATCATGCCTCAGAACCAGAATACTGGAGAGCAGGGGATAGACACAGCCAACTACGTACATTGAAGTGTAACCCACCTCACAATACGGTCACGGCTGTCTAGATGCATGAGGGTTTATCTACAAGCCAACAATCTTATGGTCAAGACCAAGCTAGTGTCTCAATCTCAAGCAAGCAAATAATTATTACAAGATGTTAGATCATCAGACATACAAAGTAAGGCATCCAAATATTACATATTCAGATGATCATGAAGCTAGTCATACAAAATACGAAGACTAGCAAGGGTTAAGTCATACATGATCAACCCTAGGATTTGCCAATCATGTAACATCCCTTAGGCAGACAAAATAAAGTTTCAACACAAGCTAAAATGTGCTCGGCGGCTAAACGCCTCAAAAGAATAAGTTACATTAAAGTGGAAGAGCAAAATAAGAAAACCCACTGGTTACGTCTAGTATTCACCATCTGGCTGAAAGGCAGGTAGATCCTCGGGTATCACTCCGAAATCTGGCCATACAAAATCAGCTGGGTCAGACCCCAGAAAGAGCAAGTGCCGCAAGGGAGGCTCCACTTAGGAACTAAAAATCGGCATAAATGAATAAAAGAACTAATAAATGAACATAATTAAATAACTTAAAAGACATGCTTTAAATAACATACTAGATTGTATTAAAAAACTAAGGGTTAGAATATAATTCCCATGTTAATCATGAGACAATCATTCAGGCATGGCCAATCAAGTCCTACGGCTTGCTATCATTAGCTAACTAGGGGTCATAGGCCTAGTTACTAACAAGATGCAGTGAGATGTTCCCACAGTCACAAGCCCTGTAGACTATCCAGGTTATCCAGGCGGGTTTACAAGAGTTACAAGAGTTACAAGGGTTACAAGAGTTATCAAGATTACTGGTGTACGTTAGTACTTATGATTCAAGAAGTGCAAGACATGACCGTGTGCTGGAAATGTGCCCTACTCGTCGACAGGCTACAAGTCCATAGGTGTGGCCGGGATAACGGATCGCCTATAACTGGAAAATCTCTCTATATGAACTACTTGATCAATCTAGTCATTAACCTAGTCAGATTCATTAGGAATCCCTGACCGTGGTAACCAAAATCCATGTCCTAGACATAATGCAAGACGAGACATATAGCTTGTACAGGCACAATAAACCATGGAGTCAAGGCAAGGGTGACACTAGTAAGACAGAATAGCTGTCGCAACAATAATCAAGATTTTACAATGTCAGGTTTACTGGTCATGTCAAGAGTACTTGTCAGGAGTGTGCCTCGATGGGCCACAATCAAGATTATACAAGACGGGTTCATGCTATCATGTTCAAGTCAAGTCAATATTCAGTTCAAATCTCATCAAGCTCAAGTTCTATCATGCGTAGTATTACCAAATTATCAAGTCGGGATCGTATTGTTATGTCGTGTTCAGGTCAGGTTCTGG
This sequence comes from Iris pallida, assembly GCA_029216955.1. Classification (NCBI taxonomy): domain Eukaryota; kingdom Viridiplantae; phylum Streptophyta; class Magnoliopsida; order Asparagales; family Iridaceae; genus Iris; species Iris pallida. The sequence continues at coordinate 9,026,181 of JANAVB010030814.1, forward strand.
TTACAACCAAGTACTGTCATGCTCAAGTTACTGATTCCATGGTGTCTAGTAGTCAAGTGGGTCATTATAAGATAGGCCAAGTACAGGGTACATGCATATAATAAAATATTACAAGATAACAAGCATAGAGATACACTAGTTATTAGGCGCACGACAAGGGGTACACGTGATTAGTATGACGCACGACGCTAGGTGGCGCTCGACGAGAAGTGTGGGATAGCACACGGCAAGTAGCACTGCGCCAAGTGGTGCACGATCGAAGAACGCGACGCTAAAGAGCGCGTGGCGCTAGGTAGCACTTGGCCAGAAGTGCGGGATGGCGCAACAAGTGGCGCTGAGCCAAGTGGCGCATGACCGAAGAGTGCGGCGCTAAATAGTGCGCGACCAGAATAGCACGACGCTAAGGAGCACATGCGCGACAAGATGGTACGGCGCTAAAGAGCGCGTGCACTGTTCATCTTCTCCAACCAGCACAGAATGCTTATTGGAACCCATGAACTTCAAAATGCCATAACTCCTCCAAAAAGAGTCGAAATCAAGTTTTTCAAAGGTCAAAATTGGGTAGAACGAAATTTCCTACAACATGGAGCAACTGGTTTTCAAAATATCAAGTTTTAATAGATCAAAACCAAAGAAAACAAGAAAATCTTAACACTTAGATCTACAAAAATTCATCCATCAAAACCAAAAATGCCAAGTCCTAAAGAAGCTTAAAATCATGCAAGGAAGAGAATAGAACAATAAAACTTGAGATCTATCATAAAGCAAGTTGCACTTGCTTAGGGTTTGGTAGGTGGGAGGAGTAATGGAGAAGGAGGAGAAGAGTTAATGAGAAATAATGAGAGGAGAGAAGAGGTTGGTTTATATATCAACTCTTCTTATCTCAAACCCAACCAAAATAAACCAAGCCAAGCCAAGGCAAGTTGAACCGAACCAAGGGTAAATTAAATCAAGACTAGGCTAAGCAAGACAAGTCAAAATACGGATCACCTGACAAACATCAGAAATCCGTATACGTATACTGAAAATACGTATAACAGAAACGAGAGTGATAAAACGCCTCTAGCTTAACAGCGTATTGAGCTATACCAGACACGAATATCAGATGCTTTTAATTAGAAGATTAAATAGAGGTCATTCTGAGTAGATGATCTTGTTTTATCAGTCAGAAGGCCAATAATCATGACCCACAAGACGGCATAAAAGTTTCAACCAAAATGGGAGGGGCCATTTGTCGTAGAAACGGTCTATTCTAACAGTGTATACCGGCTAGCTAAACCCAACAGAAATTTGCTCATGATGGCTATCAATGGCAAATTCCTCGAGAAGTACTATGTTTAAACAAAGATGGGAGTGAAAGTGTCCCCCAAGTGTAACCTTTATTCCTACATCTCTGTCATATTTTTTGAATGTCTACCATGTCCATACTACCTCTGAGTATACATTTAACCCCTTGACCTTTTTCCCAACACGTTCATATTACCTCTTTTGATAAAATTGTCACCCTAAACTTATCTTATTCGCATTGATAAGTCCACAAAAAGGATTCCTAGATAAACAAACATATCCACATTATCTCTGAGTTGTTCCTATTTCTTACCATGTTCTTTCTAAACCTCTGAGTAACTCACCTATCTAGAATCCTATGTTTGTCATGTCCAAATTATCTTTGAACAAACATTCCTACCCTTCAAGCCTTCACCCCATGATGCCTATTATTTCTACTTGACATCTGCAGTTTAAACACAGACGAGTCCACAAAAGTCCACAATCACAAGAAATTCACATAAAGCCAGCAAAAGAAGACTAGATTTTCATTGATATTCATGATTACATATGATAAATCTAATACGTAATTAGATTTTTCATTAATATTCACGATTACATATGATAGAAATCTGTTATATGGAGGATCTCTATGGAAGACTATGGCTCACTCTCTCATTGTAGAGAGCAGTGATGTGACAAATGCCCTCATTATAGAGGGCTATGATGTGACAAATGCCCTATTGCAGAGGACAATAATGTCACAAGATCTCCAGTACTAGGCCTGTATTAATTTTTCAAGACAAGTAGGAAGGCCTTCTCGAGTGTGCAGAATGGTCGCCTCGCCCATACGGAGAAGCTGCTGGAAGACAGGGTGACAACCTGGACAATCAATCCTAACCCTGTAGATCCAGCACTATATCGGTGGATAATACATCTCGTTACAGGAGTAAAGACAGCTAGTATGCTGTATGAATGGAGATCACTTGCTTGATCTCATAACAAAATCTCGCATCAGAATGGTCGTCTCTTCGAATCGACTGACTTATGACACCCTTTTATGCTCCATCTAATTCGGCGTGAGTTGGTATAATTTGCAAAAAGACAAACAAAAGTGTCATCCTCATAAAAAGACATAGAGAGAAAGTCATACTCTCAAAGTCGCCCTGCCACACGACAAGGGATGAACGTGTCAAGCGCGAAGCACTACACATGCGCTATGGCGCACAATAAAAATCTTGGCATACAATGCATTGATTAAATGCATCAGCGCGTCAGTGAAATAACGAACGCGCATTACGCATATGACAAAAGTCTTGGTGTACAATACGTTTAGTAAAAGCATCAGCGCATCTATGTGGCAACATGCGTATAGTGTGGCGCATATCGGAAGCTTGTGCATGCCATATATGATAGAAAACATGTCTTGCATGTACATAGGTGCTATGATGATGTACATTCGTTAGGTGTGTGACAAAAGTTGAAGCGCGTCTCACAAAAAGAGTGCCCTAACATGCCAGCTTTCATGTTCTCCTGGAAACTAAAGTGTTTCTCATCCACGTACTGTGGCCTCCGAGAAACAAATAAAGTTTTTTCCCTGCCTATAGTAGATTACTTACCATCAACTCCAAAGTGCATTACGTCGATGTTAAGCGGCGTCTCGGCGAGAGCGTTGAGCAGGGTTTCGAAAAGATTCGGGCGACATATTGGCGAGGGCTCTGGGCAGCTTCACCTTAATTCATTTTTTCTCCAATGAAGAGAGAAGTTGGCTAAGCCTTAAAGTCGATCATGGAACGAGAGGAGAATAAAAACAAACGAAAGCTTTCTCCAAGAGCCTCTATTTATAGGCTCGGTGTAATGAACTTGGCATTTATGGCGATGAACCTGACGCTTCCATTCTCGTGACGAACAATTTTTCTAGGGATTCATCTCAATGCCTATTTATAGGCTTCAAATGACGTGTGCTCTGATGAGTAGGGAAAACAAACAGTTATCTACTCAGGATAGAATCGAACTAATCATTCTCATTCCGAAGAAGATCGTGCTGATATCAGATTTAATGCGTGCCCGCTTCTGTTCAAAGTGTTTCTAACTTTACTAAAAAAGTTAAAAACTTTGAAGGGGGTCTTGTAGAAGCATGGGTCAGGCACTTCAGAGATTGTGCCTCACCTAGGCACAAGCTACTCATGCCTCCTTAAGTAGCATGATAATCATACCTTACCTAGGCATCATGTTGCCGATGTTCTCGCCTCGATCCTTGTGCAGAAGATAGACAAAAGCACAAGTCATGATTACTGGGCTACTCACGCCGTACTAAGGGTGCACCCCCTCCCTACTCATGCCTCACTCATACGAGCGTGCCTGTTTTGTCATGCTACCGCCCACGGCTCTCAAAGCACTTTCCCAAGGCTGTGTTCAATGAGGATGGCTCTCTCGAGACTTCAAATCGACGTCTCGATTCTCGTACAAAGGGCAAACACAGAAGCTGAGGTTCATTCTCCTTAGAAATAATGCATAGGTGCGTCAAATTCAGGCGTGTATTACCCTGAGTTTTCCCCAGCGCATGTTGTCTGATCAAGCTCAGGCGTATGTTGCTCTTCTTCCAAGCGCGTATGCTTCTACCCCACACCTACAGTTTTCCTAAATAATGATCACGTAACCTAGGACAATAATTCCTAGGTGTGTGGAGAACTAGGCACGTGCCACATGTCAAAGGCCTGGTCGTGCCAAAGAGCAAGTTCTCGGCAGCTCAAAGATCCTCTCTCCTAAAATCTTAACCAAGTCACACATGGTGATCGACTACGACTCCCACATCAGTAAAATGTGCTCGTCGTTGTAACCGAATGCCACGTGGCAATCAGAGGTATACGTGTCTCCTACAGGCACATGCAATGATGCTTCCCTTCAAGTTATAAGTAGGAGGGGTTCTCCTACATTTGAAGCTCTCAATCCCCCAGTTCTTTTATTTCCTCCAGAGTTCCTGAGCATTCTATAGAGAGTTTTTGCTGTTCGCCTTAGCCATTGAAGTTACGTCTGGCAATCCTCTCTTCCAGTCAGATCGTCAACGGAGTAACGAAGCAACCCTCTATTATCACGGCCCAGATAAAAAATAGTGTAATTGGAAGATTCCTGTTCAAGGATTCCCTCTTGCATTCTCATTTGCAACCTTCAACGCAATCTCCACAGCACCACGAAGCAATGGCAAACAATATGTATATTTTTAGAGTGTTGTATATGAATATACCTGCTCTGATACCAATTTTTGTACTGTTGAGCAGCTCTAAGGAGCGGGTGAATAGAGTACGTGTGTGCAGAATATAAATCACCACTAAAATTATATGACAGTAATCAAACTAATATAAAGCAGACATTATATAATATGTGTAAAGTAAGGAGATTAGAAAGAGCAAACTCAAACACCGGGGGTTATACTAGTTTTCCTCTGAGAGGACTAGTCCAGTCTCGAGTACTCTAGTTCGATATGAATCCACTATATAGTGAAACACAAGATTTGAATCTGAAGTGCTTGAACTCCATACAACACGTGATTTTAGTCCGAAGAGCACTACTTCAACTTGCAATACTTTAATCCAAAGGACTTGCCGACTTCAGGAACAAGATAAAAATACATTTTCAAGACATTTTTTATAATTCGACCAAACTTTTAGATTAGAACAAACAGGCACTAGCTTGGCTAGGAGTCGTAAAGGCTTTGATTTGAAAGTATAAAGCTCAAAACACTTTAGATAGAGAAGAGAAGACATGGAATGTGATGAATGAAATGAATGGCAATCTCAACTCTATTTATAGTATTTTAGGGACCAAAGTCGGGCAAAGTTCGGTTGCCTAACGTCCAAAAATCGAACGTTGGAGCCGATTCAACATGGTGACCTGATCTAATAGGATACTTGGTCAAGGTGACCTAGTTGTAACGCCCCAGTCCCAAAATACTTGGGACTAAGTACGTAGATATGCCAGCTGCACACATACGAAGTATACTCCAATATATGGAACCTTCGTATGTATACATAAGCTGTAAGAATGCAGTAAACCATAATAACTAAATCTCATCCACAATAAGAAATAATGATAAAAGTCAACACTGAATTGTTATTTGTGCACAAGTTGGGCGGAGACAAATCCACTACCAACTATTTCAAATGAGAGAAAATACAAGGAAATGATCAATAAAGATGGCAAGACGAACCAAGAGCAAGCCTCCTCGATTTTAAAGGAAGACCACGATCTTGGCTAAAGCACCTGCGAAGCATCGTAAAAAGTACCTACCTGGAGATCACCAGGTCCCAGAGGGACGTAACAAGATACAAGAAACCCATGCCATATAAACTGTGATATATAATAGAAAAGAAAATATATGCAATAGGGTGCCTACCAGTTCTACAGTGATAATGCAGTTAAGAACAAACCTTCAACGCATGGGCACTCTGGATGCAGGAAACTCAAGTATGGTCCCACCAGGATACCAGGAACCTTAAAGCATAACATTTCTCGAATGTCAGAGGCCAGCAGGATCAGGAATAGGAATGTGCATGCGTGGCCCATACGTTAAGGAACTATTCTCCCCACCTAATGCCTAGTAGGGTCACATCCATGACTCATAGGAACCTCTAGTAACTACCAAGTCCACTAGCATGCGATCCTATTGGCAGTTACTCCTAACTATCGTACGCCTCTTACGTATCGGTGGCCGGCCGACTACGCGAGTACGCGTCCTACATGTGACTCACAATACGTGATAAGGCATGTGTCAAGGCCGTATGAGATATACCAATATCTCATCACCAATGGGTGGTCACTAGTCTAAGTCAATGCAAGAAAATAGAACAAAACAAGTAAAACGACTGATACAGTCGCTTGCACCCAAGTGTGACTTGGATGCACAATGATACAATACTATCAACAGGTAAAAATGCTGAAAATAAACTAAAAATAAGATAAAGTAAATCACAGAGTAAGGTGGCAAGGTATCTTGCCTGGTAGTGCGAGAATAGCAACTCCAAGTAATCAATCACGTCATCAAGAAATCTCAAAATCCACGAACGGATCCGGATGCTGAAGCAAACATCAAGAACGTTCTCAGTGTAAAAGGTAATCTAGGAAATGCCTTTCCAAAAGTCCAATTCTGGAACAGGGGCAAAATCGTAATTCTGGGTCAAAATGATGTCCGTCGTTGGACCCGTTTTGCACCGAAACACGTGCCAATGTCTGTGGTCTCTAAAGTCGTCATACTACATGTCTTCAGGTCCAATTTGAGGAGGTGAACCCAGTCGTATGTCCAAAGTTGTATTCCGGTAGACCGTGTACAATTTTGTCCGTTAGATCGGGTCGCGGGCCCGCCAAATAGGCATTCTGGTCGACCTTCTCAGAATCGGACCAAACTTGGCACACAGGACCAGAATTTTCATACGGTCCTATTGGAGGAAGTTTCATCTCGATACGACGAACGTACACGAAGTTATGGCCAAGTTTGCAAAAGGTCGATACGGGAGTATCTTGACGGATATGCACTGATTTCGTCACGCACATGCAACAAAATCGAGTTCCGTCAGTTCCCACACGTTGACAACATCCATACGCGCCTTTTGATGCATAGTGCGCGACCATGTCACCCGATTTGTTGGGGCGCACGCCATATCGAATTTTTTTTCTAAATTTCAACAGTTTTGAAAACAGTTTTTTATCAAATTAGGAAGCCGATTTCTCGGAGCACAGTCATCAAAATTGACTTCTGTAAATTAGGTTTTGTAGCCCTATAGGTTAACTATGAGTGTCTTTATTTAGTTTTGGAAAAAAAATTAATCAGATCGAAATCTGGTTTTTAAAACAGAGGTTCGAATTCTAAAACCGTTCTGTTTTTAACAGAATTTTTGCCGATTTTGATTCGAATTTTAGGATAATATTGCTATTGATTTATATTCTATCTAAAGTCAATTGGAGAGGGTTAAGTAAGTAGCGTACCAGAGAAATTGATTCACAAATCGATTGAAAAACGAGGATGAAAACCCTCCCCAAAGTTGTGGTCGGCCTCATTGTTACTGTTGTTGTTCTGGTGGTTAAAGCTACGTTTGTTGCTGCTGTGATCGCACATTGTCGGTGCTGCCACGGACGGCCAGCGCGTCAGGCGGTTAGGGCGTCGTGGTGTTACGGAAGGAGGGAAGGAGTTAGGGTTTTCTGCGAACTCTCCCCCTTTCACTCGCGCGATATATACCACTTTAGTCGGCTGTGGTATGCTTGGGGTCGGGCCTGGCTGAGCTTGTGCTCAGTTGGGCCTTCTATTATTTTTTTATTTTTATTTTTTCTTCTTCTTCTTCTTCTTCTTTCTCTATACTATATAATAATATGTATATTAAATCCAAATAATTCTATAAAATTTATAAAATCCACAAAATACTTTAAAAACATTTCAATGATAAATTTGAACATTTTCCTACTTGCTACTTAACATGTAGCATTTACCCGCTACTTTAATTTATAGTTTTTAGTAATTAATAAAACTACTGTAACATTAACAATAAAATAATAGCAAGATTTTCTAACCATTTACAATAAAAAATACTACAATTATATTATTATTTTGTACTATTTAACACATAAACTTGAACCCTTTATCCATGTATATATTGAAATATAAATACCAAAATGTACCTACAAGAATATAAAATTGAAAAGTCAATTAGTTAATAATACTTATCAAATATTTGGTAAAAAAATTGCTAAATTTTAGTTGGTTTACATTCTACCCAACTTATGACAATTTCGTCCTCGAAATTAAAAATAATCATAGTATCAAGAATGCGAGATTTTGTACGGAGGGAGAGTAGGTACGTCAAATCGTAGCTCATTTTTTTGAAAGGATGGAGGGGTGGTTGTCAAAGGAATCCCAATTGACATCATATTCTACAAGATGGGTATACTTCCTTCCAGACTCTACCCAACTTATAGAAGTTGGCTAACCGCGAAGATCAAAGTTACAGGGCTTCTGAGTAGGACATTTTTTTAGGGAGAGGCACGAGAATAATGGGTGCTTCTGTCCGTAGTCTCGGATTCTAAGGGAGCCTCGATATTGCCATGGCATTCTTGGTCAATAACTACTATAAGAGGATTAATACAATCTAACATCGTTCCTACCAGCTATGGTTCAACAGATAAGGAATCTCTTCTTAAAACGTGTCTCTTCGAAGGAATTTCAGTCGTCGCCTAACATGGGCAACTAAGAGAGGAGAGTCCATAGTAGTAAAGAACATGCTATAGATTTTCGATATGGTAAGGGTCTGGAATCTTTAAGTCATTATGACTAGGGTATGCGGGATGGTGTTTGGTATCGTGTAACAGGCATGTGCTTGCTTGAATGAAAAGCATATGTCATAGGTGTATTGCATCTTGTATAAATCATGGGTATTTAGTTTAGCTAAGGGGATGGTTTTGATATTGCATGGTTAAACCAATCGGAACAAAGTAGGCATCTATAGTTTGTTCTATAGGAAAAATATGTCATATATATGGGGTAATTGAAATGGGGCACAGGTAGATGTGTTTGCATGGGACATGTATGTCATGTGCGTAGCTTGACCGGCCTAGTTCATGATGGTAAAAAAAAATTTAGAAGGAAAAAGCCAGTGTTGTACTCCAATTATCAAAGTCACGGTAGAGGGTATCAATTGATACGAATATGAGTCGGCGTTATGAACCACTATTTTATTGGCCTAATTGGAACCAATCATTTCCAATCATTTGCTAACTCAAAGGAACCATATGTTACTTAGAGAGGCTTGCACTCTATGTGCACTATGGAAATTTTCATTCTCTAAGTTAAAACTAAGGTACGATTCTACAATAGAATGGAATTTGAAGAGTTTCGGTCGTGATCTTTGTACCTTGATTGTTGGAATAACCGCACTATAAACTAGAAACGATATACAATATGGAGAGAAATCATGTATGGACCTCGTGCCGTGATTTTGAGCAACTGGAAGAAGCGGTTATATGTCATTCTTGCACTCCAAATTTGTGAGTTTTACAATAATGGCTTGCGAATCGAGGGTATAGTGTGTTTAACTTTTCTATGGCCTATACAAGTTTATAGTCGAGGGCAACGACTTAATAGTCTGTCAAAAAATACCTTGGATGACTAAATCCCTAATTTCCTGCTCATAATAAGTTTACTCATTTTTGGCTAATAAGCTACTAATGGCGTTAAAGGTAGTACTTTGCGATATTGTTGCTAAGTAATAAGTCCAGGTATTTTTCTAGGAATGATGGGTTAACTATGTCAAGCAGGACAACTAAACTATTAAGGGTGTTGCTCCGCTATCAACTAGTGTCTTAACAATAAATGGCGTATCTAAGACAATGCTCTATGTGATTGCGCCATGTTGCTGCTGAGATTCTATGAATTGTCTGAATCGACCTGCTCCTAGTTATTCTAGCTGGTAATAAGGCTGGGTTGATCAAAACATCAATCTTTGATTGAATGAATCTTGAGTTTGATCTATATTGGCTGGACAAGATTCTATAGAATCAATCTGAATAATTTCTATTTGGTTAGAGAAACCTAGAATAGGTTCGAACTCAAGTGGTTGGGCAAATTTCTAATTGGGTTGGTTAAATAGGTTCCTTAAGCCCCAAAATGCACCTTATGTGACTTTTGTGTTTAAATAGTACGTGGGAACTCCATTGAGTGGCACACTTAGTGGCATGTGTGTAGTGGGCTTCGAGCAGATCATAAACATATATTGGGACAAAAGTTTTGAGTCGAGGATGGATCTCTAATTGCAGTCGGGAAGTACATCGGTGTTATGGTAAGGGTTATAACTAGTCCTTTTTGACTTAGAAGTCGTATCATAAAAATAGAGTTCAAGGGGACGTGTTTGAGTGGGACATGATATGTCTACTTGAAGGTGGACTCGTCTTGGTCTTGCGTGTGAAATTTGTTGGAAGGTAACAACTAGTATTACGCTCCAAATATCAAAGTCACAGTAAGGGACACCAAAAGATCTAAAAAGAAAGTGGGAGTTCATGAATCACTAATTTATCATCCTAGTGAGAACCAATTTACTTTATTCAATCGTAAGCTTAGTGAATCCCAACAGGTAGAAGGCTTACAATCTATTCACTTTAGAGACTAGAACATGGTTTTAGGAATAATGAGTTTAGGAATATTTAAGTCGCGACATCGTACCTTAACCTTTGGTAATAATAAGGCATGATGTAATCGATAACGCGATATGGTAAATATGAATCAAATTCGAGGACCATACCCCGATTTCTAATAGATGGGTATGATTGCATACAAAGATACATGAGTCGATAAAATATAATGACCCACTCATTCATAATATACGAAAGTCTCACGATGGGTTAACAATTTCTAAAGCACGTCATATGAAAGATCTCTAACTGTTAAGTCATGAATTTCTATTTGTGCTAAGTCGGTCAGACTATAGTCATAAGGTTTCTAATGGTGTTGCATGTAGTGCTCATGCATTGTTTGTTTATAACTAGTAAATCAACATGATGGTGTGTTAAGCTACAGATATTGGCTAAGTTGGTGAACGTGTTGTTCTAATGCTTATTCACCTCTTTAATAATAAAATTGTATAACTTGAATGATACATATGGGATCCCAATCTCGGGATGGGTGTCTATCATAGTCATGGTAAATGCTTGTGTTTCTGTCTATTCCTCTTATGTCTAAACTGCGGGCTTGGTCGAGTAAAGGTTGTGTTAAGGCATAGGGATTACTAGTTAAGGCAAGATTCAAGAAAAATATTTAGAGACTCACAATAATTTGTTTCTTGCGAATAGTGAGTCTCCTAGGTTGGTGATTTGATCAAGGGTAAGATCCTAATCATTCTCAAATTCCAATGACTAGAAGATCATGATCATAGTTTTAGGGTCGAGGGGAGAACGAGTAACTTAGGGCAAGGTTGCAGTCATATGGCTGGCCGATGGTAGCTACACTTGTGTATACAACTATCATGGCCATAGGGGATACTCTGTTTCTATCTACTAAATACGAGCGTTCGTCTTTCCAAATCAGTGAAAGATAAAAGCAATAAAGAGTTCAAGAAAGATGTCATCGAATACAATTACGTGATTCAAAGGCGAATGTATATTTCAAGAGGAATTGTCAATGCAGTCGCTGATGAGATCCTAGATACCCCGATATCTCAATCCACGTAGGGTAATCATATGAAGGGCGAACCAAGTGCACCATGGTTGATCAGACCATAATATGTTGATTCTAATTAGACAATATGCTAGTGGGCGTCCCTAGTTTACATATGTCCTGACCAAGCTCGATAAAGAATAGACTTACAAAACTAAGCTATAAATAGCGATATTATTCATGGTAGTGCAAAGTATAAGTACGGGAGATAATGAATAAGGCAGTTATAAATAGTTTAAGTTTTATATGAATCTAAGTCTTGTCCGGTGTTCCTGCTTATACGGTCGTCCGACTGTCTCTTGTATCATGCCGTGGTTGGCGAATGGAGTATGGAGTACTAAAACTCTATATTTTAGGTTAAGATATCTTCCTGTACTAGCATATATTCATTTGCCACCCTGTTACACTTCATTACTAGGTTACAAGGATATGGGTGGTGGGCTGTGAGGCATACTACCCAACTTATAAGTCAACTATTAAAGTAACTAAGAAATATAACACATTTACTTGTGTGAATTATCTTTCGAACCTCCCTATCAAGCACGAGGGAAAAGATAAGATTTACAGCGAACGGAATCAAGCAGAAGGAAGTCAAGGTAATCAGATGAGAATTCGAATTGAATTCAATGAAGGAGGTCAAATACGTAGATGAGATACCTAGATTCTAATCCTATATGCAGGTTCACATCGGTACAGTAACGTAACCAAAGTGATAAACTCGACCTGCATGGGCCACCACAAAAATATGTAATGCTCCAGTCCTAAAATACTTGGAACTAAGTACGTAGACATGCTAGCTGCACACATACGAAGTATACTCCAATATATGGAACCTTCGTGTGTATACATAAGCTGTAAGAATATAGTAAAACATGATAACTAAATCTCATCCATAATAAGAAAATAATGATAAAAGTTAACACTGAATTGTTATTTGTACAAAAGTTGGGCGGAGACAAATCCACTACCAACTACTTCAAATGAGAGAAAATATACAAGAAAATGATCAATAAAGATGGCAAGACGAACCAAAAGCAAGCCTCCTTGATGGAAAAGAGAAGACCACGATCTTGGCTAGAGCACCTGCGAAGCATCATGAAAAGCACCCACCTGGAGAGATCACCAGATCCTCAGATGGACGTAACAAGATACAAGAAAATAACATGCCATATAAACTATGATATATAATAGAAAGGAAAGAAATACATGTAATAGGTGCCTACCAGTTCTACAGTGATAATGCAGTTAAGAACAAACCTCCAACGCATGGGCACTTTGGCTGCAGAAAACTCAGGTATGGTCCCACCAGGATACCAGGGACCTCAAAACATAACATTCCTCGAATGTTTGAGGCCAGCATGATCAGGAATAGGAAAGTGCATACATGGCCCATACGTTAAGGAACTGTTCTCCCCACCTAATGCCTAGTAGGGTCACATCAAAGACTCATAGGAACCTCTAGTAACTGCCAAGTCCACTAGCATGCGATTTTATTGGCAGTTACTCCTAACCGTCGCACGCATCATACGTATCGGTGATCGGTCACTACGCAAGTACACATCCTATATTTACTCATAACACGTGATAAGGCATGTGCCAAGTCCGTATGAGATATACCGATACCTCATCACCAATGGGTGGTCACTAGTCTAAGTCAATACAAGAAAAAAGAACAAAATAAGTAAAATAACTGATACAGTCGCTTGCACCCAAGTATGACTTGGATGCACAATGATTTAATACTATCAACAGGTAAAAATACTAAAAATAAATAACTGAAAATAAGATAAAGTAAATCACAGAGTAAGGTGGCAAGGTATCTTGCCTGGTAGTACGAGAATAGCAACTCCAAACAATCAATCACGTCAACAAGAAATCTTAAAATCCATGAACGGCTCCGGATGCTGAAACAAACATCAAGAATACTCCCGGTGTGAAAGATATATCTAGGAAATGCCTGTCCAAAAGTCTAATTCTGGAACAGGGGTAAAATCGTAATTTTGGGTCAAAATGATGTCCGCCATTAGACCCGTTTTGTACCAAAATGCGTGCCAATGTCTATGGTCTCTAAAGTCGTCAAACTACATGTCTACGGGTCCGATTTGAGGAGGCAAATCCAGCCGTATATCCAAAGTTGGATTCCGGTGGACCGTGTACAATTTTGTCTGTTGGATCGGGTCGTGGGCCTGCCAAATAGGTGTTCCGGTCGACCTTCTCAGAATCGCACAGGACCAGAATTTCAATACGGTCCTATTGGCACAAGTTTTGTCTCGATACGACGTACGTACACGAAGTTATGACCAAGTTTGCAAAAGGTCGATACGGGGGTATCTTGACGGATACGTACTGATTTCGTCGCACACACGCAACGAAATCGAGTTCCGTCAGTTCCCACACGTCGACAACATCCATACGCGTCCTTCGATACATATAGTGCATGACCACGTCGTCCAGTTTGTCGGGGCACACGCCGTATCGATAAATTTTCTTTAATTTCAACAGTTTTGAAAACAATTTTTTATCAAATTGGGAAGCCAATTTTTCGGAGCACAGTCGTCAAAATTGACTTCTGTAAATTGGGTTTTGTAGCCCTTCTATGAGTGTCTTCATTTAGTTTTGGAAATTTTTTTATTGATCAGATCAAAATCTGGTTTCTAAAACAGAGGTTCGATTTCTAAAACTGTACCATTTTTAACAGAATTTTTGCCAATTTTGATTCAAATTTCAGGACAATATTTTGCTATTGATTTAAATCTATCTAAAGGGAGTTGGAGAGGGTTAAGTAAGGAGCGTACCAGAGAAATTGATTCGCAAATTGATTGAAAAATGAGGATGAAAAACCACCCCAAAGTTGTGGTCGTCCTCATTGTTACTGTTGTTGTTCTGGTGGTTAAAGCTGCGTTTCCTGCTGCTGCTGCGACCGCGCGTTGCCGGCGCTACGATCGCGCATTTCCGGCACTGCCACGGCCGGCCAGCGCGTCAGGGCGGTTAGGGTGTCGTGGTTCTAGGGAAGGAGGAAAGGAGTTAGGGTTTTCCGCGAACTCTCCCCCCTTTCACTCGCGCGATATATATACCACTTTGGTCGGCTGTGGTATGGGGTCGACTGTGGTATGCTTGGGGTCGGGCCTGGCTGAGCTTGTGCTCAGTTGGGGCTTCTATTATTATTTTTTTCTTCTTCTTTCTCTATACATATATATAGATATATAATAATATGTATATTAAATCCAAATAATTCTATAAAAATTTATAAAATTCACAAAATACTTTAAAAACATTTCAATGGTAAATTTGAACTTTTTTCTACTAGCTACTTAACATGTAGCATTTTACCCGCTACTAACAAAATAGCAAAAATCATTAAAATTTAATTTAGAGTTTTTCAATTGTTAATAAAAATACTGTAACATTAACAATAAAATAATAGCAACATTTTGTAACCATTTACAATAAAAAATTCTACAATTATATTATTATTTTGTACTATTTAACACATAAACTTGTACCCTTTATCCATGTATATATTGAAATATAAATTTTAAACTTGCTACCAAAATGTACCTACAAGAATATAAAATTAAAAAGTCAATTAGTTAATAATACTTATCAAATATTTGGTAAAACAATTGCTAAATTTTACGGGGTTTACACTAGTTATGTCAGAGTTTGGGCAGAACTCGATCCGAGTTTGGTTGCCCTGTTTCTAGAATGGGTCAAGTGAAGATTTTGTAGATTTTGGGCTCATTTGATACCGTGGGTTGTATTTGGATGTTGACTAAATTTGGTAGGCTTTTTGGATGTGGACATTTTGAGAAGCTAAGTCTGTGCCAAGTTTGACTGATGTACATTTGTTCCTATGACTCAATAAAATAGAAAATACATAATAAATAAGAAAATTTGTCTTGAGCAACTTTTGTACTTATTGAGTTCGGCAAAGACCTGATCAATTGCTAGTGCAACGTGTGATCATCTTTTGTTTCTGCAGTAGTGTATTATTTGTTGTTTCGGAATGTAGAGATGAAGTTCGTTATCAAAATCAGGTATGACCATAACTAATGGTCTAACATATTTTACATAATAAGAGGAATATGAGTACTAGATATTTATCCATGAATATTTTTTTTCATTTACATTATTTTAGATATTTTTTTAGAATTTTTGCTACAATTATAGAAACGAAAGAAAAAAAGGATAAAAAAGTCAATTTCTCGCGAGATTTACAAAATCTTGCGAGTTTATGACAAAAATGAAATAGAGCGATCATATATAAGGAAAATCTGATTTTTGGTCGATTTAAATCGACCAAATCTTGATCCATTCAAACCAAAATGTTTCCACGTGACCCAAGTCTAGTCTCTACTGTAGGAACGAAGTCGTAAAGCAGAATACTCTAGAGGAGGGAGGGGTGAATAGAGTAGGCAGCGGAATATTTCTAACTAAAAACTTGTTAGTAGTTAGATCATAAAAATAATATCAATAATTACAAAGTAATAACTGTAAAGAAAAGGAGATCAGAAGGCAAACGCAAACACAGCAATTTATACTGGTTTCCCACTTGTGAGGATTAGTCCAGTCGGAAGAACTTTAGCTTCCAGTTGAATCCACTATTGGAAAATCCTGCAAATTTTCATACGAAGTCCTTGCAACTTCTACAAACGCGAGCTTTGATACGAAGAACTCGACCAACTTCAGTTTTGAAGAGTCTTTCTTCAATCAAGTCTCTGATTATAATTTTTCTGAGATCTTCTAGACAGCACCGTACCGACAAATTGACTAGAAAATTGTAACTGGCTTGGGATTTGAAAATAAAAACTTTTTAGAAAACTCTTTGGAAGAAACATAAGCTTAGAAGAGAAGAGATGAAAGTAAATGAGTTATTTTAAAAGATCAGAATTTCTCTCTATTTATAGTTTTTCCAAAGACAGAACTCTGGCAGAATTACAAAATTCGGACAAAATTCTATGTAATAATCCGCAACTGAAGGGCGACCAAGTTCAAAACCAACGTTCACATAACGTTCACCTTGGCCGAACTCTGGCCGAACTCTGTCAGGGTTGGTCAGGAATATTTTAAGAAAATATTTTTGGAGCTTTTTGAAATTCTTCATAAGCTTTTTGTAAATAAGAGATGTTTTTCAAAACATAGGTCAATTTTGAAAACGATTTTGGATAGCCTATTTGCCGGTACGACTTGGTGTACAATGTATTCCTAGACTAAATAAAAATAAAAATTACATTACATAAAGAAATACAGTCTCGAGTGGCAAACATAGCTTCGCTCTTGAACTGAGTAGATATCCAATCCTGATCAGTGTCCAAGTGTCCAAAATGTCTTGAGTAAACATCTGAGTTGTTTCGTATATCAAGACAGAGTTTGATCAATTATTAAAATCAGGTTTGACCATGACCAATGGGCCAACATCTATTAGGCAAATTGCCTTGCGAACCTCCCTAGCCAACTGCCACCGCCGGAGACACGTGGGGGACGCCGCACAGCCGTTGGAAATTGAGCACATTAGAGCAGTCTAGTGACAACAGTAAACCCATTTCCCTAAAGCAGTATCTCCTCCATCTCTCGATCTTTTTTCGATCTTTCTTGTCTGGTATATTGACAACCTGACCCTCTTCGCTCCCTTCAAATAGATTATTTTAGTTTACTTTATATTGGGCGTAAATTGAGTTTCAAAATCGAGAAAAAACTTAATTTTTGAATATTGAAATATAGCAGAAACTGTCTCAAACGCCTATCTTTGGATATAGATATCTCCAAATCTTGTGAACCAAACCTACCTTTTCTTTTTCCTGTGTACCAACATAACCATGATTAATTCCCTTCAAACAGTTTATTTAATTTGATTTAAAAATTAAGTTATATTAGTTTGAAAATGACAAAAAAACATTTTTAAAAACATTATAAACTCTGATATAGGGTCCGTTCTGACAAACCAGACGACTTAGTCACAAACCATTTGCATCGAAAGATGCGTATTTATTTTATGCACGTATCGACCTTGACAGAACTCAAATTGGTTGCGTGTGCGCGATGAACTCGATGTATATCAGTCAAAAACTACCTTATCAGTATTTTGGCAGACTTCTTGATTACTTTGTACACGCTCATCAAATTGCGACGACATTTATGCCATTGGATTCGAACCGTTGTACATGTCCTATTATCCAAGTTTGGTCCAATTCTGAATAGTTGACCGGATGACCATTTTGTGGATTCCACGACCCGATTCAATGGGTATTTTTATAAACGGCTCATTATAATTCAAAATTGGACATACCATTGAGTTCGTATTATCAAACTGGACTTGTACACATATAGTTTATTAACTTTAGAGACATTTAGGTTTGGCATATTTTTTGGTGCAAAGCCGATCCAACTGCGGATATTATTTTGACCCATAATTACTGTTTTGCCCCTGTGTCCAAAATTTGACTTATGGGTAGCCTATTTTGGTTCTCTCGCTTATTTCAGAAATGTTGGTGATGTTTATTTCACATCCAGAAACGTTTGCAAAAGTTCCACCTTTGTTTCTTCTACTTGTTTGATGAGGTCGCCTATTGAACGTCGTCAAATCCTCATACCACCTCCAGGCAAGTATACCTTGCCAATATGTTATGATTCTTTACTGTTATTTTAGCATATTTAGTTTTGTTATTTATTTATTTATTTATAATAAATTATGCTTTCGAGTCATTCTTGGGTGCAGGTAATTGAGTTAGTCATTTTTGTTTGTTTTCTTTATTTTATGCATGTTGATTTAGTTTTATAGGACCACCCAATTATTGTAAGGTATTTGTATCTCTGTTAGCCATGACACATGTGTTCCACGGGTTATGAGTCTCATATAGAACTGGGACTTACGTATTCGGCTGTCTACCGGTACGTACGAGACGTACGGTAGGATTTATTTGCTAATATAATTGCATGCTAGAATACTTAGCAGTTGAGTATAACATGTTATGGATAAGACATGTATAGGAGCATTGGGTGGGGAGGACCGAAACTAGATGCTTGGACAATGTCGTGTCGTGTCGCATCAGGTGTTGCTAGTGCCTTATTTTGGCACTACTCGATAATTTGCTAATGACTCATTGAGCGCAACCCGTGTACTTTGCTAGTTACTCACTTCAGCGCTACCTATATAGTCATGTCAGTCGTGGTCAGTCAGTCTGTCCTTGCGTTGAGTGTTGTTCTAAATTGTATTTACACATAGAATGGTTAGGAGGCCCTTTGGGGACCTGGTGATCTTTCAAGGTATGTGTAGAGCTCGCTT